>VFIW01000029.1:0-441217 GCA_006386115.1 Globisporangium splendens
TGTGTGTGTGTGTGTGTGTGTTGCGTATGCATGCGTGCGGGTTGTGTCTGACTGCAGTGTGCGTGTGTGTGTGTGTGTGTGTGTGCGGTGGCGAGCGCGAGAAAAGAAAAGAGAAGAAAGAAAAGAAAAAGAGTAGACAGCACTCGGACTTCCCCGGTGGTCACCCACCCGAGTACTACCCGAGCTTGAGGCTGCTTAACTTCGCAGAGATTTAAGCCACCAGGACCCGCCACGCCACCCGGAGGTGATGTGGAAGTACAAGTGACTTTGTAACTTAACCCGCGCAGGCCGGGTCCTGTACCCCTCATTACACTACGGGGCCTTTTTGGCAACGGGGCCTCCCCCACGATGAAGGGCCAGGACACTTATTCAGCGCCCCAGTTGCTCGTCCGCTTAACTGCCTGTCTCCGGTCACACCCGGCTGACGGGTTGGCATCGACGGGAATCGATCCAGTGACCTCCCGGTCCCCAAGCCAGTGTTTGACCACTGACCCAAATGGGATCGGTTGCTTAACTTCGCAGATAAACAAGTTACATTACACTCTTAGGGGGTGCTTTCCTATTCTCCGCTACCTATACTTATGTGTGGAATATGCAAATATGCACTTTTTCTGTGAGGTCCACTATTCGGTTAAGCGAGTATAGTGAAATCAAGTCAAAATGCAAAACCGGTATGACCAGGTTGGACAGTTGCGCCTTGAGTTCTTGGGTGTATGGTGGTGCAGTGGTATGTACCTGGCTTGGGATCCCGGAGGTCGCTGGATCGATTCCGGGTGGGAGCAAAATTTGGGAAAGTCGAAAAAACCGAAAGTTGTGTAGCTTGGGGTAAATGTCGTGTGTAAGCGCTTCTTGGGACTCGAGACATAATCAAGGAACTGGCATATTCCGCTCTACCTTTGGGTAAGTCTCAATAGAGTCAGGCTTGGGGTTTGACGGGTGGAACTTGCCACCACCCATGTATAACTCTGCATGAGCCGTTCCAAGGAGCCGGATGGGATTATTCTCTGTGCACGCACGTTCCCGGTTGGCATTCACAGCTTGGTGTAGGCTTCTTCAAATCTTGTCTTCACAACCACTGTATCAATTAGCACCTTCTTCAAAGTCATTCGACTCTGTCGTGCTGGTGTCAAAGCCAGCGTCTTGTATCAGCCTCTTTAGCTGACGCAAGGCTAGAGCCGAGTGTCTTTGGCTTTTGACGTGTAGCTCGTGCTTGTACGCCTGGATGTGGAGCTGGAGAAGCGCTTGTATCCTGGCTTGTGTCTCAACTGAGTTGGGGACTTGGCCGTGGAATCGGATGTCATTGCGGTGCATCCATATGCAGCGGGTCACAATGGCTCGCACAAAGTTGAGCACCACAAAGAGGGTGTAGCCGTATTTTTCCTTGGCTTGTGGGGTAGGCTGGAGACTGGAGAAGTACACGAGGGTTCCCCACGAGAGGTCGCTTGCAAAAGCTCTTTGGAGAGGCTGTAGAAACGGGTCCCATAACCGCGAGGCAAAGGGACAAAGCCAGAAGAGGTGCTGAGGGGTCTCGAGGTCTTCACAGTCAAAATGGCAAGTTGTCTTGGCATCTTGGAGGTGCTGGAATCGATAGCCTAGGTGCAAGGCGTTGTGTTGAAGCCGGTAGAGAAAATCGGCGTAGACTGGGAGGAGGTGTTTGTTCAACTTTAGATCGCGTTTCCAGAAGTCATACCCAGGAGCTTCCGAGACTCCCAACCGCTGCAACGGCAACGCAGGGGGCTTGGGACACTTGAGCACGTTCCGGATCTTGGCAACCGTGAGGTCTTCTAGGGGGTGCTCTCCAATGACCCAGTTATGGAAAGCACTTGCAAAGGCTTGACTTGGACGAGGACCGTGGGGTGGGTCACGGAGTACTCGAAGCGCAATATCACAGTCCACGAGGAAGTTCCTGCAATAGCGTGTGTTGTATGCTCTTGAGTCTCCTGGTTGTTGGATCGCTGTGGCGAGTGCCGCCGGTGTTGGCGTACTACCACAGAGACCGTATATGTCTTCTGCCGTGTAGAGCTGGAGCTGGGCGAGTCTCTGCACGAGTGCCGAGGGTCTTGTAGCTAATGTGCGGTCTTGGCTTCCATGTCGTAGTGTGGCATTGTGCAATAGCGGCATCGACAGTAAGTCGAATTGGCTTGCGCTGACTGGCATCTTGGGTCTCAACTTCGTGTGCCAGACAAACAGCACCTGGTGCCAGAAGCTGTTGAGAGCGGACCAGCGGTTTTCACGCCGAGTGCTGGCGTGGTTGGGGCTGGTAGTTACTGGGGCGTACAGGATATCGAGGGGTCGGCCCCATGGAGTCATAGCCTGCTGAAAGACTTCAACAACAGGGGACACCCAACTGGGAAGCGAGTGATGGCACTCTCGCACACTGTTAACCACACGTACAAGTGCATGTACTTGTAGCGCGTTCACAGAGTCTTCTATCTGTGTGAGACCGAGACCTCCTTGGGATCTTGGAGTGTACCACCAGTCTGTGGCCAGGATAGCTGACAGTCGGGAGCTGGAAGTGCTGGAGTCACTCAAGAAAGTCGCGATGACACCCTTGATTTGATCTTGAAAACCGGATTGCGGGATATGACACACACTGGCTGTGTACCAGAGCGTGGGCAGCACAATTTGCTGGAGCAACGCCACTCGGCCGTTCAGAGTCCTTGCGCGGTGCTTCCATACTGCACAACGGAGCTGGATACTGGCAATGAGGTGGTGCAGCCGATCTGTATTAGAGAGGCGCGGTCCATAACGAATACCGAGAAGCTTGGCTTCACCAGTATTGTCAATGACTTGCACACCGAGTTGCTGCAGCTGGGTCTGGAGTTCTTGATCTTCATCTGTCCATTCTCGAAAAGGTAGTATGACAGTCTTGTGCGTGTTGAGCTTCATCCCGGCTGCCGAGCAAAACAATTGGACACGTTGTAGAAACTGGGGTGCAAGAGAGAGATCACTGAGGAGCCCTGTGCAATCATCTGCAAAGCTGATAATTGTGTGGGGTTCGTCGGAGTGTGGCAACTTGAGACCGTGGGGGTTGAACTGGACTCGGAGGTAGTTCAACAGCGGTTCAATGTAGAGCACAAATAACGCTGGCGAGAGTGGATCACCTTGCCGAACTCCTGCTCCCAGTGCGAAATGGGGAAGTGGAGCGCCATTGAAGAGAATCGATACGATCGTGCTTCGAATCATCACTCGGATCCATTCCCGGAAATTGGGACCAAACCCAAAGTGCCTCAGTGTCATCTCGAGTGCATCCCACACAACACTGTCAAAGGCTTTGGCAAAGTCGAGTAGGAGTGCACCTGCCATTTCTTGGCATCGTTGGAACAGATGCTGGAGAGCTTGGAACCGGAGATGCGCGTTACGAATGTCACGTCCTGGGACGAAGCCGTATTGATCCGTGTGGAGCAACTTGGGCAAAATTGACTGTAACCTCTTCGACAGGATTTTCGGTCCGAGCTTGGCATCGATGTTCAATAGCGTGATCGGCCGATAGTTACTGGGAACACGTCGGTCACCACTCTTGTATAGGAGCGAGATCTGTCCTCTTCTCTGGAACTTGGTCATCTTACCGAGTTGGAATTGAGACGAGTACACCACTTCGAGTATCTTGCTCCAAAGCTGAATGTCCACGTTGTAGTACGCAAGCGGGAGACCGTCTGGACCTGGGGACTTGTTGGCTGTGGTGTGCTTCAGCGCATAGTAGAAGTCGCTCGCAGTGAACGGACTATCTAGCATGCGCTGGTCTTCTGTAGTAAGTCTGGTCTTGGTGTGCTGGAGGATTCTCGACAGCTTGAGTGGGTTCCACTTTGGCTTGGGATGAGAGTACTCACGAGACGGCGAACAATAGACACCACTCCAATACCGGTTGAATTTTTCGCACATAGAGTGCAAGTCTTCTGCCGATTGCACTGGGATGGTCGTCTTGTGCAGGAGCATTGGGGGTCGGAAGAAATACTTGGTGCACTTTTCGGACTGGTACAGGTCGGAGGCAAATTTTTGCTTGGACTTGTGGTGGTCTTCTTCTTCAATTTGGGCTCGCAATTTTTGTTGGAGCGAACTCAGGGTTGCTGAGACTTCTTCAGACGGACTGAGATGCTCGAGGTGTTGCAGCTGATTGATGCGCACGTGCAGGTCTTCTTTCTCGACTTGTCGCTTGTTCTTCTTGTCGTTGAAAAGCTGGCGTAGGTAAATACAGTCTTGGCGCTTGTGCTCGTCGAGCAGATGTCCTGGGTTGTATGTCGATGCAATGGTCGGGTCAATTGATTCCGCCAGTTTTATCAGGGACAACTTCAGATATTCTTGGGCTTCGGGAAGTTCGATGACCCAGCTTGGACATCGCCACGGTGCTCTTGTTCTTGGCTTGAATAGTTCGGAACCGAGGGTGAACTCGATCCCGCAGTGGTCGGCTTTGTTGGGCTGGTGCTTCCAGTCGTGCTTGAGTTGTTTGAGCTGCCGGTTGAATATATCGGAACTCAATAGGACGAAGTCGATGCGAGCACTTCGGTTGGGGCTTGTAAACTCGCGAACATGGGGGTTCTGCAGGCGCCATGCATCAAAGAGATTCAGAGCCTGCATCCACTCCAGGAGTTCTTGACGGCCCTCGCGGCGGGCTCGGTTGTTGGTCTGGGCTTGGTCGAGTTGGGTCGAGAAGACTGTGTTGAAGTCTCCGAGAGCCAAATGTATGGCATTGTTGCTTAACTTCGCAGAGCGAACGGGATACGGTGTTCTCAGCCTAAGATGGCCGTCTACATCATATCACATATTTATATACTACTCATGCATCAAACCCTAGCTGCACACTCATTTCTTTGCTTCGAGGTAGAGTGGATATTGGTATATTGGTGTCGCGCAGTGGCATCGTGCGTGGTTCGTGGCGCGCATGGTGTGATAGATGGGGTTGTGGGTGTCAGAGGTGGGGTGTGAGTGGCTCGTTGATGGCGTATGTGTTGTAGGGAGCGATATGGTGTGTGTGCGAGTTTGTTATTGTGTGTGTGTATATAGTGGGTGTGATGGGGATGTAGCTCAAATGGTAGAGCGCTCGCTTAGCATGCGAGAGGTACTGGGATCGATACCCAGCTTCTCCAAATGGTTCTGTTACTGTGATATGATCGTCATCAACAGCACTTTCCCAAATGTGCACTTCGCAGTCTCACCTGTGAATTCGTTGACATTGAGTAACAATTTTTTTGCTGCACCCCTTGCCTCTCCTCCTTTGCTCGGCTGCAAGCCTCCTGTTCTTGTACATTATGCGTCGCTATATCCACACACGCACTCATGTCGTCAAGAAGGCGCGTGAACGTGAATACGCTTTCTGTGCGCCAATTCGCTTGTGGTACTGCCAAATATCTCGTGCGAATATGCAGTGCATGTGTGTGTGTGTGTGTGTTGCGTATGCATGCGTGCGGGTTGTGTCTGACTGCAGTGTGCGTGTGTGTGTGTGTGTGTGTGCGGTGGCGAGCGCGAGAAAAGAAAAGAAAGAAAAGAAAAGAAAAAGAGTAGACAGCACTCGGACTTCCCCGGTGGTCACCCACCCGAGTACTACCCGAGCTTGAGGCTGCTTAACTTCGCAGATAAACAAGTTACATTACACTCTTAAGGGGTGCTTTCCTATTCTCCGCTACCTATACTTATGTGTGGAATATGCAAATGTGCACTTTTTCTGTGAGGGCCACTATTCGGTTAAGCGAGTATAGTGAAATCAAGTCAAAATGCAAAACCGGTATGACCAGGTTGGACAGTTGCGCCTTGAGTTCTTGGGTGTGTGGTGGTGCAGTGGTATGTACCTGGCTTGGGATCCCGGAGGTCGCTGGATCGATTCCGGGTGGGATCAAAATTTGGGAAAGTCGAAAAAACCGAAAGTTGTGTAGCTTGGGGTAAATGTCGTGTGTAAGCGCTTCTTGGGTGTAACCGGACACTTCCGAGTTACGCAGCACGGTACGTGTGTGAGGAAGCGTGTGCACGACTTCTCTCAAGGACTCTGTTCCAAGAGCTGTTGCCTTCTTCCTGCAGTGCAACGATCGGTCACCTATAGATCTCTATAGAGTAACCGTCAATAACTAAAGACTTAGTCAGAGGTAAAAATGGAACTGTTTATTTGTTGGGGGTTGCCCTTTGCAGGATACCCTGAGTTATCTTTAGTTCACTATCTAGCATAGTGAACCTCCGCTTATTTCAATGTGGACATAAGTGAATGGCTCTGAATTGCCGTGTTATTCAATTGGTCTAAAAGCATATAGTTTTAGCCTATGAGAGTCGTGTCTGTGACCGGCCTCTAATCAGAGTAGCTTGGCTACCTTTGTGGTTCGAGTAAGTGCGGTGAACCTAATGGATCGGCTGCTTTGGTGTTTCTCGTAGCTAAGTACGGAAACTTTAGTTGCATGCGGACTTAGTCCAATGCCAACAGATTGAGCTAAGTTGCTGCGGTGCAACTTAGCGTGTGACCCCGTTACACCACCCCCCACCTAAAGTGCGAAACACGGGAGTGGTTTCGAAAGAGTGGTGGCCACGCTACGACGCACGAAGTCGTGGTCAGTATTCTTCGGGAGAGGCACTGCGAACACGCGTGCAAATCTCTCCGAAAAGCATCGCAACATCACAAGTGTGAACGCACACGTGATGGCGACGAACAAATCGGTGCGCGAAAAGATCGCCCGAAGCGCGAGCGGTCCTGCAGAAGGACTCGTTCAAAGACTGCAGAAGCTCGGCGCTGAGAAGCGCGAGGCGGCAAGCGCAAAACAACGCGCTGCCGCTGCGGTCACGTCTGCCACGGAAGACGTGAGCATGAGCGACGACGAGTCGGCTCAATCGAAGACTGCTCCTGACGGTGTCAGTGAGCTGCAATTTGGCGATCTCCCTGCCATCAAGCCGATGAGCAGGGCAAGCGACGCCGATGACGACACGGCAGTCGACTACCAAGAGTACTCACCCGAGGAAGGGGAGGAAGAGGAAGGCATCACCGTGAGGCGCGACTCCATCGACGAGTGGGTCGAGTATGAGGAGCTGCGTTACGGGAGCGGTAGCCCCGAACTGCACGAGTTGGAGCGAAATCCCTCGGCAGACGTCTCGATTTATCGGACGGAGGAAGAGAATGACGTCGCAAAGACTGTCAATGAAAGGGAGAAGGAGGAGGTCATCATTACCAACAATGAGACCGGACTGGAACCACCACCAAAAGGTTCCGTCCATTTTTCGCTTCCCGTTATGCCGCCGCCAAAGGAATGGCCGACAGCGAAAACCCCGGCAAATTTACTTGCACGGGCGCGGGTTCCACTCGAGAGGTATTACTCCGAGTTCGCACGATGGCGCGAAGCCGATCTGCGAGGACGTGATGGGGCACTGCGCGTGCACCCGATCCCGGTTATCCTTTACGAAGGTGAGACCGAGGATCAATACGAAACCGCGTTCTTGGCATCAAGAACTGGTGTGAAACGCTTTGGGGCTGCGCGTACATTGGCCACCGATCCTGGGGCACAACGTAGCCAGCGCATGCAATTCGCTGTGCAGCGCGTACAAAAGTATCGCGAAGCAACAAAGAGTGATGACCGTGCTCGCACGAGTCTCGGTATTAACAAGCGACAGATGGACGAGTCTCACTCACCATCAACGCACGCTCAAAAGCGGCGACCATGTCGGGAACGTCCTCGAGGAGGCGCTCAGCAGGCTCCCATGTGCTCTGCGACAAATCGTATCCACGCCACTTCACAAGGTAGTGGGTGTTCCCCTTGCGCCGCTGCACACGCAGCAGACGCTCGACATGGTAGTGGCGCTGTCCCTGCTTATCAATCAGCGGGACCGGTGGCACCCTACCGCGCTTCAGCATCGGTGGTTGCACCAGATGCGATGGTTCAGATGGTTCACGCGAACGCATCGTCTTTGGGGGTGCTACAGCAAGACGTCCGTGCCCTTCGCCAGCAATATCTGGACGAGACCTCGCTGTTAAAGCAGAGGGTGACGGCGCTTGAGACGGAGCTGAAGGAAGCTCGTCAGATGCTGGAGGAGTACCATGTCCGCGGGAAGAACTTCCACGCGAGGTACGCTCCGCGAGTGAAGACGCTTTTGGAGAGGCACAACGCGCTCGTGTCTCGATGGGCGGCGTCTGAGCCCCCTGATGAGACCGACGTGCTCCCGCACTGGGATAAGAATCCGCAGTAACGTCATGGTAGCGTTTCAGCAAACCCACGTAGAACACGGGGTGCGTTGCCATTCGCGTTGGGAGATCGAGCTTGTAATTCAAGTCTCCAATCTTCTCCACAACAGTGTACGGCCCGATGAATCGTGGCAACAACTTGCTCCCGCTGGGGAGCGTTGTGACTGCATCGTTTGGTAGGTTTTTAATGCTCAATAGCACTTTATCACCCACACAAAACGTTTGTTTGTTCTTTCTACCCGATTTATCGGCGTAGAGCTTCTGCTTGTATTGCGCAGCAGCTAGTTGGTCGCGTACGCGACGCAACAATGCTGCGCGCTCATCGACAAATTGCCGCGCTGCCGCGACGGCTTTGTCTTGCTTTTTCGTTGCTCTCGCAGCGCGTGCTGCAGAGAGATCTATTTCTGCGCCGGTGGGTGGCACCGCGCGCTCTCCCTTTCGTGGCTGACGCTCGCACGAGCAGTCGCCTGATTCTGTCTGAGACTGGCTATTTTTGGCATGAGTACCGTAACTCGGTACCGTGGGAGATCGATCTATAGGGACACGAGTACCGTAACTCGGTACCGTGGGAGATCGATCTATAGGGACACGAGTACCGTAACTCAGTACCGTGGGAGATCGATCTATAGGGACACGAGTACCGTAACTCGGTACCGTGGGAGATCGATCTATAGGGACACTAGTACCGTAACTCAGTACCGTGGGAGATCCATCTGTAGGGACACGAGTACCGTAACTCAGTACCGTGTTTTTCTCTCCAAATGTGGAACGCGTGCCGTCCGGTAAGACCGTGACAGATTCGAAGTGCGACCGCACAGGCGGCGCATCGCGCGCGTCCACGTGAGCGGTTAACGCCACGTCTGGTGACGGAGGTCGCGCACTCGCATCGAGCGCAGCGAGTTGCCCTCCCACCGCAGAATATTCGACGCCCTCAAACTGAGTGGCGGGTATGTGCGAGTGCCGCAGCGAGTTAAAATAGAACGGAGTCACGGTCGTAGAGGCGTGCTCGCTGCTATTTATAGCAAACTCGGCGTACGGCAGCCAGCGGCTCCAGTCGCGGGGATGATCGACAGCGATGCTGCGAAGAATATCCTCGACGACACGGTTTACGCGCTCGGTTTGCCCGTCTGTCTCGGGATGATCGGCAGTGGACATCGCCAGATCTGTGCCGAGCAGGCGGAAGAGTTCGCGCCAAAAGGCAGCGGTGAAACGCGGGTCCCGGTCTGATACAATAGACTCGGGCAAGCCGTGATAGCGGAACACGTGCTCTAAAAATAGGCACGCCGTCTCTTGGGCAGTGACATGCTTGCGCACAGGCGCAACATGCACCATTTTGCTCAGTCGGTCGACGAACACGACGACGCCTGTGTTGCGCGCCTTGTCTTCCGGGAAACCGAAGACGAAATCCATGCTGACCGACTTCCAGCAATCTTGCGGAATCGGCAGCGGATGCAGCGGCGCTTTGTTCTTGCCCGCAGGCTTCACGCGCTGGCACTGTTCGCATGAACGTACATAATTGGCCACCCATTTGTACTGGTGTGGCCACCAAAACACATTGGACACTTGCAAGAAGGTCTTTTCACGCCCCAGATGCCCACTCGCTGGCGCATCGTGAAACTCATGAAGGATCGAAAGTTTCAGATCCTGGTCATGCGGTACATACACACGCGGGTAATCGAAGTTGGACAGTTGATGCCACAATAACCCGTCGTGATAACTAAACCGAGCAAGCTTTGACTCGAGTTTGGCAGGCAATGACTCTTTCGACGAGCCGTCAAAGTGAGCAATCAACAAGCGACATTCATCGTCCTTTGGATAAAGCGACTGAATATTGTCCTTGAGCTTTGTTTGCACTCGACTGATGCTCAGATGCATGAGATCAGGAGCGCGCTCCGAACACAGAGCGTCGGCGCTGTTGTCAACGCTCGACTCGTAATCTGGACGGCGCGAAAGCGCGTCCGCCAGAACATTTTCCTTTTCCGGCTTGTATTCGACCCGAAAGTTGAACTCGGAGAAGAATGCAAGCCATCGCGCCATTCGCTGCGACAGATGGGGAGAATTAATCGCGGTTCGCAAGGACGCGTGATCCGTGTACACAACAAACGGTGTCGCACCCAAAAGGTGGACCCTGAACTTCAAGAGAGCGTACTTGATCGCAAGCAGCTCCTTGTCGTGCACAGGATAGTTCTTTTCAGCTGCTTTAAGCAGTCTGCTTTGGTATGATACGACGCGCTCATGGCCGTCATCATCCTTCTGCATCAGCGCACAGCCGATTGCAAAATCGCTGGCATCGCACACGACACTGAAAGCTTTCGTGTGGTCCGGCAACGCCAGGACAGGAGCGCGAACAAGCGACTCCTTCACGTCAATGAATGCATTCATGACATCGCTGGTCCAGTCCCATTCGACATCCTTTTTCAAGAGATGCGTGAGTGGACGGACTCTCGCCGCATAGTTGTGGCTGTACTTGTGCAAATAGTTTGCCAAGCCAAGCCACTTGCGCAAATCCTTGACGTTCTTTGGGATCGGCCAGTCGGCGATCGCCTTGATCTTCTCTGGGTCCGCGCGGACTCCAGCTTTGCCAACATAGCACCCCAGGATCGGAATCTCTGAGGCGCCAAAGATGCACTTCTTCAGGTTGCAATACAGACTGTTGTCTCGTAAGCACTGCAACACTGAGCGCAAATGTCTCTTGTGCACGTCAACGGCTCTGAGATCTCCTTCGGCACGACTGTGCACGAAGATGTCATCGAAGTAGCTCGGTGCGTACGCACGATGAGGACGCAGAAGATGCGTTACCAGACGATTGAACGTCGCTGGTGCATTCTTCAGACCTTGCGGCATAACGAGCCACTCCCACAGCATTCCGCTGGGTGTGCTTACTGCCGTCAAGGGAACGTCACTCTCTCGCATGAGGATCTGATAGAACCCATCCATCAGATCCAATGCTGAGAACACAGTTGAGCCGCCCATGGAGTCGATCAAGACATCCTTTCTTGGGATCGGTGTTTGTGCTGGAATGGTGGCGGCGTTCAGCTTGTTGAAAGCGTGAACAATGCGCCAGCCACCAGTCGCTTTCCGCACACAAAACGTGGGTGAGCTATGTGGAGACTTGCTTTCTCTCACATGACTGGCGAGGGCTCGTTTCGCGAAGAACTCGTCGATAGCCTCAACCTGCTCGCGGGGCAGCGGCCATTGTCTGGTCACGCAATATTTGCTCCCGGGCTCGAGATCGATCTCGTGCCGTACGCCACGGTCAACGGGCAGGGCACTTGGCACTTTGTCGGGGAACACATCTTTGAACTCCCACAACAAGTCAAAGTATGGACTGCCTTTCACGGCGTCCCAGTCCTGAGCAGCAAACCGCCTCTGTTTGTCTGACTCCAAAACACTCTCATCCGCAGTGGACGAGGTGCACAGTTCGCTACGCGTAAACGCGGTAGGAACGACGATCTCGCGGATCTGATCACGCTCTAGCTCCGTAAGAAAGAGCTCGAAGCTCATTTCTTCGAGGGATACGATCGCCTCAAAGGTACTCGGCAGCCCATGGAGCGCCGCAAATTCAGCGAAGAACACTTCGTCTGATGCGTTTGCTTCCGGACTGCGCTTTGCGCGTCTGAGTGCCACGTCAACGTGAGCGCGATCTATCGACGGATCCGAGATCCTGTCAAAGGCGCGCAGCGAAGCTGCAGCTGCGTCGAGAGATGGGGCAATCGTGTGCGAGGCGGCCGTTTCCTCGGCAACAGATGCCAATGCACTGTCTCTCTTGCGAGCTGACAACTTGCGTCGCCCTCGTCGGTTGATGCGAACACGCGACCTCGCGGTTCTGAGCTCCAGTACTGCACCGCCAGGGTGGTACGAGCTGGCTGACGCGTGTACGCCTGTACTGTCGCTGTCACTTGCGGGGGCTGGCTCGGATGCTCTGGAGCTGCACACTTGCGCACCAGTGTCCACGTCTGGACTTTCTGGCGCTTCCGCACAAACTGGGCTACCTGCCGCAGTGTATCGCTTCGCTGGGCTACCTGCCTCAGCGCATCTTCTTGCTCGGCTCTCTGCCGCAGCGTGTGTGTTTGAAGCGGGGCTACCTGCCGCCGCGTGTCTTCCAGCTGGGCTCCCTGCCGCAGCGTGTGCGCTTGAAGCGGGGCTACCTGCCGCCGCGTGTCTTCCAGCTGGGCTCCCTGCCGCAGCGTGTTCAATGCTCACATCCATAGCGTGGAAATATTCCCGCAATCTTCGCTCTTCATCAGAGGAAGGGGTGGAGCTCCCGATTGTGCGTGCTCGCCAATCGGTCCAAGGCTGATGTTTCGCCAGCCAAGGCATTCCTAGGATGAGGTCGTACTTCGACCCCATCGCTAGTACTACGAAGGTTTCTTTGCAGACAAAGTCGCAAAATCTGAAAGAGAGTTCAACTCGAACTCCTTCAGTGTGTACTGTCGACCCATCGGCCAGACGTACGATCATCTTCTCGCGCTTGCCAGTGTGGACAAGTCGCTCATACGCTTGCAGACTCTGTTTCAGAGCTGACTTAGAGACGAAGTTCTGTGACGCACCGCAGTCAACAAGAACCGTCATTTTCTTCTCATAGCCCTTCACATCGGCGCTATATACCAACATCTCACTCGGAGCCTTGTTGTCAAGAGCTCCTGGGACTAAGCTTCCCATCTGCACGACTCTAGTAGTCGGCGACGCCGAAGCTATAGAGTCCGTCTCAGTAGAGCGTCCCGCTTCTACTGAGACGTTCCGTTTCCCTTTCTTGCCGCAGCGGATCTGCCACCTCGATGAGCGTGGTTACCGCGCGGCGGTTGGTAGTCTCTCGCCTGATTTCCAGTGCGAGGAGCGGACTGCCTTGGAGCGGGACACTTCGACTGATAGTGTCCTCGCTTGCCACAATTGAAGCAGACCACTTCGGCGCTGCTAAGATCCATTGGCATCGGGCCATGGAAGCGCTGGCTGTTCGTGACTGCTCGGTGGCTGGTATGCGCACCATTGTGGCGGCCAGCGTTCCAATCAGGTCGACTGACTCTGAATGATTGCTGCTCAACGAGCGCAATGCGGATCGCATCTTCCATCGTGGCCGGCAAGCGTCGGTACAGCTCCTGACGCGCTGGTCCACTGTTGAGGCCGTTGAGAAACGCAGGCACTTTCACAGACTCAGGCAAAGGGCTGGTCGTGATCGCCGCGCATAGACTTCTCATCTCCTGGATGTATCGTTCCAGCGAGAGCTTCCCTTGTCTCAAGGAGAAGAAACGACCTTGCAACAGCACTTCGTTGTTCGGAGGCTGATACATGGCGGTGATTTTCGCACGGAAAATATCCCACGTGTCGAACGCACACTCATCGGCGAGCAACGTCGAGAATGCCCATTCCGACGCTCGACCGCGCAGGTTCGAGATGGCGAAAGACACCATCTGCTCGTTGCTGTCGATGAGCTGAGCCTTGGCGCAACGCTCCACGGCGAGTAGCCAGTGGATGAGCTTGTCGCCATCCGCACCATCGAATTTCGGAGCGTCAATCTTGACAGCTCTTGGGCGGGGAGTTTGGGACGTGGGTGTCTGAGGCGCAGCAGCCGCACTCGACAAAGACGTGGCTGCACCAGCAACCACAGATACCACTCGCTCGAGCGCTTCACGCGACTCAGCAGCTGAGCGCAGCATCTCTGCGGTCAAGCTTGCGGTGGCTTGCATTTGTGCTTGCGCACTTCGCTCTCCTTCGAGGCGCTGAGCGTTCGAGAAGTTCTCGAACTGCTCGAGTCGAAAGATTTGCTGCTCCGGCGACGCCGAGAGCAACTCTAGCGCGACTTGGTCGCCTAGAGCTTGTGCCATTCGGGTCAGCACACTCCGGTGTTCAGCCGAGAGGTGCGGGAACTGCGCAGGGTCAATTGACGCCATGGTGAATCCTTGAGGAAGCGATTCAGGCAGTCACCTCTGCCGGGTCGTAGATTGACTACGAGTGCTACCAGTTGCAACCGGACACTTCCGAGTTACGCAGCACGGTACGTGTGTGAGGAAGCGTGTGCACGACTTCTCTCAAGGACTCTGTTCCAAGAGCTGTTGCCTGCTTCCTGCAGTGCAACGATCGGTTACCTATAGGTCTCTATCGAGTAACCGTCAATAACTAAAGACTTAGTCAGAGGTAAAAACGGAACTGTTTATTTGTTGGGGTTGCCCTTTGCAGGACACCCTGAGTTATCTTTAGTTCACTATCTAGCATAGTGAACTTCCGCTTATTTCAATGTGGACATAAGTGAATGGTTCTGAATTGCCGTGTTATTCAATTGGCCTAAAAGCATATAGTTTTAGCCTATGAGAGTCGTGTCTGTGACCGACCTCTAATCAGAGTAGCTTGGCTACCTTTGTGGTTCGAGTAAGTGCGGCGAACCTAATGGATCGGCTGCTTTGGTATTTCTCGTAGCTAAGTACGGAAACTTTAGTTGCATGCGGACTTAGTCCAATGCCAACAGATTGAGCTAAGTTGCTGCGGTGCAACTTAGCGTGTGACCCCGTTACATTGGGACTCGAGACATAATCAAGGAACTGGCATATTCCGCTCTACCTTCGGGTAAGTCTCAATAGAGTCAGGCTTGGGGTTTGACGGGTGGAACTTGCCACCACCCATGTATAACTCTGCATGAGCCGTTCCAAGGAGCCGGATGGGATTATTCTCTGTGCACGCACGTTCCCGGTTAGCATTCACAGCTTGGTGTAGGCTTCTTCAAATCTTGTCTTCACAACCACTGTATCAATTAGCACCTTCTTCAAAGTCATTCGACTCTGTCGTGCTGGTGTCAAAGCCAGCGTCTTGTATCAGCCTCTTTAGCTGACGCAAGGCTAGAGCCGAGTGTCTTTGGCTTTTGACGTGTAGCTCGTGCTTGTACGCCTGGATGTGGAGCTGGAGAAGCGCTTGTGTCCTGGCTTGTGTCTCAACTGAGTTGGGGACTTGACCGTGGAATCGGATGTCATTGCGGTGCATCCATATGCAGCGGGTCACAATGGCTCGCACAAAGTTGAGCACCACAAAGAGGGTGTAGCCGTATTTTTCCTTGGCTTGCGGGGTAGGCTGGAGACTGGAGAAGTACACGAGGGTTCCCCACGAGAGGTCGCTTGCAAAAGCTCTTTGGAGAGGCTGTAGAAACGGGTCCCATAACCGCGAGGCAAAGGGACAAAGCCAGAAGAGGTGCTGAGGGGTATCGAGGTCTTCACAGTCAAAATGGCAAGTTGTCTTGGCATCTTGGAGGTGCTGGAATCGATAGCCTAGGTGCAAGGCGTTGTGTTGAAGCCGGTAGAGAAAATCGGCGTAGACTGGGAGGAGGTGTTTGTTCAACTTTAGATCGCGTTTCCAGAAGTCATACCCAGGAGCTTCCGAGACTCCCAACCGCTGCAACGGCAACGCAGGGGGTTTGGGACACTTGAGCACGTTCCGGATCTTGGCAACCGTGAGGTCTTCTAGTGGGTGCTCTCCAATAACCCAGTTATGGAAAGCACTTGCAAAGGCTTGACTTGGACGAGGACCGTGGGGTGGGTCACGGAGTACTCGAAGCGCAATATCACAGTCCACGAGGAAGTTCCTGCAATAGCGTGTGTTGTATGCTCTTGAGTCTCCTGGTTGTTGGATCGCTGTGGCGAGTGCCGCCGGTGTTGGCGTACTACCACAGAGACCGTATATGTCTTCTGCCGTGTAGAGCTGGAGCTGGGCGAGTCTCTGCACGAGTGCCGAGGGTCTTGTAGCTAATGTGCGGTCTTGGCTTCCATGTCGTAGTGTGGCATTGTGCAATAGCGGCATCGACAGTAAGTCGAATTGGCTTGCGCTGACTGGCATCTTGGGTCTCAACTTCGTGTGCCAGACAAACAGCACCTGGTGCCAGAAGCTGTTGAGAGCGGACCAGCGGTTTTCACGCCGAGTGCTGGCGTGGTTGGGGCTGGTAGTTACTGGGGCGTACAGGATATCGAGGGGTCGGCCCCATGGAGTCATAGCCTGCTGAAAGACTTCAACAACAGGGGACACCCAACTGGGAAGCGAGTGATGGCACTCTCGCACACTGTTAACCACACGTACAAGTGCATGTACTTGTAGCGCGTTCACAGAGTCTTCTATCTGTGTGAGACCGAGACCTCCTTGGGATCTTGGAGTACCACCAGTCTGTGGCCAGGATAGCTGACAGTCGGGAGCTGGAAGTGCTGGAGTCACTCAAGAAAGTCGCGATGACACTCTTGATTTGATCTTGAAAACCGGATTGCGGGATATGACACACGCTGGCTGTGTACCAGAGCGTGGGCAGCACAATTTGCTGGAGCAACGCCACTCGGCCGTTCAGAGTCCTTGCGCGGTGCTTCCATACTGCACAACGGAGCTGGATACTGGCAATGAGGTGGTGCAGCCGATCTGTATTAGAGAGGCGCGGTCCATAACGAATACCGAGAAGCTTGGCTTCACCAGTATTGTCAATGACTTGCACACCGAGTTGCTGCAGCTGGGTCTGGAGTTCTTGATCTTCATCTGTCCATTCTCGAAAAGGTAGTATGACAGTCTTGTGCGTGTTGAGCTTCATCCCGGCTGCCGAGCAAAACTCTTGGACACGTTGTAGAAACTGGGGTGCAAGAGAGAGATCACTGAGGAGCCCTGTGCAATCATCTGCAAAGCTGATAATTGTGTGGGGTTCGTCGGAGTGTGGCAACTTGAGACCGTGGGGGTTGAACTGGACTCGGAGGTAGTTCAACAGCGGTTCAATGTAGAGCACAAATAACGCTGGCGAGAGTGGATCACCTTGCCGAACTCCTGCTCCCAGTGCGAAATGGGGAAGTGGAGCGCCATTGAAGAGAATCGATACGATCGTGCTTCGAATCATCACTCGGATCCATTCCCGGAAATTGGGACCAAACCCAAAGTGCCTCAGTGTCATCTCGAGTGCATCCCACACAACACTGTCAAAGGCTTTGGCAAAGTCGAGTAGGAGTGCACCTGCCATTTCTTGGCATCGTTGGAACAGATGCTGGAGAGCTTGGAACCGGAGATGCGCGTTACGAATGTCACGTCCTGGGACGAAGCCGTATTGATCCGTGTGGAGCAACTTGGGCAAAATTGACTGTAACCTCTTCGACAGGATTTTCGGTCCGAGCTTGGCATCGATGTTCAATAGCGTGATCGGCCGATAGTTACTGGGAACACGTCGGTCTCCACTCTTGTATAGGAGCGAGATCTGTCCTCTTCTCTGGAACTTGGTCATCTTACCGAGTTGGAATTGAGACGAGTACACCACTTCGAGTATCTTGCTCCAAAGTTGAATGTCCACGTTGTAGTACGCAAGCGGGAGACCGTCTGGACCTGGGGACTTGTTGGCTGTGGTGTGCTTCAGCGCATAGTAGAAGTCGTTCGCAGTGAACGGACTATCTAGCATGCGCTGGTCTTCTGTAGTAAGTCTGGTCTTGGTGTGCTGGAGGATTCTCGACAGCTTGAGTGGGTTCCACTTTGGCTTGGGATGAGAGTACTCACGAGACGGCGAACAATAGACACCACTCCAATACCGGTTGAATTCTTCGCACATAGAGTGCAAGTCTTCTGCCGATTGCACTGGGATGGTCGTCTTGTGCAGGAGCATTGGGGGTCGGAAGAAATACTTGGTGCACTTTTCGGACTGGTACAGGTCGGAGGCAAATTTTTGCTTGGACTTGTGGTGGTCTTCTTCTTCAATTTGGGCTCGCAATTTTTGTTGGAGCGAACTCAGGGTTGCTGAGACTTCTTCAGACGGACTGAGATGCTCGAGGTGTTGCAGCTGATTGATGCGCACGTGCAGGTCTTCTTTCTCGACTTGTCGCTTGTTCTTCTTGTCGTTGAAAAGCTGGCGTAGGTAAATACAGTCTTGGCGCTTGTGCTCGTCGAGCAGACGACCTGGGTTGTATGTTGATGCAATGGTCGGGTCAATTGATTCCGCCAGTTTTATCAGGGACAACTTCAGATATTCTTGGGCTTCGGGAAGTTCGATGACCCAGCTTGGACATCGCCACGGTGCTCTTGTTCTTGGCTTGAATAGTTCGGAACCGAGGGTGAACTCGATCCCGCAGTGGTCGGCTTTGTTGGGCTGGTGCTTCCAGTCGTGCTTGAGTTGTTTGAGCTGCCGGTTGAATATATCGGAACTCAATAGGACGAAGTCGATGCGAGCACTTCGGTTGGGGCTTGTAAACTCGCGAACATGGGGGTTCTGCAGGCGCCATGCATCAAAGAGATTCAGAGCCTGCATCCACTCCAGGAGTTCTTGACGGCCCTCGCGGCGGGCTCGGTTGTTGGTCTGGGCTTGGTCGAGTTGGGTCGAGAAGACTGCGTTGAAGTCTCCGAGAGCCAAATGTATGGCATTGTCTTCGAACTGTCGGGGGAGACTATCGAAGAAGCTTGGTCGGTCGGTTGGGTTGACTGGTGCGTACACTGCGTGGATGTAGGCTGGGGAGCCATCGAGTATACCTTGGAGCACGAGATACCGTGAGAGAGTGTTTGGGTCACTCACTTGGGTTTCCGTGATGTCTTGGATATCTTGGACCGGACAGGTGGGGGTGAGTAGAATACCCACTCCCGCCTGTCCGGTATACATGTCGGAATGGTCATGGGACCAAAAGGCGGTGTTGAAGCTTGACGACTTTCTCCACAAAAAGTCTGCGCGCTTAAGGTTGGCGGGGTTGGTGAACTTGGTTTCTTGCAATGCGATAATATGGAACTTGGACGAGAAGTAGTTGAGCGTACTCTGAGTGACTCGGTTGAAGCCGTTCACATTAATAGAGTATCCCCGTAGGGTCCAGTCCACATTAGAGAGAAGGCAGGGTGGGGAAGGCGACCTTGCGCAGTTCGCAGATTGAGGTCAAAAGTTCACTTGGAAGTCGCATACTGGCCAATTTCTCCATCAAATCGGACCGGAGTAGGTTCAGCAGCGTCGCGTCATCCCACAGCAGCCAAAGTGTGTGCTGGAGTCGCTGAGCCGGAGCTTGCGAAATCGCACACACCTTGAAAGGGTCGGAGTAGATGCTGGGAGCCATCACTTGTAACAGCAGGTCGAACTCGGCGATCCAGACTTGCTGCCAGAAAAGCGCTTGGTTGTGGTCGAGACACTGACTGAGCATGGTCTGGTAGTCTTCGGGGTCTTGGGGGTTGAACACGGCTTGGACCTTGTCCTCGAACGTGTCGAGTTCCGGGAGCAGTTCCTGCGAGCTGATTTTCCGGAACAAGGCGTGGCCGTAGAACTTTCCCCTCATGACAGTGTAGTTGCTCGGGGTGCTGGTGTCGTAGAGCGGTCGGAGGTGGCTTGGCTGGGTTTTGAGCAAGACTATGCTCACCTCAGGACTTGGTTCTTCTTCAAATTTTTGAAGGAACGCCTGGATGAATTTGCACAGACTCGCCACAGTCATCGACTCGACGTTGTAGTCGATGGTTGCACGCTGTACCTCGATCTGACCTTCCACTTGAGTCAGTTGCGATCGGATAGGTGAGCGGTCGTGGTTGTGGAGGGTGACGTCTATGTCCGGAGAGATAGGCGCGTCCTCCGAGCCCAGCGTAATCCACTCGTACACGTTGTGAGACGCGACGAGCGGATAGGTGGTTTGAGATGGTGGCAGCAGAAAGGCTTGCGCCTGATCCGCTCGTGCCGTAGGGAAGATCATCTTCTTGCTCCTCTCGATCAGATGGTACGCGTCGCACACATCTGGGAGAGGCGGGATGGGGATGGTGACCTTCTTCTCTCCGGAGGTCCACATCGAGGATGGGTTGACAGACAACGACGTCATGTCCGAGTCCGATCCCATATCGGCATCCGAGTCACCACCAGTGTCAGCTGGGGTGGTCGGCTGCACACCTGCGTCCGAAGGAGAATCGCTGCTTGCTTCGGCAGCCGGTGGGTCTTCGCTGGTCTTGGTCCTGCGCCTTTCCAATAGAAACGGCAGGGTCTTCTTATTGTAGGCTTGGATGCGGTGGTTGACGACACAATAGCCAGACGCAGTGAACTGGATCTGGCGTAGAGGTTCCTTGCCACCGATCATCAGCACTGCAGGGGGGTCTTTCTGGTTGAAGTAGACCCGTCGATTGCGTGACTGCAATCCATTGGCAGTCCGGGAAGGGGTGATGTACACGGGAGGTACACCGTGGGCCACAAACCAATCGTAGATGATACTATCAGTCGTATCATCTGCGAGTCGCTGCAGCTCCACATAGTACCAGTGAGAGTACTTGGAGTAGGGTTGAATCTTGAACGACCGTCCGCAGACGGTGAGTTGCAGATTACCCAGCTTCGTGCAGATCTCTCGATCGGTGCACGTGAAGCTCACTCCCTTTCCTCGGATCACTTTGAAGTCCCGAAGGTGCACAATACTATTGGCCCATAATGTGGACTTTTGGTCAGCACCCAACGACGTCATGATCTCCGTGTCCGAAAACGTGGAGGTCAAGTCTCTCGCGGGGATCCACATCGGGTAGCACTGGTCGCTGTTCACTGGCGTGGGAACGCCTCGCAACGCAGCTGCCTTCCGTTCAGCAGCTGTACGGTCTTCGTCTTGGAACGCCCTTTCTGCTTCCGCAAAAGTTGCGTCCGTGGGGATGGTCGCTTGTTGGCGTGATGAGTTGGCACGCCATTGCTTGCGCCACTCGGTGTTGGCAGCTGAGGTCTTCATAATACAGGGGTAGGTCAAACTTGATATTTTTCTTGATTTTCTTGGCTGGATTTTGTTGGGTTCAAAGTGCAGTTTTTTTGTGATTTCTTGTTTTCTTGGGTTGCAGGGGTCGACTGCTTGGTCGAGAACCGAGGGAAAGTCAAACTCTCAAGCTGACCTAAAGATTCCCAGGGACCGCTCGTTATGAGGCAGTGTAGGAAGCAGTAGGCAGCACCTGAAGAGTCAAAATCAGAGTGCAAAGCGAACCTCAATTCGCGGCAGCTCCGATCAGCACACTTCGGGAGAGCAATAGCACTCACTGATGAGCTCCAGAAATTCGATCCCACCAACAAGCGTGGCAGACGAGACTGATCACTAACCACGTCGTGGAAAGCACCGGGTCTCTAACCAAAATTTCAGAGGTTCACCCGTGTGAACTAAGGGACGGTCGGGGTTGGGGGTCGGCAGTCGCTTGGGTCCAGCTGGCGAGAAAAGTCGATAGCAAGCGTGGGCTTGTCTATTCGACCTGTGGGGTAGCTGGCAAATTGGAAAGTGCTTAACTTCGCAGAGCGAACGGGATACGGTGTTCTCAGCCTAAGATGGCCGTCTACATCATATCACATATTTATATACTACTCATGCATGAAACCCTAGCTGCACACTCATTTCTTTGCTTCGAGGTAGAGTGGATATTGGTATATTGGTGTCGCGCAGTGGCATCGTGCGTGGTTCGTGGCGCGCATGGTGTGATAGATGGGGTTGTGGGTGTCAGAGGTGGGGTGTGAGTGGCTCGTTGATGGCGTATGTGTTGTAGGGAGCGATATGGTGTGTGTGCGAGTTTGTTATAGTAGGTATGATGGGGATGTAGCTCAAATGGTAGAGCGCTCGCTTAGCATGCGAGAGGTACTGGGATCGATACCCAGCTTCTCCAAATGGTTCTGTTACTGTGATATGATCGTCATCAACAGCACTTTCCCAAATGTGCACTTCGCAGTCTCACCTGTGAATTCGTTGACATTGAGTAACAATCTTTTTGCTGCACCCCTTGCCTCTCCTCCTTTGCTCGGCTGCAAGCCTCCTGTTCTTGTACATTATGCGTCGCTATATCCACACACGCACTCATGTCGTCAAGAAGGCGCGTGAACGTGAATACGCTTTCTGTGCGCCAATTCGCTTGTGGTACTGCCAAATATCTCGTGCGAATATGCAGTGCATGTGTGTGTGTGTGTGTGTTGCGTATGCATGCGTGCGGGTTGTGTCTGACTGCAGTGTGCGTGTGTGTGTGTGTGTGTGTGTGCGGTGGCGAGCGCGAGAAAAGAAAAGAGAAGAAAGAAAAGAAAAGAAAAAGAGTAGACAGCACTCGGACTTCCCCGGTGGTCACCCACCCGAGTACTACCCGAGCTTGAGGCTGCTTAACTTCGCAGAGATTTAAGCCACCAGGACCCGCCACACCACCCGGAGGTGATGTGGAAGTACAAGTGACTTTGTAACTTAACCCGCGCAGGCCGGGTCCTGTACCCCTCATTACACTACGGGGCCTTTTTGGCAACGGGGCCTCCCCCACGATGAAGGGCCAGGACACTTATTCAGCGCCCCAGTTGCTCGTCCGCTTAACTGCCTGTCTCCGGTCACACCCGGCTGACGGGTTGGCATCGACGGGAATCGATCCAGTGACCTCCCGGTCCCCAAGCCAGTGTTTGACCACTGACCCAAATGGGATCGGTGCTTAACTTCGCAGAGCGAACGGGATACGGTGTTCTCAGCCTAAGATGGCCGTCTACATCATATCACATATTTATATACTACTCATGCATCAAACCCTAGTTGCACACTCATTTCTTTGCTTCGAGGTCGAGTGGATATTGGTATATTGGTGTCGCGCAGTGGCATCGTGCGTGGTTCGTGGCGCGCATGGTGTGATAGATGGGGTTGTGGGTGTCAGAGGTGGGGTGTGAGTGGCTCGTTGATGGCGTATGTGTTGTAGGGAGCGATATGGTGTGTGTGCGAGTTTGTTATTGTGTGTGTGTATATAGTGTGTGTGATGGGGATGTAGCTCAAATGGTAGAGCGCTCGCTTAGCATGCGAGAGGTACTGGGATCGATACCCAGCTTCTCCAAATGGTTCTGTTACTGTGATATGATCGTCATCAACAGCACTTTCCCAAATGTGCACTTCGCAGTCTCACCTGTGAATTCGTTGACATTGAGTAACAATCTTTTTGCTGCACCCCTTGCCTCTCCTCCTTTGCTCGGCTGCAAGCCTCCTGTTCTTGTACATTATGCGTCGCTATATCCACACACGCACTCATGTCGTCAAGAAGGCGCGTGAACGTGAATACGCTTTCTGTGCGCCAATTCGCATGTGGTACTGCCAAATATCTCGTGCGAATATGCAGTGCATGTGTGTGTGTGTGTGTGTGTTGCGTATGCATGCGTGCGGGTTGTGTCTGACTGCAGTGTGCGTGTGTGTGTGTGTGTGTGTGCGGTGGCGAGCGCGAGAAAAGAAAAGAAAGAAAAGAAAAGAAAAAGAGTAGACAGCACTCGGACTTCCCCGGTGGTCACCCACCCGAGTACTACCCGAGCTTGAGGCTGCTTAACTTCGCAGAGATTTAAGCCACCAGGACCCGCCACACCACCCGGAGGTGATGTGGAAGTACAAGTGACTTTGTAACTTAACCCGCGCAGGCCGGGTCCTGTACCCCTCATTACACTACGGGGCCTTTTTGGCAACGGGGCCTCCCCCACGATGAAGGGCCAGGACACTTATTCAGCGCCCCAGTTGCTCGTCCGCTTAACTGCCTGTCTCCGGTCACACCCGGCTGACGGGTTGGCATCGACGGGAATCGATCCAGTGACCTCCCGGTCCCCAAGCCAGTGTTTGACCACTGACCCAAATGGGATCGGTGCTTAACTTCGCAGAGCGAACGGGATACGGTGTTCTCAGCCTAAGATGGCCGTCTACATCATATCACATATTTATATACTACTCATGCATCAAACCCTAGCTGCACACTCATTTCTTTGCTTCGAGGTAGAGTGGATATTGGTATATTGGTGTCGCGCAGTGGCATCGTGCGTGGTTCGTGGCGCGCATGGTGTGATAGATGGGGTTGTGGGTGTCAGAGGTGTGGTGTGAGTGGCTCGTTGATGGCGTATGTGTTGTAGGGAGCGATATGGTGTGTGTGCGAGTTTGTTATTGTGTGTGTGTATATAGTGTGTGTGATGGGGATGTAGCTCAGTTGAAAGTTGTCTATATTACTAGAATTAGACGGAGTGACTACTCAATCTACCTAGCGTTGACAGTTTCTACCATAAATATAATCCTACACTTGTATCTATGATTTTATAATTTATATAATTTTTGAGATTTTTGTGAGAATAGTCCGTATGGACCAAAGTCGGGTATATAGTGGGACCTCTATTCCCTTATTTTGGGAACTTCTGAAGTCGACAAGCCAAGCCAAGTCAAGCCAAGCCTGTCCAAGTCGAGGTGAGCAGACCCAAGCCAAGTCGAGCCGAGCCGTCTCGCCGAGGTCAAGCCGCGCGGATCTTCTTCTGTTGCTTCTGCTGTCTCGCCTGGACCCCAGGGGAACGTGAGGGCCCCGAAGCCAGGTTTGAGCGCGTTGTCAATGGAGGGGATTCGTGTGGTCATGGCCAAGGCAGGTGGTTTTGGTGTCGACGACGCTTGTGGAGCAAGTCCTGTTTGGAGTGTGGCGGTCGGTGTCATCTGCACGCTTGAGTGCTGAGGAGTGCTCTTATCGTTCCCGAATTTGGAACATCGTCGGGTGAGCTACCAGGAAGTCGTCGAATGCCTGGAGCGTCCTCATCTTCGTCACCACTCTCTTGAGTGACCGTAAGTCTTCCTCTTCATATCTTCTTCTCATGTTGTGTCGGATGTGTGCACTGACAGTTGTGTAGATGACTGCCATTGCAGGGGTCACCGGTGTGGGCTGTCTTCCGTCGAACAAGCACCGGTTGCGATCCGACCAGAGGAAGTGAAGGGCCACTGCGCGGAGCGTGTGCCACACTTCGCAGATGACGTCCTCGCACTCCTTCCAGTTGTCCTGGATGACAGGCTTCTTCGCTGTTGCGATTGCTGTCCACGTCGGATGCGAACGGAAGAACGGCGCCATGAGAAGTCGCACATGCTCCCAGACCCTCGCTGCGAGAGCGCACTCGAAGAACAGGTGCTTCTCGGTCTCGATCGCATCGCATCCGTCGCGGACGCAGTAGACGACGCGCGGGTTCGACGTCTGAAGAAACCAGAATCGTGACCGCACGGGGAGGAGTCGGAACGCGAGGCGAAACTGCAGATCCTCGAACACGGGGAGCAGGATCCTGCGCAGGTGCTTGCTGAGGTTCACGAACTCCTTGATCTCGTCGTGGCCGATGCTCTGGTTGTGGAGCGTCATCGGATGTGGTTTGTTGGGCGGCGTCGGTTTCCAAACGACTCGAAGAAGCGCGCTCCTCAGGATCGATGGGACCAGACACACCTTCGAGCCACTTTTGCAGCCCAGGTGAGGGAATGTGCGCCGCTGTGATCTGTCTTCTTCCGACAGCGCAAGCTCGCGTACCCCAAGTCTGACCGCGATCTGTGTTGCCTCTCGGTAGAGAGAACGCAACCACTGGGATTGCACACCGAGTGCCACAGACGCAAGAGTGAGGTCGAGATGTCGTTGGACAAAGTCGGTCTCGCTTGGCCAAAAATTGCTTCCACGCATGAAGTCAGCCAGCGAACGCAACCCGAAGACTCTCGAGATGTGCAGACGGAACCCACGCTGGGGCTCAGGACACATCCCAAGACAGCGACGGTGAGCGTTGGCAGTGAGACTCCTTGGTGTCTGCTCGTAGTGGAGGTCTGGGTCCGAGTGGAACCAGATCGGTTGATGGAGTCCGTACTGGACACGCTCGTCCGTCGGAAGGTCGTGCCACGAGATCTCCCATCGGATCTTGTACCACCAGACCCACGTCTCCTTCCACCAAACAGAGATCAACTCCCACTTGATCATCATGCCATGTCGAAGTGGAGACACCGTGAGGAAGTCGAGCACCGTGCGTCGACCGACTCGAGGAAGAACCGCTGTGAGCAGCTCCGCACTCGGTGTTGTCCAGCTTCGCTCGTCTGGCTTGCTCGCTGTTCGCATGAACTGGAGCAGATGCTGGAGGCGTTGTCGCTTCAGTTGTGCTTCGATGCTTGGGATCTGCAGACCACCGTCACTCCTCGGGAGATACAAGAACTCCTTCGGAATGAGCTGGATGTGGCTTGCGTCTCGATCGTGCTTCCGACTCAAGACGAACCGATTCAGCATCGACTGCCACCTCTTCACGACCGAGGGTGGAATCGACACGTGCTGGGTGTAGTGCCACAAGCGAGACAAGACCATCGTTTGCGCCACAAGAAGACGACCGCGAAGAGTCCTTGCTCGTCTGTACCACATCTTGAAACCGTCGTAGAAGCGTTGCTCGAGGAAGTTGACGATGTCGTCGTTGACTGGCGACTGACTGAAGGGGATCCCGAGGAACTTGACCGACTCGGCTCGACCAAGCACATGCACACCTGGGAGCTGGGGACAGATCTCGTTCCGATTCAGCGCCATCAGGTTCGACTTGCCGAGATTGAGCTTCGCGCCAGACCCGTTGCAGTACTCCTCCACGAGCTCAAGCTGCGCTTGCACACTCGCAATGGAGCCTCCCAGGAGAGTCGTGTCGTCTGCGAAGAAGACACTGGTGGATGTGTGATCCTCGGTGAGGCACACTCCGAACTCTTCGTGGGACCGCAGCAGGTTTCCCAGTGGCTCGATCGTGAGAAGGAAGAGAAGCGCAGAGAGTGGGTCGCCTTGCTTCACTCCTCTCGTCGGAAACAGCGCAGGCTGGATGTTCTGGTTGATGACGAGGTGCGCTTGCGGCTCGGTGTACAGCAGTCTCACCCACTGCAAAAAGTCCGAACCACACCCCATTCGCTCGAGCACACGGAACATGTAGTCCCAGTTCACTCGGTCGAACGCCTTCTCGAAGTCCAAGAACAGAGCATACGCTTCTTCGTCTCGACTCGTCACCAAGTCCTGCAGATCCGCGAGGAACCGCACATGGTGATGGATCGATCGACCTTTGACGAACCCTTTCTGATCCGCGTGGACCAGGTCCGGTACGACACTTTGCAGTCGATAGGTGAGAGCCTTCGAGAGCACCTTGACATCCACCGGGATGAGTGCGATCGGTCGGTAGTTGCCTGGTTGTGCTCTCGAGCCTTTCTTGTGGAGAAGCACGACGGCAGACTTGCGCTGAGAAGGGAGCAGAACCCCGCGTCGGAGTTGGTCGTTGAAGACAAGACTGAGACACTCACCGAAGACGTCCGGAGCGACCTGGTAGAAACCAGCAGTCAAGCCGTCCATGCCAGGAGCCGACGTCGCCTTCATGTGTCGAATCGCATCCGCCAGATCGTGAGACGTGACTGGTGCATTCAGGATGTCTCGATCCATCTCCGACGTGAACCGGACGATGGAGTCGAGAAGCTTGCGTTGCATGGTTTCGTCCGGTGGAGGAGCTCGTCCTGCTGGACTGTCGGGATCTCCCATCTCGGACCCCCAGTGTTCCAGGAAGCGAAGCAATATCTCTTGAGGATTCGATGAGACACTGCCACTCGGTGTCATCACCCCCTCGATCGAGACCCTTCTCAAGCTCGTGTCCAATGGACGGAAGAAGTGCTTGGTCGACTTTTCAGAGTTGGTCGCTTGGAAGTCAAACGCACTGTCCTGGTTGTACTGACTTGTCCTCGTGACCGTCTCCTTGTACATCTTCATGGCTTCTTCGAACTCGCTGCGGTTGTTCTCGGTCGACGCATCTCGATAGCGAGCAGCCGCTTGGTCCAACGCAGCTTGAGCCTCTTCGATCGCAGCTGTGTCTTGCATCCTCAGTTTCTTCTGCACGTCTTGGAGCTGGGACTTGATACTCGCCTTCCACTTCTCCCACACCTTGCCAGGGTATGTCGAAGTGCGAAGCTTGTCGAGCACCATCTCTGCCTCCTTCTCGATCGCCGAGACCACGAGTGGGTACTCGAGGAGGTAGCGAGGGAACTTCCAGTATCCTCGACCGTGGAGCTGCGAACCAGACCGGAAGCTCACACTGTGAGCGAGGTGGTCTCCAGCATGCTTCGGCAGGAAGTACTTGGAGTCGTCGTAGAAGCGTTCATAGAAGTCCTCCGACAGCAAGATATAGTCGAGTCGGTTCTTCCGAGGAAAGGGACCGGTGAAGACTCGCTTGGTGTCGTAGTGGATCCGCCACGCGTCCACGACACCCAGCTTCGCTAGCCACTCCAAGCAGCTGGACCTGCCAGGGTCGTAGCGCAAGTCGGGAGACGACGAGTCGAGTCTGGGGTCCAACGGAGTGTTCAGATCTCCCAACACAAAATGCGTCGCTTGATCTTCGAACCCTTCGGTGTCCAGACCCGAGAAGAATTGTTGTTTCTCTTGCTGGTCCACTGGCGCGTACACGTTGTGGATGTAGATGGGAGCACCCTCAACCATCACTTTCACGACGATGTACCGACCTGGGACTGAGAGTTGAGAGACCTCTTCCGCCGTGTCGAAGCCTGGGAAGTCGGAGCGGAGCACCGTGAGCACTCCATTGCTCCTTCCTCGCGTCGGTCGATCGAGCTGGCAGTTCGGGTCGTTCACAAAGACTCGGTGCTTGAAGCTCGAGTCGAGGTGGAACTTGAACTTGGACAGATGCGTTCTGTCGCTCAACTTGGTTTCTTGGACGCATGCCACCGAGTGTTTCGATAGCACGCTGTCGATAAATAGGTGACCGTTCTTCTTGATGCCGTTAGTGTTGACGGACACGACACTAACGTTGCTCCATGTTGTTTGGGATGGAGTTGGTTTAGCAACGAGTGGCCAAGCCTCCCGCTACCAGCACCACCTCTCCCTCGACAACTCGGAGCTGCAGCACCGACTCGTCGACCGGGTAGTACCCATCGAGCTTGCGAAGCTCTTCCAGGTCGTCGAGCAAGTACCCCTGCCACTGCACTTCGTTCCACTGACTCAAGCAGTGCGCACCAAGGTCCGACCGCAAGAGCATGAGGAGAGTGTTGGGGTGGAGGAGTCTCGTGTGGTGCGCGGGGATCCACTCCACTGGCTGACCAGTGATGTAGTGGATCCAGTGGTCGTTGCTGAAGATCGTCGGCGCGATCGACATCAGCATGAGCTCGAAGAACCCGAGTGCCTTCGTCGCTCGAGACAGTTCACTGATCTGCTCGGACGATCTCCACCACTTGGCACATGTCTTGAACATGTCGTCTCGCTTCGACGGGACCGTCGTCTTCATGTGTTTCTTCCACTTCAAACTGAACGTCACGTCTTCGCTCGGCTGAGTCGCACTCAGCACGCGGTTGATCACGTGCAACTGCGCGAGCTCTGCGACTCCGTGTCCAGTGCCAGACATCTTCAGCGACAGAGCACTGTTGAAAGCCAGCGGCGAGTCCACTGCCTTCTTGATGACGTGGTCGGGGTTCGTGGCGTTGTCGATGAGTTTGCTCGCACCCTCGACCTGAGTGTCTGCGAGCGCAAGACGATCCGGGAGGGTGTTGAGCAGCGCCGTGTTCTCGTCGTTCAGCATCGACTCGGACACCTCCAAGATCGGAGACGCCTTCGACGCTTTCCTGATCTTCGTGTGGTGCTTTTCCACGAAGAAAGCCGACTCAGTCGACGTCTTGAGCGCCTCGGGACGCTTCACGTCGACAGGGATCACTTGGTACCGAGGACCATACTTCTTGTCCGCAGCCACATTCTTCACTTCGAAGGAGACTTCCATCGACTGCAGCACTTGGAAGTAGTTGGTGGTGGCAACACCATCCAGAGGCTGCGGTTGCTGTTTCACCAGCATGTTGGAGAAGTCGACTCCGTTTCTCGAGCGCTTCTTCTTGTTTGTCACGGTGGAGAAACCGTCATTTCCATTTGTCAAGAGCAGCGTCGGGGACTTCATTGGCGGTTTCGGACTTCCTGGTGGAGTCATCTTGCCTTGTGAGTCGTCGAACGTGGCAATCGAGATCGCGTCGGAGTTGCTTCGCGGCTTGGCCAGCGCTGTTTCAGCTGACGACTTGCCATGCTGAGCTCTCTGCTGGAGCTGGGCTTCCCGTTTCTTTCCTTCCTCGACTGCCTTCTGCAGCGAGGTTTGCTTCGGCTTCGCACTCGCAGCTTGAGCGTAGGTTTTCGGCGGTTGTTGTCGTTGCTGCTGGGGTTGCTCTGAAGCTGGCTTCGTGGGAGGGAACACACTGTCCGGAGTCCCGAGGTCGATTCCATGGTGCGAGCGATACCCATACGGCTGTCGCTCCGACTGGAACGGAGCATTCTTCCCATGCGCCGGGTGCAGCTTGTTGTCGAACAACACCTGGTCGCACACAGACCCATTCACGACCAACGCGCTTGGACACGAGCTGGACAAGAAGTACACTCGCCAGGTCGCCGATGTCATCCCCGTCGCGAGGTTCACTTCGCGAAAGGTGTGGTACACCGGCTGGCACCCGAGGAGGAACAGTCGGTGCACGATCACTCGAACGTCCACATCGGGGTCGATGTTGACAATGTCGATGAAGTACTTGTCACCAAGGATGTCGAACTCCTTGAATGAAAACACTCCACCGAGGATGTTGACCTTGGTGCGTTCCAAGCGCACACAGGCTTCCTTCGTCTTGACCTTGACTCGGAGGTTGCCGCCAGGAAGCTTGGAGATCTGACCGATCTCGAAGCGCTGGTACAGCTCATCGAGTGTCGCGTTTCCGTGGCTCGTACCGGCCAACGACGCCATGATCTTTTGGAGCGGAGTCTTCGCGAGCGCTCTTCCAGTCTCGATCACCATGTCGTACTTGGCGGTCGGGAGCTGGTAGGGACGCGCTTGCTCCATTCGCGACGCGATGTGCGACCAGTCGCCTCCAGCAGCGTACTGGCGCTCAATCGCTTCGATGTCGACAGCGAGAGGCTTCGGAGTCTCGACGCGTCTGCGGGTTGCTTCGATCACAGCACGGTCTCGACGGAGGTGTTCTTGTTGCTGCAGAAGCTCAGCCATGGACAGCCGAGCGTCCACGTTCGCAGGAGCGACAACGACAGCAGAATCCATCGGGTCGTCGCCAGAGAGATCGAGGGTCGTCACTTGAGCATTCTCACCAGACTCCATCGGATCATCCACCATGGCGGTGGGGTCAGCGACAGGAGCGGGATCAGCGGGAGGCGGAGCAGTTGCGTGGGTTGGAGGAGCAGGGGATTGATCCACCGGTGGGGTCACCAGGTTTCCCGTTTGGGTGGGTTCGGACCCTTCCAAATTTTGGGAGGGGGATGGGCGGACAGTGGGACGAGGCAGGATTCTGGGTGCGGACCAAGATTTCGAGCCAGTGTCGACAGCTGGCAGCTGGTGGGTGGAGGGAGGGGCTGGGTTTTCCATGGGAAAGACGGAGGCTGAGAGGCTGGGGAAGGCGACTGGGAGGTCTTGGATTCAACTTGAGGGGTAGCCGGCAAATTGAGAAGTGGGGATGTAGCTCAAATGGTAGAGCGCTCGCTTAGCATGCGAGAGGTACTGGGATCGATACCCAGCTTCTCCAAATGGTTCTGTTACTGTGATATGATTGTCATCAACAGCACTTTCCCAAATGTGCACTTCGCAGTCTCACCTGTGAATTCGTTGACATTGAGTAACAATCTTTTTGCTGCACCCCTTGCCTCTCCTCCTTTGCTCGGCTGCAAGCCTCCTGTTCTTGTACATTATGCGTCGCTATATCCACGCACGCACTCATGTCGTCAAGAAGGCGCGTGAACGTGAATACGCTTTCTGTGCGCCAATTCGCTTGTGGTACTGCCAAATATCTCGTGCGAATATGCAGTGCATGTGTGTGTGTGTGTGTGTGTTGCGTATGCATGCGTGCGGGTTGTGTCTGACTGCAGTGTGCGTGTGTGTGTGTGTGTGTGTGCGGTGGCGAGCGCGAAAAAAGAAAGAAAGAAAGAAAAAGAAAAAGAGTACAGCACTCGGACTTCCCCGGTGGTCACCCACCCGAGTACTACCCGAGCTTTAGGCTGCTTAACTTCGCAGAGCGAACGGATACGTGTTCTCAGCCTCAGATTGCCGCTACATCATATCACATATTTATAATACTACTCGATCATCAAACCCTAGCTGCACACCCATTGTTTCTTCGTTGCTTCGAGTGAGTGGATTTGGTATATGGGTGTCGCGCAGGTGGTTCCATCGTGCGTGGTTCGTGGCGCGCATGGTGTGATAGATGGGGTTGTGGGTGTCAGAGGTGGTGTGTGAGTGGCTCGTTGATGGCGTATGTGTTGTAGGGAGCGATATGGTGTGTGTGCGAGTTTGTTATTGTGTGTGTGTATATAGTGTGTGTGATGGGGATGTAGCTCAAATGGTAGAGCGCTAGCTTAGCATGCGAGAGGTACTGGGATCGATACCCAGCTTCTCCAAATGGTTCTGTTACTGTGATATGATCGTCATCAACAGCACTTTCCCAAATGTGCACTTCGCAGTCTCACCTGTGAATTCGTTGACATTGAGTAACAATTTTTTTGCTGCACCCCTTGCCTCTCCTCCTTTGCTCGGCTGCAAGCCTCCTGTTCTTGTACATTATGCGTCGCTATATCCACACACGCACTCATGTCGTCAAGAAGGCGCGTGAACGTGAATACGCTTTATGTGCGCCAATTCGCTTGTGGTACTGCCAAATATCTCGTGCGAATATGCAGTGCATGTGTGTGTGTGTGTGTGTTGCGTATGCATGCGTGCGGGTTGTGTCTGACTGCAGTGTGCGTGTGTGTGTGTGTGTGTGTGTGGTGGCGAGCGCGAGAAAAGAAAAGAGAAGAAAGAAAAGAAAAGAAAAAGAGTAGACAGCACTCGGACTTCCCCGGTGGTCACCAACCCGAGTACTACCCGAGCTTGAGGCTGCTTAACTTCGCAGAGCGAACGGGATACGGTGTTCTCAGCCTAAGATGGCCGTCTACATCGGCTCTTCTCTTTATATCCTACTCATGCATGAAACCTCACACTCATTTCTTTGCTTCGAGGTAGAGTATATATTGGCATGTTGGTGTCGCGTAGTGGCATCGTGCGTGGTTTGTGGCGCGCGTGGTGTGATAGATGGGGTTGCAGGGATCAGACGTGGGGTGTGAGTGGCTCGTTGATGGCGTATATGCTGTGGGGAGCGATGTGGTGTGTGTGTGTATAGTAGGTATGATGGGGATGTAGCTCAAATGGTAGAGCGCTCGCTTAGCATGCGAGAGGTACTGGGATCGATACCCAGCTTCTACAAAATGGTTCTGTTACTGTGATATGATCGTCAGCAACAGCACTTTCCCAAATGTGCACTTCGCAGTCTTACCTGTGAATTCGTTGACATTGAGTAACAATCTTTTTGCTGCACCCCTTGCCTCCCTCCTGTGCTCGTCCTGCAAGCCTCCTGTTCCCTTGTACATTAGCGTCGCTATATCCACACACGCAACTCATGTCGCAAGAAGGCGCGTGAACGTTAATACCTTTCTGTGCGCCAATTTCGCTTGTGGTACGCCAAATATCTCGTGCGAATATGCGTGCATGTTGTGTGTGTTGTGTGTGGGGTTTCGTTGCTGCGTGCGGTTGTGTTCTGACTGCAGTTTGCGTGTGGTGTTTGTGTGTGGTGTGTGCGTGCGAGCGCGAGAAAAGAAAAGAGGAAGAAAGAGAAAAAAAGAAAAACGAGTAGAGCAGCACTCGGACTTTCCCCGGTTGTCACCCACCCGATACTACCCGATCTTGAGGCTGCTTAACTTCGCAGAGCGAACGGGATACGGTGTTCTCAGCCTAAGATGGCCGTCTACATCGGCTCTTCTCTTTATATCCTACTCATGCATGAAACCTCACACTCATTTCTTTGCTTCGAGGTAGAGTATATATTGGCATGTTGGTGTCGCGTAGTGGCATCGTGCGTGGTTTGTGGCGCGCATGGTGTGATAGATGGGGTTGCAGGGATCAGACGTGGGGTGTGAGTGGTTCGTTGATGGCGTATATGCTGTGGGGAGCGATGTGGTGTGTGTGTGTATAGTAGGTATGATGGGGATGTAGCTCAAATTGTAGAGCGCTCGCTTAGCATGCGAGAGGTACTGGGATCGATACCCAGCTTCTCCAAAATGGTTCTGTTACTGTGATATGATCGTCAGCAACAGCACTTTCCCAAATGTTGGCACTTCGCAGTCATCAACCTTGATTCGTTGACCTTGAGTAACACTCTTTTTGCTGGCACCCCCTTGCCTCTCCTCCTTTGCCGGCTGCAAGCCCCTGTTCTTGTACATTCTCGTCGCTATAGCAACACGCACTCATGTCTGTCAGAAGGCGTGCGTGAACGGGAATACGCTTTTCCTGTGCGCCAATTCGCTTTGTGGTACTGCCAATATCTCGTGCGAATATGCAGGCCTGTGTGTGTGTGTGTGTGTGGTGCGTATGATGCGGTGCGGTTGTGTCTGACTGCAGTGTGCGTTGTGTTGTGTGTGTTGATGTTCGTTTGGTCGAAGCGCGAGAAAAGAAAAGAGAAGAAAGAAAAGAAAAGAAAAGAAAAAGAGTAGACAGCACTCGGACTTCCCCGGTGGTCACCCACCCGAGTACTACCCGAGCTTGAGGCTGCTTAACTTCGCAGAGCGAACGGAATACGGTGTTCTCAGCCTAAGATGGCCGTCTACATCATATCACATATTTATATACTACTCATGCATCAAACCCTAGCTGCACACTCATTTCTTTGCTTCGAGGTAGAGTGGATATTGGTATATTGGTGTCGCGCAGTGGCATCGTGCGTGGTTCGTGGCGCGCATGGTGTCGCGCAGTGGCATCGTGCGTGGTTCGTTGCGCGCATGGTGTGATAGATGGGGTTGTGGGTGTCAGAGGTGGGGTGTGAGTGGCTCGTTGATGGCGTATGTGTTGTAGGGAGCGATATGGTGTGTGTGCGAGTTTGTTATTGTGTGTGTATATATAGTGTGTGTGATGGGGATGTAGCTCAAATGGTAGAGCGCTCGCTTAGCATGCGAGAGGTACTGGGATCGATACCCAGCTTCTCCAAATGGTTCTGTTACTGTGATATGATCGTCATCAACAGCACTTTCCCAAATGTGCACTTCGCAGTCTCACCTGTGAATTCGTTGACATTGAGTAACAATCTTTTTGCTGCACCCCTTGCCTCTCTTCCTTTGCTCGGCTGCAAGCCTCCTGTTCTTGTACATTATGCGTCGCTATATCCACACACGCACTCATGTCGTCAAGAAGGCGCGTGAACGTGAATACGCTTTCTGTGCGCCAATTCGCATGTGGTACTGCCAAATATCTCGTGCGAATATGCAGTGCATGTGTGTGTGTGTGTGTGTGTGTGTGTTGCGTATGCATGCGTGCGGGTTGTGTCTGACTGCAGTGTGTGTGTGTGTGTGTGTGTGTGCGGTGGCGAGCGCGAGAAAAGAAAAGAGAAGAAAGAAAAGAAAAGAAAAAGAGTAGACAGCAAGCACTCGGCAATCCCCGGTGGTCAACCCACAGATAATACCCGAGCTTGAGGTGCTTAAATCCGCAGAGCGAAGGGATACGGTGTTCTCAGCCTAAGAGGACGTCTACATCATATCACATATTATATACTACTCATGCACAAAACCTAGCCTGCACAATATTTCTGGCTCGAGTTAGAGTGGATCTTGGTATCGTGGTGTCGCGCAGTGGCATCGTGCGTGGTTCGTGGCGCGCATGGTGTGATAGATGGGGTTGTGGGTGTCAGAGGTGGTGGTGTGAGTGGCTCGTTGATGGCGTATGTGTTGTAGGGAGCGATATGGTGTGTGTGCGAGTTTGTTATTGTGTGTGTGTATATAGTGTGTGTGATGGGGATGTAGCTCAAATGGTAGAGCGCTAGCTTAGCATGCGAGAGGTACTGGGATCGATACCCAGCTTCTCCAAATGGTTCTGTTACTGTGATATGATCGTCATCAACAGCACTTTCCCAAATGTGCACTTCGCAGTCTCACCTGTGAATTCGTTGACATTGAGTAACAATCTTTTTGCTGCACCCCTTGCCTCTCCTCCTTTGCTCGGCTGCAAGCCTCCTGTTCTTGTACATTATGCGTCGCTATATCCACACACGCACTCATGTCGTCAAGAAGGCGCGTGAACGTGAATACGCTTTCTGTGCGCCAATTCGCTTGTGGTACTGCCAAATATCTCGTGCGAATATGCAGTGCATGTGTGTGTGTGTGTGTGTTGCGTATGCATGCGTGCGGGTTGTGTCTGACTGCAGTGTGCGTGTGTGTGTGTGTGTGTGTGTGGTGGCGAGCGCGAGAAAAGAAAAGAGAAGAAAGAAAAGAAAAGAAAAGAGAGTAGACAGCACTCGGACTTCCCCGGTGGTCACCCACCCGAGTACTACCCGAGCTTGAGGCTGCTTAACTTCGCAGAGCGAACGGGATACGGTGTTCTCAGCCTAAGATGGCCGTCTACATCATATCACATATTTATATACTACTCATGCATCAAACCCTAGCTGCACACTCATTTCTTTGCTTCGAGGTAGAGTGGATATTGGTATATTGGTGTCGCGCAGTGGCATCGTGCGTGGTTCGTGGCGCGCATGGTGTGATAGATGGGGTTGTGGGTGTCAGAGGTGGGGTGTGAGCGGCTCGTTGATGGCGTATGTGTTGTAGGGAGCGATATGGTGTGTGTGCGAGTTTGTTATTGTGTGTGTGTATATAGTGTGTGTGATGGGGATGTAGCTCAAATGGTAGAGCGCTCGCTTAGCATGCGAGAGGTACTGGGATCGATACCCAGCTTCTCCAAATGGTTCTGTTACTGTGATATGATCGTCATCAACAGCACTTTCCCAAATGTGCACTTCGCAGTCTCACCTGTGAATTCGTTGACATTGAGTAACAATCTTTTTTCTGCACCCCTTGCCTCTCCTCCTTTGCTCGGCTGCAAGCCTCCTGTTCTTGTACATTATGCGTCGCTATATCCACACACGCACTCATGTCGTCAAGAAGGCGCGTGAACGTGAATACGCTTTCTGTGCGCCAATTAGCTTGTGGTACTGCCAAATATCTCGTGCGAATATGCAGTGCATGTGTGTGTGTGTGTGTGTGTTGCGTATGCATGCGTGCGGGTTGTGTCTGACTGCAGTGTGCGTGTGTGTGTGTGTGTGTGTGTGCGGTGGCGAGCGCGAGAAAAGAAAAGAGAAGAAAGAAAAGAAAAAGAGTAGACAGCACTCGGACTTCCCCGGTGGTCACCCACCCGAGTACTACCCGAGCTTGAGGCTGCTTAACTTCGCAGATAAACAAGTTACATTACACTCTTAGGGGGTGCTTTCCTATTCTCCGCTACCTATACTTATGTGTGGAATATGCAAATGTGCACTTTTTATGTGAGGGCCACTATTCGGTTAAGCGAGTATAGTGAAATCAAGTCAAAATGCAAAACCGGTATGACCAGGTTGGACAGTTGCGCCTTGAGTTCTTGGGTGTGTGGTGGTGCAGTGGTATGTACCTGGCTTGGGATCCCGGAGGTCGCTGGATCGATCCCGGGTGGGATCAAAATTTGGGAAAGTCGAAAAAACCGAAAGTTGTGTAGCTTGGGGTAAATGTCGTGTGTAAGCGCTTCTTGGGACTCGAGACATAATGAAGGAACTGGCATATTCCGCTCTACCTTCGGGTAAGTCTCAATAGAGTCAGGCTTGGGGTTTGACGGGTGGAACTTGCCACCACCCATGTATAACTCTGCATGAGCCGTTCCAAGGAGCCGGATGGGATTATTCTCTGTGCACGCACGTTCCCGGTTGGCATTCACAGCTTGGTGTAGGCTTCTTCAAATCTTGTCTTCACAACCACTGTATCAATTAGCACCTTCTTCAAAGTCATTCGACTCTGTCGTGCTGGTGTTAAAGCTAGCGTCTTGTATCAGCCTCTTTAGCTGACGCAAGGCCAGAGCCGAGTGTCTTTGGCTTTTGACGTGTAGCTCATGCTTGTACGCCTGGATGTGGAGCTGGAGAAGCGCTTGTATCCTGGCTTGTGTCTCAACTGAGTTGGGGACTTGACCGTGGAATCGGATGTCATTGCGGTGCATCCATATGCAGCGGGTCACAATGGCTCGCACAAAGTTGAGCACCACAAAGAGGGTGTAGCCGTATTTTTCCTTGGCTTGCGGGGTAGGCTGGAGACTGGAGAAGTACACGAGGGTTCCCCACGAGAGGTCGCTTGCAAAAGCTCTTTGGAGAGGCTGTAGAAACGGGTCCCATAACCTCGAGGGAAAGGGACAAAGCCAGAAGAGGTGCTGAGGGGTCTCGAGGTCTTCACAGTCAAAATGGCAAGTTGTCTTGGCATCCTGGAGGTGCTGGAATCGATAGCCTAGGTGCAAGGCGTTGTGTTGAAGCCGGTAGAGAAAATCGGCGTAGACTGGGAGGAGGTGTTTGTTCAACTTTAGATCGCGTTTCCAGAAGTCATACCCAGGAGCTTCCGAGACTCCCAACCGCTGCAACGGCAACGCAGGGGGTTTGGGACACTTGAGCACGCTCCGGATCTTGGCAACCGTGAGGTCTTCTAGGGGGTGCTCTCCAATAACCCAGTTATGGAAAGCACTTGCAAAGGCTTGACTTGGACGAGGACCGTGGGGTGGGTCACGGAGTACTCGAAGCGCAATATCACAGTCCACGAGGAAGTTCCTGCAATAGCGTGTGTTGTATGCTCTTGAGTCTCCTGGTTGTTGGATCGCTGTGGCGAGTGCCGCCGGTGTTGGCGTACTACCACAGAGACCGTATATGTCTTCTGCCGTGTAGAGCTGGAGCTGGGCGAGTCTCTGCACGAGTGCCGAGGGTCTTGTAGCTAATGTGCGGTCTTGGCTTCCATGTCGTAGTGTGGCATTGTGCAATAGCGGCATCGACAGTAAGTCGAATTGGCTTGCGCTGACTGGCATCTTGGGTCTCAACTTCGTGTGCCAGACAAACAGCACCTGGTGCCAGAAGCTGTTGAGAGCGGACCAGCGGTTTTCACGCCGAGTGCTGGCGTGGTTGGGGCTGGTAGTTACTGGGGCGTACAGGATATCGAGGGGTCGGCCCCATGGAGTCATAGCCTGCTGAAAGACTTCAACAACCGGGGACACCCAACTGGGAAGCGAGTGATGGCACTCTCGCACACTGTTAACCACACGTACAAGTGCATGTACTTGTAGCGCGTTCACAGAGTCTTCTATCTGTGTGAGACCGAGACCTCCTTGGGATCTTGGAGTGTACCACCAGTCTGTGGCCAGGATAGCTGACAGTCGGGAGCTGGAAGTGCTGGAGTCACTCAAGAAAGTCGCGATGACACCCTTGATTTGATCTTGAAAACCGGATTGCGGGATATGACACACACTGGCTGTGTACCAGAGCGTGGGCAGCACAATTTGCTGGAGCAACGCCACTCGGCCGTTCAGAGTCCTTGCGCGGTGCTTCCATACTGCACAACGGAGCTGGATACTGGCAATGAGGTGGTGCAGCCGATCTGTATTAGAGAGGCGCGGTCCATAACGAATACCGAGAAGCTTGGCTTCACCAGTATTGTCAATGACTTGCACACCGAGTTGCTGCAGCTGGGTCTGGAGTTCTTGATCTTCATCTGTCCATTCTCGAAAAGGTAGTATGACAGTCTTGTGCGTGTTGAGCTTCATCCCGGCTGCCGAGCAAAACAATTGGACACGTTGTAGAAACTGGGGTGCAAGAGAGAGATCACTGAGGAGCCCTGTGCAATCATCTGCAAAGCTGATAACTGTGTGGGGTTCGTCGGAGTGTGGCAACTTGAGACCGTGGGGGTTGAACTGGACTCGGAGGTAGTTCAACAGCGGTTCAATGTAGAGCACAAATAACGCTGGCGAGAGTGGATCACCTTGCCGAACTCCTGCTCCCAGTGCGAAATGGGGAAGTGGAGCGCCATTGAAGAGAATCGATACGATCGTGCTTCGAATCATCACTCGGATCCATTCCCGGAAATTGGGACCAAACCCAAAGTGCCTCAGTGTCATCTCGAGTGCATCCCACACAACACTGTCAAAGGCTTTGGCAAAGTCGAGTAGGAGTGCACCTGCCATTTCTTGGCATCGTTGGAACAGATGCTGGAGAGCTTGGAACCGGAGATGCGCGTTACGAATGTCACGTCCTGGGACGAAGCCGTATTGATCCGTGTGGAGCAACTTGGGCAAAATTGACTGTAACCTCTTCGACAGGATTTTCGGTCCGAGCTTGGCATCGATGTTCAATAGCGTGATCGGTCGATAGTTACTGGGAACACGTCGGTCACCACTCTTGTATAGGAGCGAGATCTGTCCTCTTCTCTGGAACTTGGTCATCTTACCGAGTTGGAATTGAGACGAGTACACCACTTCGAGTATCTTGCTCCAAAGCTGAATGTCCACGTTGTAGTACGCAAGCGGGAGACCGTCTGGACCTGGGGACTTGTTGGCTGTGGTGTGCTTCAGCGCATAGTAGAAGTCGTTCGCAGTGAACGGACTATCTAGCATGCGCTGGTCTTCTGTAGTAAGTCTGGTCTTGGTGTGCTGGAGGATTCTCGACAGCTTGAGTGGGTTCCACTTTGGCTTGGGATGAGAGTACTCACGAGACGGCGAACAATAGACACCACTCCAATACCGGTTGAATTCTTCGCACATAGAGTGCAAGTCTTCTGCCGATTGCACTGGGATGGTCGTCTTGTGCAGGAGCATTGGGGGTCGGAAGAAATACTTGGTGCACTTTTCGGACTGGTACAGGTCGGAGGCAAATTTTTGCTTGGACTTGTGGTGGTCTTCTTCTTCAATTTGGGCTCGCAATTTTTGTTGGAGCGAACTCAGGGTTGCTGAGACTTCTTCAGACGGACTGAGATGCTCGAGGTGCTGCAGCTGATTGATGCGCACGTGCAGGTCTTCTTTCTCGACTTGTCGCTTGTTCTTCTTGTCGTTGAAAAGCTGGCGTAGGTAAATACAGTCTTGGCGCTTGTGCTCGTCGAGCAGATGTCCTGGGTTGTATGTCGATGCAATGGTCGGGTCAATTGATTCCGCCAGTTTTATCAGGGACAACTTCAGATATTCTTGGGCTTCGGGAAGTTCGATGACCCAGCTTGGACATCGCCACGGTGCTCTTGTTCTTGGCTTGAATAGTTCGGAACCGAGGGTGAACTCGATCCCGCAGTGGTCGGCTTTGTTGGGCTGGTGCTTCCAGTCGTGTTTGAGTTGTTTGAGCTGCCGGTTGAATATATCGGAACTCAATAGGACGAAGTCGATGCGAGCACTTCGGTTGGGGCTTGTAAACTCGCGAACATGGGGGTTCTGCAGGCGCCATGCATCAAAGAGATTCAGAGCCTGCATCCACTCCAGGAGTTCTTGACGGCCCTCGCGGCGGGCTCGGTTGTTGGTCTGGGCTTGGTCGAGTTGGGTCGAGAAGACTGCGTTGAAGTCTCCGAGAGCCAAATGTATGGCATTGTCTTCGAACTGTCGGGGGAGACTATCGAAGAAGCTTGGTCGGTCGGTTGGGTTGACTGGTGCGTACACTGCGTGGATGTAGGCTGGGGAGCCATCGAGTATACCTTGGAGCACGAGATACCGTGAGAGAGTGTTTGGGTCACTCACTTGGGTTTCCGTGATGTCTTGGATATCTTGGACCGGACAGGTGGGGGTGAGTAGAATACCCACTCCCGCCTGTCCGGTATACATGTCGGAATGGTCATGGGACCAAAAGGCGGTGTTGAAGCTTGACGACTTTCTCCACAAAAAGTCTGCGCGCTTAAGGTTGGCGGGGTTGGTGAACTTGGTTTCTTGCAATGCGATAATATGGAACTTGGACGAGAAGTAGTTGAGCGTACTCTGAGTGACTCGGTTGAAGCCGTTCACATTAATAGAGTATCCCCGTAGGGTCCAGTCCACATTAGAGAGAAGGCAGGGTGGGGAAGGCGACCTTGCGCAGCTCGCAGATCGAGGTCAAAAGTTCACTTGGAAGTCGCATACTGGCCAATTTCTCCATCAAATCGGACCGGAGTAGGTTCAGCAGCGTCGCGTCATCCCATAGTAGCCAAAGTGTGTGCTGGAGTCGCTGAGCCGGAGCTTGCGAAATCGCACACACCTTGAAAGGGTCGGAGTAGATGCTGGGAGCCATCACTTGTAACAGCAGGTCGAACTCGGCGATCCAGACTTGCTGCCAGAAAAGCGCTTGGTTGTGGTCGAGACACTGACTGAGCATGGTCTGGTAGTCTTCGGGGTCTTGGGGGTTGAACACGGCTTGGACCTTGTCCTCGAACGTGTCGAGTTCCGGGAGCAGTTCCTGCGAGCTGATTTTCCGGAACAAGGCGTGGCCGTAGAACTTTCCCCTCATGACAGTGTAGTTGCTCGGGGTGCTCGTATCGTAGAGCGGTCGGAGGTGGCTTGGCTGGGTTTTGAGCAAGACTATGCTCATCTCAGGACTTGGTTCTTCTTCAAATTTTTGAAGGAACGCCTGGATGAATTTGCACAGACTCGCCACAGTCATCGACTCGACGTTGTAGTCGATGGTCGCACGCTGTACCTCGATCTGACCTTCCACTTGAGTCAGTTGCGATCGGATAGGTGAGCGGTCGTGGTTGTGGAGGGTGACGTCTATGTCCGGAGAGATAGGCGCGTCCTCCGAGCCCAACGTAATCCACTCGTACACGTTGTGAGACGCGACGAGCGGATAGGTGGTTTGAGATGGTGGCAGCAGAAAGGCTTGCGCCTGATCCGCTCGTACCGTAGGGAAGATCATCTTCTTGCTCCTCTCGATGAGATGGTACGCGTCGCACACATCTGGGAGAGGCGGGATGGGGATGGTGACCTTCTTCTCTCCGGAGGTCCACATCGAGGATGGGTTGACAGACAACGACGTCATGTCCGAGTCCGATCCCATATCGGCATCCGAGTCACCACCAGTGTCAGCTGGGGTGGTCGGCTGCACACCTGCGTCCGAAGGAGCATCGCTGCTTGCTTCGGCAGCCGGTGGGTCTTCGCTGGTCTTGGTCCTGCGCCTTTCCAATAGAAACGGCGGGGTCTTCTTATTGTAGGCTTGGATGCGGTGGTTGACGACACAATAGCCAGACGCAGTGAACTGGATCTGGCGTAGAGGTTCCTTGCCACCGATCATCAGCACTGCAGGGGGGTCTTTCTGGTTGAAGTAGACCCGTCGATTGCGTGACTGCAATCCATTGGCAGTCCGGGAGGGGGTGATGTACACGGGAGGTACACCGTGGGCCACAAACCAATCGTAGATGATACTGTCAGTCGTATCATCTGCGAGTCGCTGCAGCTCCACATAGTACCAGTGAGAGTACTTGGAGTAGGGTTGAATCTTGAACGACCGTCCGCAGACGGTGAGTTGCAGATTACCCAGCTTCGTGCAGATCTCTCGATCGGTGCACGTGAAGCTCACTCCCTTTCCTCGGATCACTTTGAAGTCCCGAAGGTGCACAATACTATTGACCCACAATGTGGACTTTTGGTCACCACCCAACGACGTCATGATCTCCGTGTCCGAAAACGTGGAGGTCAAGTCTCTCGCGGGGATCCACATCGGGTAGCACTGGTCGCTGTTCACTGGCGTGGGAACGCCTCGCAACGCAGCTGCCTTCCGTTCAGCAGCTGTGCGGTCTTCGTCTTGGAACGCCCTTTCTGCTTCCGCAAAAGTTGCGTCCGTGGGGATGGTCACTTGTTGGCGTGATGAGTTGGCACGCCATTGCTTGCGCCACTCGGTGTTGGCAGCTGAGGTCTTCATGATGCAGGGGTAGGTCAAACTTGATATTTTTCTGGATTTTCTTGGGTGGGTTCAAAGTGCAGTTTTTTTTGTGATTTCTTGTTTTCTTGGGTTGCAGGGGTCGACTGCTTGGTCGAGAACCGAGGGAAAGTCAAACTCTCAAGCTGACCTAAAGATTCCCAGGGACCGCTCGTTATGAGGCAGTGTAGGAAGCAGTAGGCAGCACCTGAAGAGTCAAGATCAGAGTGCAAAGCGAACCTCAATTCGCGGCAGCTCCGATCAGCACACTTCGGGAGAGCAATAGCACTCACTGATGAGTTTCAAAAATTCGATCCCACCAACAAGCGTGGCAGACGAGACTGATCACTAACCACGTCGTGGAAAGCACCGGGTCTCTAACCAAAATTTCAGAGGTTCACCCGTGTGAACTAAGGGACGGTCGGGGTTGGGGGTCGGCAGTCGCTTGGGTCCAGCTGGCGAGGAAAGTCGATAGCAAGCGTGGGCTTGTCTATTCGACCTGTGGGGTAGCTGGCAAATTGGAAAGTGCTTAACTTCGCAGAGCGAACGGGATACGGTGTTCTCAGCCTAAGATGGCCGTCTACATCGGCTCTTCTCTTTATATCCTACTCATGCATGAAACCTCACACTCATTTCTTTGCTTCGAGGTAGAGTATATATTGGCATGTTGGTGTCGCGTAGTGGCATCGTGCGTGGTTTGTGGCGCGCGTGGTGTGATAGATGGGGTTGCAGGGATCAGACGTGGGGTGTGAGTGGCTCGTTGATGGCGTATATGCTGTGGGGAGCGATGTGGTGTGTGTGTGTATAGTAGGTATGATGGGGATGTAGCTCAAATGGTAGAGCGCTCGCTTAGCATGCGAGAGGTACTGGGATCGATACCCAGCTTCTCCAAATGGTTCTGTTACTGTGATATGATCGTCATCAACAGCACTTTCCCAAATGTGCACTTCGCAGTCTCACCTATGAATTCGTTGACATTGAGTAACAATCTTTTTGCTGCACCCCTTGCCTCTCCTCCTTTGCTCGGCTGCAAGCCTCCTGTTCTTGTACATTATGCGTCGCTATATCCACGCACGCACTCATGTCGTCAAGAAGGCGCGTGAACGTGAATACGCTTTCTGTGCGCCAATTCGCTTGTGGTACTGCCAAATATCTCGTGCGAATATGCAGTGCATGTGTGTGTGTGTGTGTGTTGCGTATGCATGCGTGCGGGTTGTGTCTGACTGCAGTGTGCGTGTGTGTGTGTGTGTGTGTGTGGTGGCGAGCGCGAGAAAAGAAAAGAGAAGAAAGAAAAGAAAAGAAAAAGAGTAGACAGCACTCGGACTTCCCCGGTGGTCACCCACCCGAGTACTACCCGAGCTTGAGGCTGCTTAACTTCGCAGAGCGAACGGGATACGGTGTTCTCAGCCTAAGATGGCCGTCTACATCATATCACATATTTATATACTACTCATGCATCAAACCCTAGCTGCACACTCATTTCTTTGCTTCGAGGTAGAGTGGATATTGGTATATTGGTGTCGCGCAGTGGCATCGTGCGTGGTTCGTGGCGCGTCATGGTGTGATAGATGGGGTTGTGGGTGTCAGAGGTGGGGTGTGAGTGGCTCGTTGATGGCGTATGTGTTGTAGGGAGCGATATGGTGTGTGTGCGAGTTTATTATTGTGTGTGTGTATATAGTGTGTGTGATGGGGATGTAGCTCAAATGGTAGAGCGCTCGCTTAGCATGCGAGAGGTACTGGGATAGATACCCAGCTTCTCCAAATGGTTCTGTTACTGTGATATGATCGTCATCAACAGCACTTTCCCAAATGTGCACTTCGCAGTCTCACCTGTGAATTCGTTTACATTGAGTAACAATCTTTTTGCTGCACCCCTTGCCTCTCCTCCTTTGCTCGGCTGCAAGCCTCCTGTTCTTGTACATTATGCGTCGCTATATCCACGCACGCACTCATGTCGTCAAGAAGGCGCGTGAACGTGAATACGCTTTCTGTGCGCCAATTCGCTTGTGGTACTGCCAAATATCTCGTGCGAATATGCAGTGCATGTGTGTGTGTGTGTGTGTTGCGTATGCATGCGTGCGGGTTGTGTCTGACTGCAGTGTGCGTGTGTGTGTGTGTGTGTGCGGTGGCGAGCGCGAGAAAAGAAAAGAGAAGAAAGAAAAGAAAAGAAAAAGAGTAGACAGCACTCGGACTTCCCCGGTGGTCACCCACCCGAGTACTACCCGAGCTTGAGGCTGCTTAACTTCGCAGAGATTTAAGCCACCAGGACCCGCCACGCCACCCGGAGGTGATGTGGAAGTACAAGTGACTTTGTAACTTAACCCGCGCAGGCCGGGTCCTGTACCCCTCATTACACTACGGGGCCTTTTTGGCAACGGGGCCTCCCCCACGATGAAGGGCCAGGACACTTATTCAGCGCCCCAGTTGCTCGTCCGCTTAACTGCCTGTCTCCGGTCACACCCGGCTGACGGGTTGGCATCGACGGGAATCGATCCAGTGACCTCCCGGTCCCCAAGCCAGTGTTTGACCACTGACCCAAATGGGATCGGTGCTTAACTTCGCAGAGCGAACGGGATACGGTGTTCTCAGCCTAAGATGGCCGTCTACATCATATCACATATTTATATACTACTCATGCATCAAACCCTAGCTGCACACTCATTTCTTTGCTTCGAGGTAGAGTGGATATTGGTATATTGGTGTCGCGCAGTGGCATCGTGCGTGGTTCGTGGCGCGCATGGTGTGATAGATGGGGTTGTGGGTGTCAGAGGTGGGGTGTGAGTGGCTCGTTGATGGCGTATGTGTTGTAGGGAGCGATATGGTGTGTGTGCGAGTTTATTATTGTGTGTGTGTATATAGTGTGTGTGATGGGGATGTAGCTCAAATGGTAGAGCGCTCGCTTAGCATGCGAGAGGTACTGGGATAGATACCCAGCTTCTCCAAATGGTTCTGTTACTGTGATATGATCGTCATCAACAGCACTTTCCCAAATGTGCACTTCGCAGTCTCACCTGTGAATTCGTTGACATTGAGTAACAATCTTTTTGCTGCACCCCTTGCCTCTCCTCCTTTGCTCGGCTGCAAGCCTCCTGTTCTTGTACATTATGCGTCGCTATATCCACACACGCACTCATGTCGTAAAGAAGGCGCGTGAACGTGAATACGCTTTCTGTGCGCCAATTCGCTTGTGGTACTGCCAAATATCTCGTGCGAATATGCAGTGCATGTGTGTGTGTGTGTGTGTGTGTGTGTGTGTGTTGCGTATGCATGCGTGCGGGTTGTGTCTGACTGCAGTGTGCGTGTGTCAGTGTGCGTGTGCTTTCGTCTAGCGCGAGAAAGAAAAGAGATAAAAAAAGAAAAGAAAAAGATAACAGCACTCGGACTTATTCCCCGGTGGTCACCCCCCGAGTACTACCCTAGCTGATGCTGCCTTAACTTGCGCGCATAGCGGAAACGGATACTAGTTTCTCAGCCTAAGATGGCCGTCTACATCGGCTCTTCTCTTTATATCCTACTCATGCATGAAACATCACACTCATTTCTTTGCTTCGAGGTAGAGTATATATTGGCATGTTGGTGTCGCGTAGTGGCATCGTGCGTGGTTTGTGGCGCGCATGGTGTGATAGATGGGGTTGCAGGGATCAGACGTGGGGTGTGAGTGGTTCGTTGATGGCGTATATGCTGTGGGGAGCGATGTGGTGTGTGTGTGTATAGTAGGTATGATGGGGATGTAGCTCAAATGGTAGAGCGCTCGCTTAGCATGCGATAGGTACTGGGATCGATACCCAGCTTCTCCAAAATGGTTCTGTTACTGTGATATGATCGTCAGCAACAGCACTTTCCCAAATGTGCACTTCGCAGTCTTACCTGTGAATTCGTTGACATTGAGTAACAATCTTTTTGCTGCACCCCTTGCCTCTCACCTCCTTTGTCTCTGCTGCAGCCTGTCCTGTTCTTGTACATTATGCGTCGCTATATCCACACACGCACTCATGTCGTCAAGAAGGCGCGTTAACGTGAATACGCTTTCTGTGCGCCAATTCGCTTGTGGTACTGCCAAATATCTCGTGCGAATATGCAGTGCATGTGTGTGTGTGTGTGTGTTGCGTATGCATGCGTGCGGGTTGTGTCTGACTGCAGTGTGCGTGTGTGTGTGTGTGTGTGCGGTGGCGAGCGCGAGAAAAGAAAAGAGAAGAAAGAAAAGAAAAGAAAAGAAAAAGAGTAGACAGCACTCGGACTTCCCCGGTGGTCACCCACCCGAGTACTACCCGAGCTTGAGGCTGCTTAACTTCGCAGAGATTTAAGCCACCAGGACCCGCCACACCACCCGGAGGTGATGTGGAAGTACAAGTGACTTTGTAACTTAACCCGCGCAGGCCGGGTCCTGTACCCCTCATTACACTATGGGGCCTTTTTGGCAACGGGGCCTCCCCCACGATGAAGGGCCAGGACACTTATTCAGCGCCCCAGTTGCTCGTCCGCTTAACTGCCTGTCTCCGGTCACACCCGGCTGACGGGTTGGCATCGACGGGAATCGATCCAGTGACCTCCCGGTCCCCAAGCCAGTGTTTGACCACTGACCCAAATGGGATCGGTGCTTAACTTCGCAGAGCGAACGGGATACGGTGTTCTCAGCCTAAGATGGCCGTCTACATCATATCACATATTTATATACTACTCATGCATCAAACCCTAGTTGCACACTCATTTCTTTGCTTCGAGGTCGAGTGGATATTGGTATATTGGTGTCGCGCAGTGGCATCGTGCGTGGTTCGTGGCGCGCATGGTGTGATAGATGGGGTTGCGGGTGTCAGAGGTGGGGTGTGAGTGGCTCGTTGATGGCGTATGTGTTGTAGGGAGCGATATGGTGTGTGTGCGAGTTTGTTATTGTGTGTGTGTGTATATAGTGTGTGTGATGGGGATGTAGCTCAAATGGTAGAGCGCTCGCTTAGCAGGCGAGAGGTACTGGGATCGATACCAGCTTCTCCAAAGGTTTTCTGTACTGGTTTTTGAATGATCGTCCATCAACAGCATTTCCCACAATGTGCAATTCGCAGTATACCTTGAATTCGTTGACATTGAGTAACAATCTTTTTGCTGCACCACTTGCCTCTCCTCCTTTGCTCGGCTGCAAGCCTCCTGTTCTTGTACATTATGCGTCGCTATATCCACACACGCACTCATGTCGTCAAGAAGGCGCGTTAACGTGAATACGCTTTCTGTGCGCCAATTCGCTTGTGGTACTGCCAAATATCTCGTGCGAATATGCAGTGCATGTGTGTGTGTGTGTGTGTTGCGTATGCATGCGTGCGGGTTGTGTCTGACTGCAGTGTGCGTGTGTGTGTGTGTGTGTGTGCGGTGGCGAGCGCGAGAAAAGAAAAGAAAAGAAAGAAAAGAAAAGAAAAAGAGTAGACAGCACTCGGACTTCCCCGGTGGTCACCCACCCGAGTACTACCCGAGCTTGAGGCTGCTTAACTTCGCAGAGAGATTTAAGCCACCAGGACCCGCCACACCACCCGGAGGTGATGTGGAAGTACAAGTGACTTTGTAACTTAACCCGCGCAGGCCGGGTCCTGTACCCCTCATTACACTACGGGGCCTTTTTGGCAACGGGGCCTCCCCCACGATGAAGAGCCAGGACACTTATTCAGCGCCCCAGTTGCTCGTCCGCTTAACTGCCTGTCTCCGGTCACACCCGGCTGACGGGTTGGCATCGACGGGAATCGATCCAGTGACCTCCCGGTCCCCAAGCCAGTGTTTGACCACTGACCCAAATGGGATCGGTGCTTAACTTCGCAGAGCGAACGGGATACGGTGTTCTCAGCCTAAGATGGCCGTCTACATCATATCACATATTTATATACTACTCATGCATCAAACCCTAGCTGCACACTCATTTCTTTGCTTCGAGGTAGAGTGGATATTGGTATATTGGTGTCGCGCAGTGGCATCGTGCGTGGTTCGTGGCGCGCATGGTGTGATAGATGGGGTTGTGGGTGTCAGAGGTGGGGTGTGAGTGGCTCGTTGATGGCGTATGTGTTGTAGGGAGCGATATGGTGTGTGTGCGAGTTTGTTATTGTGTGTGTGTATATAGTGTGTGTGATGGGGATGTAGCTCAAATGGTAGAGCGCTCGCTTAGCATGCGAGAGGTACTGGGATCGATACCCAGCTTCTCCAAATGGTTCTGTTACTGTGATATGATTGTCATCAACAGCACTTTCCCAAATGTGCACTTCGCAGTCTCACCTGTGAATTCGTTGACATTGAGTAACAATCTTTTTGCTGCACCCCTTGCCTCTCCTCCTTTGCTCGCTGCAAGCCTCCTGTTCTTGTACATTATGCGTCGCTATATCCACACACGCACTCATGTCGTCAAGAAGGCGCGTGAACGTGAATACGCTTTCTGTGCGCCAATTCGCTTGTGGTACTGCCAAATATCTCGTGCGAATATGCAGTGCATGTGTGTGTGTGTGTGTGTGTGTGTTGCGTATGCATGCGTGCGGGTTGTGTCTGACTGCAGTGTGCGTGTGTGTGTGTGTGTGTGTGCGGTGGCGAGCGCGAGAAAAGAAAAGAGAAGAAAGAAAAGAAAAGAAAAAGAGTAGACAGCACTCGGACTTCCCCGGTGGTCACCCACCCGAGTACTACCCGAGCTTGAGGCTGCTTAACTTCGCAGAGATTTAAGCCACCAGGACCCGCCACACCACCCGGAGGTGATGTGGAAGTACAAGTGACTTTGTAACTTAACCCGCGCAGGCCGGGTCCTGTACCCCTCATTACACTACGGGGCCTTTTTGGCAACGGGGCCTCCCCCACGATGAAGGGCCAGGACACTTATTCAGCGCCCCAGTTGCTCGTCCGCTTAACTGCCTGTCTCCGGTCACACCCGGCTGACGGGTTGGCATCGACGGGAATCGATCCAGTGACCTCCCGGTCCCCAAGCCAGTGTTTGACCACTGACCCAAATGGGATCGGTGCTTAACTTCGCAGAGCGAACGGGATACGGTGTTCTCAGCCTAAGATGGCCGTCTACATCATATCACATATTTATATACTACTCATGCATCAAACCCTAGCTGCACACTCATTTCTTTGCTTCGAGGTCGAGTGGATATTGGTATATTGGTGTCGCGCAGTGGCATCGTGCGTGGTTCGTGGCGCGCATGGTGTGATAGATGGGGTTGTGGGTGTCAGAGGTGGGGTGTGAGTGGCTCGTTGATGGCGTATGTGTTGTAGGGAGCGATATGGTGTGTGTGCGAGTTTGTTATTGTGTGTGTGTATATAGTGTGTGTGATGGGGATGTAGCTCAAATGGTAGAGCGCTCGCTTAGCATGCGAGAGGTACTGGGATCGATACCCAGCTTCTCCAAATGGTTCTGTTACTGTGATATGATCGTCATCAACAGCACTTTCCCAAATGTGCACTTCGCAGTCTCACCTGTGAATTCGTTGACATTGAGTAACAATCTTTTTGCTGCACCCCTTGCCTCTCCTCCTTTGCTCGGCTGCAAGCCTCCTGTTCTTGTACATTATGCGTCGCTATATCCACACACGCACTCATGTCGTCAAGAAGGCGCGTGAACGTGAATACGCTTTCTGTGCGCCAATTCGCTTGTGGTACTGCCAAATATCTCGTGCGAATATGCAGTGCATGTGTGTGTGTGTGTGTGTTGCGTATGCATGCGTGCGGGTTGTGTCTGACTGCAGTGTGCGTGTGTGTGTGTGTGTGTGTGTGGTGGCGAGCGCGAGAAAAGAAAAGAGAAGAAAGAAAAGAAAAGAAAAGAAAAAGAGTAGACAGCACTCGGACTTCCCCGGTGGTCACCCACCCGAGTACTACCCGAGCTTGAGGCTGCTTAACTTCGCAGAGAAACAATTTCCATTACACTTATTTATGGACTTCTCACGAGTGCTAGCCAGCTATCGTATATCCGTAAATATCTAGCTGCCTACCTTAAATACGTGTTTTCTAATTGTGGTCCATAAAGACGTATGTAACTTGCGATCGATCGTAAATACGTACTTGACTTGTGCTTGGTCAGTAGATTCGCGGGGGCCATGCCATTAGAGACTGAGACCGTCAAACGCTGCGGAATCTTGGACCTCGATGACGGTGTTGCAAACGTACTCACATACACTTGAATGACACGCAATGAAATTGCCGACCACTCATGCGACCGCGACGTCCATTGGTGCTTGCTCGAGGTGCGTTAAGGCACTTGCCTACAAAGGCAAAAATGGGGAGAGCGCGAAAATTGCCAGGAGTCAAGATGCCATTTTTTCTGGAGCGCAGCTGGTCATGCTGGAGTTTGTTTGTGCTTGTTCAGCACGTACGTACGAAGCTAACGAGACCTCTCACACGTCCGCAGCTATCGTACTTCCCGTGCTATGTCGATTCCGGTCGGGCAAAATGAGCATTTTTGTAGTCGTACTTAAGTGGGGAGCAGAGAGATTGCTCGCGCATCCAAATCCATTGGTGATCTTGATGGCGAGGTCGCGGAAAGCTGTCGCTGCTGTAGGATGGCCGAGGATGCTTGTAGCTCGCGTGCCTGTGCCAATTCAGCTGGTGCTGTTCGCGCGGTCGAGTTCGTGAGATGCAAACAGTAGGCGCCAAAGTGAAGACGTATCAGTGCGAAAATTCGCTCTTGGACGTCTATACGGTTCGGATGGTGGTCATGAAAGCGAATATCGTTGCGATGCATCCACAAGCACCGCAAAGTAACCACTCTCGTCACGTGCAGATAGTGCTCGAGAGATTTGCCATATCTGGCGAGACTCTGTGTTTCGAGCTCGAGCTCTGGGAGGAAAACCATGACGGTCCAGGACAACTGGCTCTTGAAGTGTGGCTGGAGATCGTGCAGGAGCGGCATCCAACACTCTGATGCAAACGCACACTCCCACAGCAGGTGTGGAGCAGTCTCGAGTTGATCGCACCCATGCGGACACTTCGTATGCGCACCTGGGACATGTTGGAAACGATAGCCGAAATGCAGCGCGTTGTGCTTCAGACGGTAAAGAAAGTCGGCATACACTGGGAGAATATGCCGATTCCGCCTATGATCTTCTTTCCACGTCTGCCTGCGGTAAGCTATGGCGCTACCGAGGCGTTGAGTCTGAACGACTGGCGCACGCACTCGCTGGATAATGAATCGGCCGGTCGAAGACTTCCATGTGCCGATCTCGCACTGGTTAAATTCCCATACATGCATAGCGGCACGGTGTCGAATCTTGAATTGAGGTCCAATTGGCATCACCGTAACGCGCGTCAGGAGCGGATCTAGCCTTGCTATGAGCCTGTTGCAAGCTGCAACACTAAATGCACGATTGTTTTCAATCGTATTGAGCAACTTGCTTAACTTCGCAGAGCGAACGGGATACGGTGTTCTCAGCCTAAGATGGCCGTCTACATCATATCACATATTTATATACTACTCATGCATCAAACCCTAGCTGTACACTCATTTCTTTGCTTCGAGGTAGAGTGGATATTGGTATATTGGTGTCGCGCAGTGCGCATCGTGCGTGGTTCGTGCGCGCATGGTGTGATAGATGGGGTTGTGGTGTCAGGTGGGTGTGAGTGGCTCGTTGATGGCGTATGTGTTTGTAGGGAGGCGATATGGGGTGTGTGCGAGTTTGTTTATTGTGTGTGTGTATATAGTGTGTGTGATGGGGATGTAGCTCAAATGGTAGAGCGCTCGCTTAGCAGCTAGATTTACTGGGATCGATACCCCGCTTCTCCAAATGGTTCTGTTACTGTGATATGTCGTCATCACGCACTTTCCCAAATGTGCACTTCGCAGTCTCACCTGTGAATTCGTGACATTGAGTAACAATCTTTTTTGCTGCACCCCTTGCCTCTCCTCCTTTGCTCGGCTTGCAAGCCTCCTGTTCTTGTACATTATGCGTCGCTATATCCACACACGCACTCATGTCGTCAAGAAGGCGCGTGAACGTGAATACGCTTTCTGTGCGCCAATTCGCTTGTGGTACTGCCAAATATCTCGTGCGAATATGCAGTGCATGTGTGTGTGTGTGTGTGTGTTGCGTATGCATGCGTGCGGGTTGTGTCTGACTGCAGTGTGCGTGTGTGTGTGTGTGTGTGTGCGGTGGCGAGCGCGAGAAAAGAAAAGAAAGAAAAGAAAAGAAAAAGAGTAGACAGCACTCGGACTTCCCCGGTGGTCACCCACCCGAGTACTACCCGAGCTTGAGGCTGCTTAACTTCGCAGAGCGAACGGGATACGGTGTTCTCAGCCTAAGATGGCCGTCTACATCATATCACATATTTATATACTACTCATGCATCAAACCCTAGCTGCACACTCATTTCTTTGCTTCGAGGTAGAGTGGATATTGGTATATTGGTGTCGCGCAGTGGCATCGTGCGTGGTTCGTGGCGCGCATGGTGTGATAGATGGGGTTGTGGGTGTCAGAGGTGGGGTGTGAGTGGCTCGTTGATGGCGTATGTGTTGTAGGGAGCGATATGGTGTGTGTGCGAGTTTGTTGTTGTGTGTGTGTATATAGTGTATGATGGGGATGTAGCTCAAATGGTAGAGCGCTCGCTTAGCATGCGAGAGGTACTGGGATCGATACCCAGCTTCTCCAAATGGTTCTGTTACTGTGATATGATCGTCATCAACAGCACTTTCCCAAATGTGCACTTCGCAGTCTCACCTGTGAATTCGTTGACATTGAGTAACAATCTTTTTTGCTGCACCCCTTGCCTCTCTTCCTTTGCTCGGCTGCAAGCCTCCTGTTCTTGTACATTATGCGTCGCTATATCCACACACGCACTCATGTCGTCAAGAAGGCGCGTGAACGTGAATACGCTTTCTGTGCGCCAATTCGCTTGTGGTACTGCCAAATATCTCGTGCGAATATGCAGTGCATGTGTGTGTGTGTGTGTGTGTTGCGTATGCATGCGTGCGGGTTGTGTCTGACTGCAGTGTGCGTGTGTGTGTGTGTGTGTGTGCGGTGGCGAGCGCGAGAAAAGAAAAGAGAAGAAAGAAAAGAAAAGAAAAAGAGTAGACAGCACTCGGACTTCCCCGGTGGTCACCCACCCGAGTACTACCCGAGCTTGAGGCTGCTTAACTTCGCAGAGCGAACGGGATACGGTGTTCTCAGCCTAAGATGGCCGTCTACATCATATCACATATTTATATACTACTCATGCATCAAACCCTAGCTGCACACTCATTTCTTTGCTTCGAGGTAGAGTGGATATTGGTATATTGGTGTCGCGCAGTGGCATCGTGCGTGGTTCGTGGCGCGCATGGTGTGATAGATGGGGTTGTGGGTGTCAGGTGGGGTGTGAGTGGCTCGTTGATGGCGTATGTGTTGTAGGGAGCGATATGGTGTGTGTGCGAGTTTGTTATTGTGTGTGTGTATATAGTGTGTGTGATGGGGATGTAGCTCAGTTGAAAGTTGTCTATATTACTAGAATTAGACGGAGTGACTACTCAATCTACCTAGCGTTGACAGTTTCTACCATAAATATAATCCTACACTTGTATCTATGATTTTATAATTTATATAATTTTTGAGATTTTTTGTGAGAATAGTCCGTATGGACCAAAGTCGGGTATATAGTGGGACCTCTATTCCCTTATTTTGGGAACTTCTGAAGTCGACAAACCAAGCCAAGCCCAGTCAAGCCGGTCCAAGTCGAGGGAAGCAGACCCAAGTCAAGTCAAGCCGAGCCATCTCGCCAAATCCAAGCCGTGCGACTTCTCCTCCTGAGACTACTGCTGTCTCACCCGGAGCCCAGGGGAACGTGAGGGCCCCGAAGCCGGGTTCGAGCGCGGAATCAATGGAGGGAATTCGTTTGGTAATGGCCGAGGGAGGTGGTTTTGGTGTTGACGACGCTTGTGGTGCAAGTCCAGTTTGAAGCGTGGCGGTCGGTGTCGTCTGCACGCTTGAGTGCTGAGGAGTGCTCTTAACGTTCCCGAATTTGGAACATCGTCGGGTGAGCTGCCAGGAAGTCGTCGAATGCCTGGAGCGTCCTCATCTTCGTCACCACTCTCTTGAGCGACCGTAAGTCTTCGTCTTCATATCTTCTTCTCATGTTGTGTCGGATGTGTGCACTCACAGTTGTGTAGATGACTGCCATTGCAGGGGTCACCGGTGTGGGCAGTCTTCCGTCGAACAAGCACCGATTCCGATCCGTCCAGAGGAAGTGAAGGGCCACTGCTCGAAGAGTGTGCCACACATCGCAGACGATGTCTTCGCATTCCTTCCACTCTTCGTGAATCGACGGCTTCCGCGCCAACGCGATCACCGTCCACGTTGGCTGGCGCCGAAAGAATGGCCGCATCAGAAGCAACAGGTGCTCCCACACTCGAGAGGCAAGCGCGCACTCGAAGAACAAGTGCTGCTCGGTCTCGACTGCGTTGCAGCCGTCCTGGATGCAGTACGTGATGCCTGGGTCGGTGTCTCGCAGAAAGAAGAACCGAGAGCGCACAGGAAGCAGTCGGAACGCCACGCGAAACTGCAAGTCCTCAAAGACTGGAAGCAGGAGCTGGCGAAGGCGCTTGCCGTACTTCACGAACCGTTTCACTTCGTCCTCGTCGACGCTCTGGCTGTGGAGCGTCATTGGGTGGCTTTTCGAAGGCGGTGTTGGTTTCCACACCAGACGAAGAAGCGCGCTTCTCGGGATGGCCGGAAACAGGCATGTCTTCGTGCCATTGGTGCAACCAAGGTGCGGGAGAAGACGAAGACTTGAGTCAACTTGCAGTGGTAGTGTTCCCAGTCGGTCCACGATCTGTGTCGCTTCCTTGTACAACGACCGAAGCCATTGGGACTGGATGCCGACAGAGATGTGAGCCAGCGTGCGATCAAGGTGAGCCGACACAAAGTCGCTGCAGCTCGGCCATGCCATCCCACCACGCATAAAGTCCGCCAGTGATCGCAAACCGAAGACCCTCGAGATGTGGAGCCGGAAGCTTCGTTGCGGCTCGGGACACATACCAAGGCACCTCCGATGAGCGTTGACGGTTGCAGTCCGAGGGGTCTGTTCGTAGTGGAGGTGCGCATCTGCATGGAACCAAATCGGCTGAGCGAGGCACTCCCTCACGCCTTCGTCCGGCGGAAGGTTGCGCCACGTGATCTCCCAGCTGATCGTGTACCACAGCGTCCACGATGCTCTCCACCATCCTGAAGTCTTCTGCCACTTGATCATCGAGCCATGCCGCAGCGGCGATACTGTGAGAAAGTCGAGCGCTCTGCACCTTCCGACGGGTGGTAGAACAGACTTGAGCATCTCACAGCTCGCTGTCGTCCAGTTTCTCTCCTCGGGAGTCGTGGCTGTGCGCACAAACTGAAGCAGCAGCTGGAGTCGTTGCCGCTTCAGATGAGCTTCGATGCTCGGGATGCCCAGACCACCTTCGCTGCGTCTCAAGTAGAGAAACTCCTTCGGGATCAGCTGGATGTGTGTGTCTTCTCGGTCGTGCTTCCGACTCAGGACAAACTTGTTCAACATCGACTGCCACCTCTTCACGACTTGCCGAGGGACAACCACATGCTGTGTGTAGTGCCACAAGCGAGACAGGACCATTGTCTGGGCTACAAGAAGTCGCCCTCGCAGTGTTCTTGCTCGCCTGTACCACGCCTTGAAGCCGTCGTAGAAGCGGTCATCGAGGAAGGACACAATGGTGTCATTGACTGGAGACTGGCTGAACGGAACACCAAGGAACTTCACCGACTCTGCACGACCCAGCACTTGGACGCCAGTCAGGCGAGGGCAGTCTTGGTTGCGGTTCAGTGCCATCAGCATCGACTTGCTGAGGTTGAGTTTCGCACCGGATCCCTTGCAGTAGACATCCACGAGCTCCAGTTGTGCTTGGACACTCGGGATGGAACCGCCAAGAAGCGTGGTGTCGTCTGCGAAGAACATGCTGGTGGCAGTGTGGTCCGCGTTGAGGCACACACCGTATTCCTCGTGCGACCGCAGCATGTTCCCAAGAGGCTCAATTGCCAGAAGGAACAACAAGGCAGACAGAGGATCACCCTGTTTGACACCTCGCGTCGGATGAAGCGCGGGCTGGATGTTCTGGTTGATGAGAAGGTGTGCTTGTGGCCGCGTGTACAGAAGCCTCACCCACTGGATAAACGCAGAGCCGCATCCCATCTTCTCAAGCACTCGGAACATGTAGTCCCAGTTCACACGATCGAAAGCCTTCTCGAAGTCCAAGAACATCGCGTACGCTTCGTCGTCGAGGTTCGTGATCAAGTCTTGGAGATCAGCGAGGAAGCGAACGTGATGGTGGATCGACCTGCCTTTCACGAATGCCTTCTGGTCCGTGTGGATGAGACTGCACACAACGGACTGGAGTCGGAACGTGAGAGTCTTGGACAGAGCTTTCACGTCGACTGGCATCAGCGTGATCGGTCGGTAGTTGCCAGGCTCGGCTCTTGATCCCTTCTTGTAGAGGAGCACGACCGCTGACTTGCGTTGGGATGGCAAGAGAGTGCCACGACGAAGCTGGTCGTTGAAGACAATGCTGAGGCATTCGCCGAACACATCGGGAGCGACCTGGTAGAAGCCAGCCGTCAAGCCGTCCATACCAGGTGCCGAGCTCGCCTTCATGTGCCTGATCGAGTCCGCAAGGTCGGAAGCCGTCACAGGAGCATTCAAGATCTCCCGATCCAGTTCTGACAGCACTCGGATGATCGAGTCAACGAGCGTTTGCTGTTTGGCTTCGTCTGGTGGAGGAGCTGTTCCTGCTGGACTGTCGGGATCTCCCATCTCGGATCCCCAGTGCTCGAGGAAACGGAGAGATATCTCTTGAGGGTTCGACGAGACACTTCCATTCGGTGTCACGACCTCTTCAATCGATACCTTCCTCAGACACGTGTCCAACGGACGGAAGAAGTGTTTGGTCGATTTCTCGGAGTTGGCTGCCTGGAAGTCAAACGCATTGTCTTGGTTGTACTGGCTGGTTCTGGTGACTGTCTCCTTGTAAATCTTCATCGCGTCGTCGAACTGGCTGCGGTTGTTCTCGGTGGAAGACTCACGGTATCGAGCAGCAGCCTGGTCGAGCGAAGCACGAGCCTCTTCAACCGCGGCTGTGTCTTGCATGCGGAGCTTCTTCTGAACGTCTTGCAGCTGGCTCTTGATTCTCGTCTTCCACCTCTCCCAGATTTGGCCAGGATTGGTGGAGCCACGGAGCTGGTCTCGGACTGCTTCCGCTTCCTTCTCGATCGCGGACACAACCACTGGGTACTCCAGCAGGTAACGGGGAAACTTCCAGTACCCGCGTCCATGCAGCTGGGAGCCGGTCTTGAAACTCACGCAGTGAGCAAGGTGGTCGCCAGCGTTCTGGGGAACGAAGTACTTGGAGTCGTCGTAGAAGCGTTCATAGAACGGCTCCGAGAGAAGAATATAGTCCAACCGGTTCTTGCGAGGCAAGGGACCAGTGAAGACTCGCTTCGTGTCATGGTGGACACGCCACGCATCCACAACGCCAAGACGAGCAAGCCACGCAAGGCAGCTCGAGCGCGCCGGGTCGTAGCGCAGATCTGGAGACGACGAGTCGAGTCTGGGATCCAACGGAGTGTTCAGATCTCCCAACACAAGGTGTGTCGCTTGATCTTCGAACCCTTCGGTGGACAGACTCGAGAAGAATTGTTGCTTTTCCTGTCGGTCCACAGGAGCGTACACGTTGTGAATGTAGACGGGAGCGTCGCTCACCATCATCTTCACTACGAGGTACCGACCTGGGACGGCGAGGCTTGGTTGTTCCGCAGCCGTTTCGAAACCCGGCACGTCAGAGCGAAGAACGGTGAGAACACCGCCACTGCGTCCGCGTGTTGGTCGATCCAACTGGGAGTTGGGGTCGTTCACGAAGACTTGGTGCTTGAAGCTTGAGTCGAGGTGAAACTTGAAGGTCGAGAGGTGTTGCTTGTCGCTGAACTTGGTTTCTTGGACACATGATATCGAGTGCTTCGATACCATGTTGTCGATAAATAGGTGACCGTTGTCTTTGATGCCATTAGTGTTCACGGTCAAGACACTAATGTTGTTCCACGAGGGTTGAGTCGAGGTTGGTTTAGCAACTGACAGCGAGGCTGCCTGCTACCATCACCACACTGCCATCAACCACCTGGAGCTTCAAGACCGACGCGTCATCGGGGTAGTAGTCTTCGAGGTCACGAAGAGCTTCCAGGTCCTCAAGAATGCGTCCTTGCCACTGCACTTCGGTCCATTGCTTCATGCACAACGCTCCAAGCTCTGAGCGAAGCAGCATCAACAGCGTGTTGGGATGCAGCAGACGGGTGTGGTGTGCAGGGATCCACGGCACCGGCATTCCAGTCAGGTACTGGATCCAGTGGTCATTCGCGAATATCGTCGGGGCGATGGACATCAGCATGAGCTCAAAGAGACTCAGTGCCTTCGTCGCTCGAGACAGTTCTCGGACTGGCTCCGACGTTGTCCACCACTTTGCAGCGGTGTGGAACAGATCCCCTCGCGTCGACGGAACCTTGGTCTTCATGAACTTCTTCCACTTCGTGCTGAACGTCGTGTCTTCACTTGGGTCGGAAGCACTCAAGACGCGGTTGATCATGTGGAGCTGAGCGAGCTCCTGCATCTCGTGTCCAGTCCCTGCCATCTTGAGCGACAGAGCACTGTTGAACGCGAGCGGGTTCTCGACAGCGTGTTTGGTCACATGATCAGCGTTGGTGGCGTTCGCAACGATCTTGCACGCAGCGTCAACCTTCGTGTCGGCGTGAGTCAATCGGTCTGGGAGAACGCTGAGAAGAGCAGTGTTCTCATCGCTCGCCATCGACTCGGCCACTTCCACGATGTGCGAAGCTTTCGGTGACTTTCTCACTTTCGTGTGGTGCTTCTCGATGAAGAAAGCCGATTCCTTGGACTCCTTCAACGCTTCTGGTCGCTTGACTTCAGTCGGCAAAACTTGGTATCGAATGCCGTACTTCTTGTCCGCGGTCACTTTCTTCGCTTCGAAAGCCACCTCCACCGATTGGAGTACGTCGAAGTAGTTGGACGTTGCGATTCCGTCAAGAGGCTGCGGCTGTTGCTTGGCAACCATGTTGGCGAAGTCAGCGCCGTTCCTCGATCGCTTCTTGTTGTTCTTCTTGGTCACGGGTTGGAACCCATCGCTGTCTCCGTTGGTCAAGAGAAGGGGCTGCTGCGGACCAACTCGAGGGCTGGCAGGCGGAGTGATCTTCCCGATTGATCCGTCGAAGGTGCTCACGGATAAACCCGAGGTAGTGCTGCCAGGTTTTCTCGGCACAATCGGACCAGAAATCTGTCCATGCTGAGCTCCTCGCTGGGGCTGCGAATCTCCATTCACTTGTCCCTTGGCCGCACTCGGCGGCGAAGGTTGCTTCGGATTGCCTGCCGCTTGGGCATACGATTTCGCAGAGCTTGGTATGTTTGGCTTCTGACTTCTGAGGACTGGCTCAGACATCGGGTCAAGGAGCGGAAACGCACCACCAGGCACTCCAAGCTCAAGAGCTTGTGCAGAGCGATAGCCGAAAGGCAAACGCTCCGAGCGGAACGGCGCATTCTTGCCGTGGGCAGGATGAAGCTTGTTGTCGAAGATCACCTGATCACAGACACCGTTGTTGATGATCAGCGCGCTTGGACACGAACTTGACAAGAAGTAGACACGCCACGTCGCTGACGTTACACCCGTTGTGAGGTTCACTTCGCGGAAGGTGTCGTACACAGGCTTGCACCCAAGAACGAACAAACGTTCAAGGATGAGGTCCGTGTCCGTGTCCGAGTCGACGTTCGAGATGTCGAGGTAGTACTTGTCGCCGAGGATGTCGAATTCCTTGAAGGTGAAGACCCCTCCAAGGATATTCACCTTGGTGCGCTCCAAACGCACGCAGGCATCCTTCGACTTGACCTTGACGCGCAAGTTGCCACCAGGAAGCTTGGAGATCTGGCCGATCTCGAAGCGCTTGTACAGCTCTTCGAGTGCTGCGTTGCCGTGACCGGGGCTCGCAAGCGACGCCAAGATCTTTTGCACGGGAGTCTTCGCGAGGGCCCTGCCAGTCTCGATCACCATGTCATACTTGGCTCTCGGGAGCTGGTAGGGTCGCGCTTGCTCCAATCGTGACGAAATGTTGGACCAGTCGCCACCAGCAGCATACTGGCGCTCAATGGCCTCGATGTCGACAGCGAGGGGCTTCGGAGTTTCCACGCGACGACGAGAGGCATCAACGACGGCTCGATCGCGGCGGAGGTCTTCTTGCAGGCGGAGGACTTCAGCCATGCTCAAGCGCGTGTCCGCGGCAGGAGCCGAAGAGGCGGGGAGAGGCGGCACCGAATTGCCAGCATGGCCACCGGCACCAGTCGAGTTGGCAGGCGGAGGCAACATCGGGATGTCACTAGAGCCGTCTTCATTCGACATGCCCGAAGTCACCGCAGGGTCCATCGGCTCGTCCACTTTTTCTTCCGAATCAGTGGAAGCGCCGACGGCTGGGTCGGTCTCATGAGGGTGACGGCCGGAAACAGGGTCCGTCGCTGAGAGCGCAAGCACATTTTTGCTTGGGCGAGGATCGGAGGGATCGAAATTTTCGGACGGGGATGGGCCGACAGTGGTACCAGTCGAGGTACTGGGTGCGGACCCAGAAATCATGGCTGGTGCGACAGTCGAGGGTTGGGGGAGGGTTGGGGTAGCTGGACTTTTCCATGGGGAAACTTGAGGCTGAGAGGGCTTGAGAGCTTGGAGGGTGTTCTTGGATTCAACTTGAGGGGTAGCCGGCAAATTGAGAAGTGGGGATGTAGCTCAAATGGTAGAGCGCTCGCTTAGCATGCGAGAGGTACTGGGATCGATACCCAGCTTCTCCAAATGGTTCTGTTACTGTGATATGATCGTCATCAACAGCACTTTCCCAAATGTGCACTTCGCAGTCTCACCTGTGAATTCGTTGACATTGAGTAACAATCTTTTTGCTGCACCCCTTGCCTCTCCTCCTTTGCTCGGCTGCAAGCCTCCTGTTCTTGTACATTATGCGTCGCTATATCCACACACGCACTCATGTCGTCAAGAAGGCGCGTGAACGTGAATACGCTTTCTGTGCGCCAATTCGCTTGTGGTACTGCCAAATATCTCGTGCGAATATGCAGTGCATGTGTGTGTGTGTGTGTGTGTTGCGTATGCATGCGTGCGGGTTGTGTCTGACTGCAGTGTGCGTGTGTGTGTGTGTGTGTGTGCGGTGGCGAGCGCGAGAAAAGAAAAGAGAAGAAAGAAAAGAAAAAGAGTAGACAGCACTCGGACTTCCCCGGTGGTCACCCACCCGAGTACTACCCGAGCTTGAGGCTGCTTAACTTCGCAGAGCGAACGGGATACGGTGTTCTCAGCCTAAGATGGCCGTCTACATCATATCACATATTTATATACTACTCATGCATCAAACCCTAGCTGCACACTCATTTCTTTGCTTCGAGGTAGAGTGGATATTGGTATATTGGTGTCGCGCAGTGGCATCGTGCGTGGTTCGTGGCGCGCATGGTGTGATAGATGGGGTTGTGGGTGTCAGAGGTGGGGTGTGAGTGGCTCGTTGATGGCGTATGTGTTGTAGGGAGCGATATGGTGTGTGTGCGAGTTTGTTATTGTGTGTGTGTGTATATAGTGGGTGTGATGGGGATGTAGCTCAAATGGTAGAGCGCTCGCTTAGCATGCGAGAGGTACTGGGATCGATACCCAGCTTCTCCAAATGGTTCTGTTACTGTGATATGATCGTCATCAACAGCACTTTCCCAAATGTGCACTTCGCAGTCTCACCTGTGAATTCGTTGACATTGAGTAACAATCTTTTTGCTGCACACCTTGCCTCTCCTCCTTTGCTCGGCTGCAAGCCTCCTGTTCTTGTACATTATGCGTCGCTATATCCACACACGCACTCATGTCGTCAAGAAGGCGCGTGAACGTGAATACGCTTTCTGTGCGCCAATTCGCATGTGGTACTGCCAAATATCTCGTGCGAATATGCAGTGCATGTGTGTGTGTGTGTGTGTGTTGCGTTGGCGAGCGCGAGAAAAGAAAAGAGAAGAAAGAAAAGAAAAGAAAAAGAGGAGACAGCACTCGGACTTCCCGGTGGTCACCCACCCGAGTAATACCCGAGCTTGAGGCTGCTTTAAACTTCGCAGAGCGAACGGGATACGGTGTTCTCAGCCTAAGATGGCCGTCTACATCATATCACATATTTATATACTACTCATGCATCAAACCCTAGCTGCACACTCATTTCTTTGCTTCGAGGTAGAGTGGATATTGGTATATTGGTGTCGCGCAGTGGCATCGTGCGTGGTTCGTGGCGCGCATGGTGTGATAGATGGGGTTGTGGGTGTCAGAGGTGGGGTGTGAGTGGCTCGTTGATGGCGTATGTGTTGTAGGGAGCGATATGGTGTGTGTGCGAGTTTGTTATTGTGTGTGTGTATATAGTGTGTGTGATGGTGATGTAGCTCAAATGGTAGAGCGCTCGCTTAGCATGCGAGAGGTACTGGGATCGATACCCAGCTTCTCCAAATGGTTCTGTTACTGTGATATGATTGTCATCAACAGCACTTTCCCAAATGTGCACTTCGCAGTCTCACCTGTGAATTCGTTGACATTGAGTAACAATCTTTTTGCTGCACCCCTTGCCTCTCCTCCTTTGCTCGGCTGCAAGCCTCCTGTTCTTGTACATTATGCGTCGCTATATCCACACACGCACTCATGTCGTAAAGAAGGCGCGTGAACGTGAATACGCTTTCTGTGCGCCAATTCGCTTGTGGTACTGCCAAATATCTCGTGCGAATATGCAGTGCATGTGTGTGTGTGTGTGTTGCGTATGCATGCGTGCGGGTTGTGTCTGACTGCAGTGTGCGTGTGTGTGTGTGTTGTGTGTGCGGGGGCTGAGCGCGAGGGCAAAGAAAAGAGAAGAAAGAAAAGAAAAGAAAAGAAAAAGAGTAGACAGCACTCGGACTTCCCCGGTGGTCACCCACCCGAGTACTACCCGAGCTTGAGGCTGCTTAACTTCGCAGAGCTAACGGGATACGGTGTTCTCAGCCTAAGATGGCCGTCTACATCATATCACATATTTATATACTACTCATGCATCAAACCCTAGCTGCACACTCATTTCTTTGCTTCGAGGTCGAGTGGATATTGGTATATTGGTGTCGCGCAGTGGCATCGTGCGTGGTTCGTGGCGCGCATGGTGTGATAGATGGGGTTGTGGGTGTCAGAGGTGGGGTGTGAGCGGCTCGTTGATGGCGTATGTGTTGTAGGGAGCGATATGGTGTGTGTGCGAGTTTGTTATTGTGTGTGTGTATATAGTGTGTGTGATGGGGATGTAGCTCAGTTGAAAGTTGTCTATATTACTAGAATTAGACGGAGTGACTACTCAATCTACCTAGCGTGGACAGTTTCTACCATAAATATAATCCTACACTTGTATCTATGATTTTATAATTTATATAATTTTTGAGATTTTTTGTGAGAATAGTCCGTATGGACCAAAGTCGGGTATATAGTGGGACCTCTATTCCCTTATTTTGGGAACTTCTGAAGTCGACAAGCCAAGCCAAGTCAAGCCAAGCCTGTCCAAGTCGAGGTGAGCAGACCCAAGCCAAGTCGAGCCGAGCCGTCTCGCCGAGGTCAAGCCGCGCGGATCTTCTTCTGTTGCTTCTGCTGTCTCGCCTGGACCCCAGGGGAACGTGAGGGCCCCGAAGCCAGGTTTGAGCGCGTTGTCAATGGAGGGGATTCGTGTGGTCATGGCCAAGGCAGGTGGTTTTGGTGTCGACGACGCTTGTGGAGCAAGTCCTGTTTGGAGTGTGGCGGTCGGTGTCATCTGCACGCTTGAGTGCTGAGGAGTGCTCTTATCGTTCCCGAATTTGGAACATCGTCGGGTGAGCTACCAGGAAGTCGTCGAATGCCTGGAGCGTCCTCATCTTCGTCACCACTCTCTTGAGTGACCGTAAGTCTTCCTCTTCATATCTTCTTCTCATGTTGTGTCGGATGTGTGCACTGACAGTTGTGTAGATGACTGCCATTGCAGGGGTCACCGGTGTGGGCTGTCTTCCGTCGAACAAGCACCGGTTGCGATCCGACCAGAGGAAGTGAAGGGCCACTGCGCGGAGCGTGTGCCACACTTCGCAGATGACGTCCTCGCACTCCTTCCAGTTGTCCTGGATGACAGGCTTCTTCGCTGTTGCGATTGCTGTCCACGTCGGATGCGAACGGAAGAACGGCGCCATGAGAAGTCGCACATGCTCCCAGACCCTCGCTGCGAGAGCGCACTCGAAGAACAGGTGCTTCTCGGTCTCGATCGCATCGCATCCGTCGCGGACGCAGTAGACGACGCGCGGGTTCGACGTCTGAAGAAACCAGAATCGTGACCGCACGGGGAGGAGTCGGAACGCGAGGCGAAACTGCAGATCCTCGAACACGGGGAGCAGGATCCTGCGCAGGTGCTTGCTGAGGTTCACGAACTCCTTGATCTCGTCGTGGCCGATGCTCTGGTTGTGGAGCGTCATCGGATGTGGTTTGTTGGGCGGCGTCGGTTTCCAAACGACTCGAAGAAGCGCGCTCCTCAGGATCGATGGGACCAGACACACCTTCGAGCCACTTTTGCAGCCCAGGTGAGGGAATGTGCGCCGCTGTGATCTGTCTTCTTCCGACAGCGCAAGCTCGCGTACCCCAAGTCTGACCGCGATCTGTGTTGCCTCTCGGTAGAGAGAACGCAACCACTGGGATTGCACACCGAGTGCCACAGACGCAAGAGTGAGGTCGAGATGTCGTTGGACAAAGTCGGTCTCGCTTGGCCACAAATTGCTTCCACGCATGAAGTCAGCCAGCGAACGCAACCCGAAGACTCTCGAGATGTGCAGACGGAACCCACGCTGGGGTTCAGGACACATCCCAAGACAGCGACGGTGAGCGTTGGCAGTGAGACTCCTTGGTGTCTGCTCGTAGTGGAGGTCTGGGTCCGAGTGGAACCAGATCGGTTGATGGAGTCCGTACTGGACACGCTCGTCCGTCGGAAGGTCGTGCCACGAGATCTCCCATCGGATCTTGTACCACCAGACCCACGTCTCCTTCCACCAAACAGAGATCAACTCCCACTTGATCATCATGCCATGTCGAAGTGGAGACACCGTGAGGAAGTCGAGCACCGTGCGTCGACCGACTCGAGGAAGAACCGCTGTGAGCAGCTCCGCACTCGGTGTTGTCCAGCTTCGCTCGTCTGGCTTGCTCGCTGTTCGCATGAACTGGAGCAGATGCTGGAGGCGTTGTCGCTTCAGTTGTGCTTCGATGCTTGGGATCTGCAGACCACCGTCACTCCTCGGGAGATACAAGAACTCCTTCGGAATGAGCTGGATGTGGCTTGCGTCTCGATCGTGCTTCCGACTCAAGACGAACCGATTCAGCATCGACTGCCACCTCTTCACGACCGAGGGTGGAATCGACACGTGCTGGGTGTAGTGCCACAAGCGAGACAAGACCATCGTTTGCGCCACAAGAAGACGACCGCGAAGAGTCCTTGCTCGTCTGTACCACATCTTGAAGCCGTCGTAGAAGCGTTGCTCGAGGAAGTTGACGATGTCGTCGTTGACTGGCGACTGACTGAAGGGGATTCCGAGGAACTTGACCGACTCGGCTCGACCAAGCACATGCACACCTGGGAGCTGGGGACAGATCTCGTTCCGATTCAGCGCCATCAGGTTCGACTTGCCGAGATTGAGCTTCGCGCCAGACCCGTTGCAGTACTCCTCCACGAGCTCAAGCTGCGCTTGCACACTCGCAATGGAGCCTCCCAGGAGAGTCGTGTCGTCCGCGAAGAAGACACTGGTGGATGTGTGATCCTCGGTGAGGCACACTCCGAACTCTTCGTGGGACCGCAGCAGGTTTCCCAGTGGCTCGATCGTGAGAAGGAAGAGAAGCGCAGAGAGTGGGTCGCCTTGCTTCACTCCTCTCGTCGGAAACAGCGCAGGCTGGATGTTCTGGTTGATGACGAGGTGCGCTTGCGGCTCGGTGTACAGCAGTCTCACCCACTGCAAAAAGTCCGAACCACACCCCATTCGCTCGAGCACACGGAACATGTAGTCCCAGTTCACTCGGTCGAACGCCTTCTCGAAGTCCAAGAACAGAGCATACGCTTCTTCGTCTCGACTCGTCACCAAGTCCTGCAGATCCGCGAGGAACCGCACATGGTGATGGATCGATCGACCTTTGACGAACCCTTTCTGATCCGCGTGGACCAGGTCCGGTACGACACTTTGCAGTCGATAGGTGAGAGCCTTCGAGAGCACCTTGACATCCACCGGGATGAGTGCGATCGGTCGGTAGTTGCCTGGTTGTGCTCTCGAGCCTTTCTTGTGGAGAAGCACGACGGCAGACTTGCGCTGAGAAGGGAGCAGAACCCCTCGTCGAAGTTGGTCGTTGAAGACAAGACTGAGACACTCACCGAAGACGTCCGGAGCGACCTGGTAGAAGCCAGCAGTCAAGCCGTCCATGCCAGGAGCCGACGTCGCCTTCATGTGTCGAATCGCATCCGCCAGATCGTGAGACGTGACTGGTGCATTCAGGATGTCTCGATCCATCTCCGACGTGAACCGGACGATGGAGTCGAGAAGCTTGCGTTGCATGGTTTCGTCCGGTGGAGGAGCTCGTCCTGCTGGACTGTCGGGATCTCCCATCTCGGACCCCCAGTGTTCCAGGAAGCGAAGCAATATCTCTTGAGGATTCGATGAGACACTGCCACTCGGTGTCATCACCCCCTCGATCGAGACCCTTCTCAAGCTCGTGTCCAATGGACGGAAGAAGTGCTTGGTCGACTTTTCAGAGTTGGTCGCTTGGAAGTCAAACGCACTGTCCTGGTTGTACTGACTTGTCCTCGTGACCGTCTCCTTGTACATCTTCATGGCTTCTTCGAACTCGCTGCGGTTGTTCTCGGTCGATGCATCTCGATAGCGAGCAGCCGCTTGGTCCAACGCAGCTTGAGCCTCTTCGATCGCAGCTGTGTCTTGCATCCTCAGTTTCTTCTGCACGTCTTGGAGCTGGGACTTGATACTCGCCTTCCACTTCTCCCACACCTTGCCAGGGTATGTCGAAGTGCGAAGCTTGTCGAGCACCATCTCTGCCTCCTTCTCGATCGCCGAGACCACGAGTGGGTACTCGAGGAGGTAGCGAGGGAACTTCCAGTACCCTCGACCGTGGAGCTGCGAACCAGACCTGAAGCTCACAGTGTGAGCGAGGTGATCACCAGCATGCTTCGGCAGGAAGTACTTGGAGTCATCGTAGAAGCGTTCATAGAAGTCCTCCGACAGCAAGATGTAGTCGAGTCGGTTCTTCCGAGGAAGGGGACCAGTGAAGACTCGCTTGGTGTCGTAGTGGATCCGCCACGCGTCCACGACACCCAGCTTCGCTAGCCACTCCAAGCAGCTGGACCTGCCAGGGTCGTAGCGCAAGTCGGGAGACGACGAGTCGAGTCTGGGGTCCAACGGAGTGTTGAGATCTCCCAACACAAAATGCGTCGCTTGATCTTCGAACCCTTCGGTGTCCAGACCCGAGAAGAATTGTTGTTTCTCTTGCTGGTCCACTGGCGCGTACACGTTGTGGATGTAGATGGGAGCACCCTCAACCATCACTTTCACGACGATGTACCGACCTGGGACTGAGAGTTGAGAGACCTCTTCCGCCGTGTCGAAGCCTGGGAAGTCGGAGCGGAGCACCGTGAGCACTCCATTGCTCCTTCCTCGCGTCGGTCGATCGAGCTGGCAGTTCGGGTCGTTCACAAAGACTCGGTGCTTGAAGCTCGAGTCGAGGTGGAACTTGAACTTGGACAGATGCGTTCTGTCGCTCAACTTGGTTTCTTGGACGCATGCCACCGAGTGTTTCGATAGCACGCTGTCGATAAATAGGTGACCGTTCTTCTTGATGCCGTTAGTGTTGACGGACACGACACTAACGTTGCTCCACGTTGTTTGGGATGGAGTTGGTTTAGCAACGAGTGGCCAGGCCTCCCGCTACCAGCACCACCTCTCCCTCGACAACTCGGAGCTGCAGCACCGACTCGTCGACCGGGTAGTACCCATCGAGCTTGCGAAGCTCTTCCAGGTCGTCGAGCAAGTACCCCTGCCACTGCACTTCGTTCCACTGACTCAAGCAGTGCGCACCAAGGTCCGACCGCAAGAGCATGAGGAGAGTGTTGGGGTGGAGGAGTCTCGTGTGGTGCGCGGGGATCCACTCCACTGGCTGACCAGTGATGTAGTGGATCCAGTGGTCGTTGCTGAAGATCGTCGGCGCGATCGACATCAGCATGAGCTCGAAGAAGCCGAGTGCCTTCGTCGCTCGAGACAGTTCACTGATCTGCTCGGACGATCTCCACCACTTGGCACAGGTCTTGAACATGTCGTCTCGCTTCGACGGGACCGTCGTCTTCATCATCTTCTTCCACTTCGAACTGAATGTCAAGTCTTCGCTCGGCTGGGTCGCACTCAGCACGCGGTTGATCACGTGCAACTGCGCGAGCTCTGCGACTCCGTGTCCAGTGCCAGACATCTTCAGCGACAGAGCGCTGTTGAAAGCCAGCGGCGAGTCCACTGACTTCTTGATGACGTGGTCGGGGTTCGTGGCGTTGTCGATGAGTTTGCTCGCACCCTCGACCTGAGTGTCTGCGAGCGCAAGACGATCCGGGAGGGTGTTGAGCAGCGCCGTGTTCTCGTCGTTCAGCATCGACTCGGACACCTCCAAGATCGGAGACGCCTTCGACGCTTTCCTGATCTTCGTGTGGTGCTTTTCCACGAAGAAAGCCGACTCAGTCGACGTCTTGAGCGCCTCGGGACGCTTCACGTCGACAGGGATCACTTGGTACCGAGGACCATACTTCTTGTCCGCAGCCACATTCTTCACTTCGAAGGAGACTTCCATCAACTGCAGCACTTGGAAGTAGTTGGTGGTGGCAACACCATCCAGAGGCTGCGGTTGCTGTTTCACCAGCATGTTGGAGAAGTCGACTCCGTTTCTCGAGCGCTTCTTCTTGTTTGTCACGGTGGAGAAACCGTCATTTCCATTTGTCAAGAGCAGCGTCGGGGACTTCATTGGCGGTTTCGGACTTCCTGGTGGAGTCATCTTGCCTTGTGAGTCGTCGAACGTGGCAATCGAGATCGCGTCGGAGTTGCTTCGCGGCTTGGCCAGCGCTGTTTCAGCTGACGACTTGCCATGCTGAGCTCTCTGCTGGAGCTGGGCTTCCCGTTTCTTTCCTTCCTCGACTGCCTTCTGCAGCGAGGTTTGCTTCGGCTTCGCACTCGCAGCTTGAGCGTAGGTTTTCGGCGGTTGTTGTCGTTGCTGCTGGGGTTGCTCTGAAGCTGGCTTCGTGGGAGGGAACACACTGTCCGGAGTCCCGAGGTCGATTCCATGGTGCGAGCGATACCCATACGGCTGTCGCTCCGACTGGAACGGAGCATTCTTCCCATGCGCCGGGTGCAGCTTGTTGTCGAACAACACCTGGTCGCACACAGACCCATTCACGACCAACGCGCTTGGACACGAGCTGGACAAGAAGTACACTCGCCAGGTCGCCGATGTCATCCCCGTCGCGAGGTTCACTTCGCGAAAGGTGTGGTACACCGGCTGGCACCCGAGGAGGAACAGTCGGTGCACGATCACTCGAACGTCCACATCGGGGTCGATGTTGACAATGTCGATGAAGTACTTGTCACCAAGGATGTCGAACTCCTTGAATGAAAACACTCCACCGAGGATGTTGACCTTGGTGCGTTCCAAGCGCACACAGGCTTCCTTCGTCTTGACCTTGACTCGGAGGTTGTCGCCAGGAAGCTTGGAGATCTGACCGATCTCGAAGCGCTGGTACAGCTCATCGAGTGTCGCGTTTCCGTGGCTCGTACCGGCCAACGACGCCATGATCTTTTGGAGTGGAGTCTTCGCGAGCGCTCTTCCAGTCTCGATCACCATGTCGTACTTGGCGGTCGGGAGCTGGTAGGGACGCGCTTGCTCCATTCGCGACGCGATGTGCGACCAGTCGCCTCCAGCAGCGTACTGGCGCTCAATCGCTTCGATGTCGACAGCGAGAGGCTTCGGAGTCTCGACGCGTCTGCGGGTTGCTTCGATCACAGCACGGTCTCGACGGAGGTGTTCTTGTTGCTGCAGAAGCTCAGCCATGGACAGCCGAGCGTCCACGTTCGCAGGAGCGACAACGACAGCAGAATCCATCGGGTCGTCGCCAGAGAGATCGAGGGTCGTCACTTGAGCATTCTCACCAGACTCCATCGGATCATCCACCATGGCGGTGGGGTCAGCGACAGGAGCGGGATGAGCGGGAGGCGGAGCAGTTGCGTGGGTTGGAGGAGCAGGGGCTTGATCCACCGGTGGGGTCACCAGGTTTCCCGTTTGGGTGGGTTCGGACCCTTCCAAATTTTGGGAGGGGGATGGGCGGACAGTGGGACGAGGCAGGATTCTGGGTGCGGACCAAGATTTCGAGCCAGTGTCGACAGCTGGCAGCTGGTGGGTGGAGGGAGGGGCTGGGTTTTCCATGGGAAAGACGGAGGCTGAGAGGCTGGGGAAGGCGACTGGGAGGTCTTGGATTCAACTTGAGGGGTAGCCGGCAAATTGAGAAGTGGGGATGTAGCTCAAATGGTAGAGCGCTCGCTTAGCATGCGAGAGGTACTGGGATCGATACCCAGCTTCTCCAAATGGTTCTGTTACTGTGATATGATCGTCATCAACAGCACTTTCCCAAATGTGCACTTAGCAGTCTCACCTGTGAATTCGTTGACATTGAGTAACAATCTTTTTGCTGCACCCCTTGCCTCTCCTCCTTTGCTCGGCTGCAAGCCTCCTGTTCTTGTACATTATGCGTCGCTATATCCACGCACGCACTCATGTCGTCAAGAAGGCGCGTGAACGTGAATACGCTTTCTGTGCGCCAATTCGCTTGTGGTACTGCCAAATATCTCGTGCGAATATGCAGTGCATGTGTGTGTGTGTGTGTGTGTTGCGTATGCATGCGTGCGGGTTGTGTCTGACTGCAGTGTGCGTGTGTGTGTGTGTGCGGTGGCGAGCGCGAGAAAAGAAAAGAGAAGAAAGAAAAGAAAAGAAAAAGAGTAGACAGCACTCGGACTTCCCCGGTGGTCACCAACCCGAGTACTACCCGAGCTTGAGGCTGCTTAACTTCGCAGAGCGAACGGGATACGGTGTTCTCAGCCTAAGATGGCCGTCTACATCATATCACATATTTATATACTACTCATGCATCAAACCCTAGTTGCACACTCATTTCTTTGCTTCGAGGTAGAGTGGATATTGGTATATTGGTGTCGCGCAGTGGCATCGTGCGTGGTTCGTGGGCGGCATGCGTTGTGAATATATGGGGTTGTGGGTGTCAGCAGGTGGGTTGTAGGGCTTGTTGATGGCGTAGGTTTGTAGGAGCGATATGGTGTTTTTTGTGGGCGAGTTTGTTATTGTGTGTGTTGTCTATAGTGTGTGTGAGGGGAATGTAGCTCAACCATGGTAGAGCGCTCTTTTGCTAGATTTGCGAGAGGTTTACTGGATCGATACCCAGTTCTCCAAAATGGTTCTGTTACTGTGATATGATCGTCATCAACAGCACTTTCCCAAATGTGCACTTCGCAGTCTCACCTGTGAATTCGTTGACATTGAGTAACAATCTTTTTTCTGCACCCCTTGCCTCTCCTCCTTTGCTCGGCTGCAAGCCTCCTGTTCTTGTACATTATGCGTCGCTATATCCACGCACGCACTCATGTCGTAAAGAAGGCGCGTGAACGTGAATACGCTTTCTGTGCGCCAATTCGCTTGTGGTACTGCCAAATATCTCGTGCGAATATGCAGTGCATGTGTGTGTGTGTGTGTGTTGCGTATGCATGCGTGCGGGTTGTGTCTGACTGCAGTGTGCGTGTGTGTGTGTGTGTGTGTGTGGTGGCGAGCGCGAGAAAAGAAAAGAGAAGAAAGAAAAGAAAAGAAAAAGAGTAGACAGCACTCGGACTTCCCCGGTGGTCACCCACCCGAGTACTACCCGAGCTTGAGGCTGCTTAACTTCGCAGAGCGAACGGGAAACGGTGTTCTTCAGCCTAAGATGGGCGTCTACATATATCACATATTTATATTACTACTCATGCCATCAAACCCTAGCTGCCACTCATTCTTTGCTTCGAGGTAGAGTATATATTGGCATGTTGGTGTCGCGTAGTGGCATCGTGCGTGGTTTGTGGCGCGCGTGGTGTGATAGATGGGGTTGCAGGGATCAGACGTGGGGTGTGAGTGGTTCGTTGATGGCGTATATGCTGTGGGGAGCGATGTGGTGTGTGTGTATAGTAGGTATGATGGGGATGTAGCTCAAATGGTAGAGCGCTCGCTTAGCATGCGAGAGGTACTGGGATCGATACCCAGCTTCTCCAAATGGTTCTGTTACTGTGATATGATCGTCATCAACAGCACTTTCCCAAATGTGCACTTCGCAGTCTCACCTGTGAATTCGTTGACATTGAGTAACAATCTTTTTGCTGCACCCCTTGCCTCTCCTCCTTTGCTCGGCTGCAAGCCTCCTGTTCTTGTACATTATGCGTCGCTATATCCACGCACGCACTCATGTCGTCAAGAAGGCGCGTGAACGTGAATACGCTTTCTGTGCGCCAATTCGCTTGTGGTACTGCCAAATATCTCGTGCGAATATGCAGTGCATGTGTGTGTGTGTGTGTGTTGCGTATGCATGCGTGCGGGTTGTGTCTGACTGCAGTGTGCGTGTGTGTGTGTGTGTGTGTGTGGTGGCGAGCGCGAGAAAAGAAAAGAGAAGAAAGAAAAGAAAAGAAAAAGAGTAGACAGCACTCGGACTTACCGTCGTGTGGTCACCACCCGAGTACTAACCCGAGCTTGAGGTGCTTAACTGCAGAGCGAACGGGATACGGTGGTTCTCAGCCTAAGATGGCCGTTCTACATCATATACATATATATACTACTCATGCATTTCAAACCCTAGCTGCACCACTCATTTCTTGGCTTCGAGGTGAGTGGGATATTGGTATATTGGTCTGTCGCGCATGGCATCGTGCGGGTTCCGTGGGCCGCATGGTGGCTAGATGGGGTGTGGGGTGTCAGAGGTGGGGTGTGAGGGGCTGTTGATGGCGTATGGTTGTAGGGAGCGTATGTGTCGTGTGCGAGTTTTGTTATGGTGTGTGCTATTAGTGTGTTGTGATGGGGATGTAGCCTCAAAATGGTAGAAGCGCTCGACTTAGCTGCGAGAGGTACTGGGATCGATACCCAGCTTCTCCAAATGGTTCTGTTACTGTGATATGGTCGTCATCAACAGCACTTTCCCAAATGTGCACTTCGCAGTCTCACCTGTGAATTCGTTGACATTGAGTAACAATCTTTTTGCTGCACCCCTTGCCTCTCCTCCTTTGCTCGGCTGCAAGCCTCCTGTTCTTGTACATTATGCGTCGCTATATCCACACACGCACTCATGTCGTCAAGAAGGCGCGTGAACGTGAATACGCTTTCTGTGCGCCAATTCGCATGTGGTACTGCCAAATATCTCGTGCGAATATGCAGTGCATGTGTGTGTGTGTGTGTTGCGTATGCATGCGTGCGGGTTGTGTCTGACTGCAGTGTGCGTGTGTGTGTGTGTGTGTGTGCGGTGGCGAGCGCGAGAAAAGAAAAGAAAGAAAAGAAAAGAAAAAGAGTAGACAGCACTCGGACTTCCCCGGTGGTCACCCACCCGAGTACTACCCGAGCTTGAGGCTGCTTAACTTCGCAGAGCGAACGGAATACGGTGTTCTCAGCCTAAGATGGCCGTCTACATCATATCACATATTTATATACTACTCATGCATCAAACCCTAGCTGCACACTCATTTCTTTGCTTCGAGGTAGAGTGGATATTGGTATATTGGTGTCGCGCAGTGGCATCGTGCGTGGTTCGTGGCGCGCATGGTGTGATAGATGGGGTTGTGGGTGTCAGAGGTGGGGTGTGAGTGGCTCGTTGATGGCGTATGTGTTGTAGGGAGCGATATGGTGTGTGTGCGAGTTTGTTATTGTGTGTGTGTATATAGTGTGTGTGATGGGGATGTAGCTCAAATGGTAGAGCGCTCGCTTAGCATGCGAGAGGTACTGGGATCGATACCCAGCTTCTCCAAATGGTTCTGTTACTGTGATATGATCGTCATCAACAGCACTTTCCCAAATGTGCACTTCGCAGTCTCACCTGTGAATTCGTTGACATTGAGTAACAATCTTTTTGCTGCACCCCTTGCCTCTCCTCCTTTGCTCGGCTGCAAGCCTCCTGTTCTTGTACATTATGCGTCGCTATATCCACGCACGCACTCATGTCGTCAAGAAGGCGCGTGAACGTGAATACGCTTTCTGTGCGCCAATTCGCTTGTGGTACTGCCAAATATCTCGTGCGAATATGCAGTGCATGTGTGTGTGTGTGTGTGTTGCGTATGCATGCGTGCGGGTTGTGTCTGACTGCAGTGTGCGTGTGTGTGTGTGTGTGTGTGTGGTGGCGAGCGCGAGAAAAGAAAAGAGAAGAAAGAAAAGAAAAGAAAAAGAGTAGACAGCACTCGGACTTCCCCGGTGGTCACCCACCCGAGTACTACCCGAGCTTGAGGCTGCTTAACTTCGCAGAGCGAAAGGGATACGGTGTTCTCAGCCTAGATGGCCGTTACATCATATCAATATTTATATACTACTCATGCATCAAACCCTAGCTGCACACTCATTTCTTTGCTTCGAGGTAGAGTGGATATTGGTATATTGGGTGTCGCGCAGTGGCATCGTGCGTGGTTCGTGGCGCGCATGGTGTGATAGATGGGGTTGTGGGTGTCAGAGGTGGGGTGTGAGTGGCTCGTTGATGGCGTATGTGTTGTAGGGAGCGATATGGTGTGTGTGCGAGTTTGTTATTGTGTGTGTGTATATAGTGTGTGTGATGGGGATGTAGCTCAAATGGTAGAGCGCTCGCTTAGCATGCGAGAGGTACTGGGATCGATACCCAGCTTCTACAAATGGTTCTGTTACTGTGATATGATCGTCATCAACAGCACTTTCCCAAATGTGCACTTCGCAGTCTCACCTGTGAATTCGTTGACATTGAGTAACAATCTTTTTGCTGCACCCCTTGCCTCTCCTCCTTTGCTCGGCTGCAAGCCTCCTGTTCTTGTACATTATGCGTCGCTATATCCACACACGCACTCATGTCGTCAAGAAGGCGCGTGAACGTGAATACGCTTTCTGTGCGCCAATTCGCTTGTGGTACTGCCAAATATCTCGTGCGAATATGCAGTGCATGTGTGTGTGTGTGTGTGTGTGTGTGTTGCGTATGCATGCGTGCGGGTTGTGTCTGCCTGCAGTGTGCGTGTGTGTGTGTGTGTGTGTGCGGTGGCGAGCGCGAGAAAAGAAAAGAGAAGAAAGAAAAGAAAAGAAAAAGAGTAGACAGCACTCGGACTTCCCCGGTGGTCACCCACCCGTACTACCCGAGCTTGAGGCTGCTTAACTTCGCAGAGCGAACGGATACGGTGTTCTCAGCCTAAGATGGCCGTCTACATCATATCACATATTTATATACTACTCATGCATCAAACCCTAGCTGCACACTCATTTCTTTGCTTCGAGGTAGAGTGGATATTGGTATATTGGTGTCGCGCAGTGGCATCGTGCGTGGTTCGTGGCGCGCATGGTGTGATAGATGGGGTTGTGGGTGTCAGAGGTGGGGTGTGAGTGGCTCGTTGATGGCGTATGTGTTGTAGGGAGCGATATGGTGTGTGTGCGAGTTTGTTATTGTGTGTGTGTATATAGTGTGTGTGATGGGGATGTAACTCAAATGGTAGAGCGCTCGCTTAGCATGCGAGAGGTACTGGGATCGATACCCAGCTTCTCCAAATGGTTCTGTTACTGTGATATGATCGTCATCAACAGCACTTTCCCAAATGTGCACTTCGCAGTCTCACCTGTGAATTCGTTGACATTGAGTAACAATCTTTTGCTGCACCCCTTGCCTCTCCTCCTTTGCTCGGCTGCAAGCCTCCTGTTCTTGTACATTATGCGTCGCTATATCCACACACGCACTCATGTCGTCAAGAAGGCGCGTGAACGTGAATACGCTTTCTGTGCGCCAATTCGCTTGTGGTACTGCCAAATATCTCGTGCGAATATGCAGTGCATGTGTGTGGGTGTGTGTGTGTTGCGTATGCATGCGTGCGGGTTGTGTCTGACTGCAGTGTGCGTGTGTGTGTGTTGTGTGTGCGGTGGCGAGCGCGAGAAAAGAAAAGAGAAGAAAGAAAAGAAAAGAAAAAAGAGTAGACAGCACTCGGACTTCCCCGGTGGTCACCCACCCGAGTACTACCCGAGCTTGAGGCTGCTTAACTTCGCAGATAAACAAGTTACATTACACTCTTAGGGGGTGCTTTCCTATTCTCCGCTACCTATACTTATGTGTGAAATATGCAAATGTGCACTTTTTCTGTGAGGGCCACTATTCGGTTAAGCGAGTATAGTGAAATCAAGTCAAAATGCAAAACCGGTATGACCAGGTTGGACAGTTGCGCCTTGAGTTCTTGGGTGTATGGTGGTGCAGTGGTATGTACCTGGCTTGGGATCCCGGAGGTCGCTGGATCGATTCCGGGTGGGATCAAAATTTGGGAAAGTCGAAAAAACCGAAAGTTGTGTAGCTTGGGGTAAATGTCGTGTGTAAGCGCTTCTTGGGACTCGAGACATAATCAAGGAACTGGCATATTCCGCTCTACCTTCGGGTAAGTCTCAATAGAGTCAGGCTTGGGGTTTGACGGGTGGAACTTGCCACCACCCATGTATAACTCTGCATGAGCCGTTCCAAGGAGCCGGATGGGATTATTCTCTGTGCACGCACGTTCCCGGTTGGCATTCACAGCTTGGTGTAGGCTTCTTCAAATCTTGTCTTCACAACCACTGTATCAATTAGCACCTTCTTCAAAGTCATTCGACTCTGTCGTGCTGGTGTCAAAGCCAGCGTCTTGTATCAGCCTCTTTAGCTGACGCAAGGCTAGAGCCGAGTGTCTTTGGCTTTTGACGTGTAGCTCGTGCTTGTACGCCTGGATGTGGAGCTGGAGAAGCGCTTGTGTCCTGGCTTGTGTCTCAACTGAGTTGGGGACTTGACCGTGGAATCGGATGTCATTGCGGTGCATCCATATGCAGCGGGTCACAATGGCTCGCACAAAGTTGAGCACCACAAAGAGGGTGTAGCCGTATTTTTCCTTGGCTTGCGGGGTAGGCTGGAGACTGGAGAAGTACACGAGGGTTCCCCACGAGAGGTCGCTTGCAAAAGCTCTTTGGAGAGGCTGTAGAAATGGGTCCCATAACCGCGAGGCAAAGGGACAAAGCCAGAAGAGGTGCTGAGGGGTCTCGAGGTCTTCACAGTCAAAATGGCAAGTTGTCTTGGCATCTTGGAGGTGCTGGAATCGATAGCCTAGGTGCAAGGCGTTGTGTTGAAGCCGGTAGAGAAAATCGGCGTAGACTGGGAGGAGGTGTTTGTTCAACTTTAGATCGCGTTTCCAGAAGTCATACCCAGGAGCTTCCGAGACTCCCAACCGCTGCAACGGCAACGCAGGGGGTTTGGGACACTTGAGCACGTTCCGGATCTTGGCAACCGTGAGGTCTTCTAGGGGGTGCTCTCCAATAACCCAGTTATGGAAAGCACTTGCAAAGGCTTGACTTGGACGAGGACCGTGGGGTGGGTCACGGAGTACTCGAAGCGCAATATCACAGTCCACGAGGAAGTTCCTGCAATAGTGTGTGTTGTATGCTCTTGAGTCTCCTGGTTGTTGGATCGCTGTGGCGAGTGCCGCCGGTGTTGGCGTACTACCACAGAGACCGTATATGTTTTCTGCCGTGTAGAGCTGGAGCTGGGCGAGTCTCTGCACGAGTGCCGAGGGTCTTGTAGCTAATGTGCGGTCTTGGCTTCCATGTCGTAGTGTGGCATTGTGCAATAGCGGCATCGACAGTAAGTCGAATTGGCTTGCGCTGACTGGCATCTTGGGTCTCAACTTCGTGTGCCAGACAAACAGCACCTGGTGCCAGAAGCTGTTGAGAGCGGACCAGCGGTTTTCACGCCGAGTGCTGGCGTGGTTGGGGCTGGTAGTTACTGGGGCGTACAGGATATCGAGGGGTCGGCCCCATGGAGTCATAGCCTGCTGAAAGACTTCAACAACAGGGGACACCCAACTGGGAAGCGAGTGATGGCACTCTCGCACACTGTTAACCACACGTACAAGTGCATGTACTTGTAGCGCGTTCACAGAGTCTTCTATCTGTGTGAGACCGAGACCTCCTTGGGATCTTGGAGTGTACCACCAGTCTGTGGCCAGGATAGCTGACAGTCGGGAGCTGGAAGTGCTGGAGTCACTCAAGAAAGTCGCGATGACACTCTTGATTTGATCTTGAAAACCGGATTGCGGGATATGACACACACTGGCTGTGTACCAGAGCGTGGGCAGCACAATTTGCTGGAGCAACGCCACTCGGCCGTTCAGAGTCCTTGCGCGGTGCTTCCATACTGCACAACGGAGCTGGATACTGGCAATGAGGTGGTGCAGCCGATCTGTATTAGAGAGGCGCGGTCCATAACGAATACCGAGAAGCTTGGCTTCACCAGTATTGTCAATGACTTGCACACCGAGTTGCTGCAGCTGGGTCTGGAGTTCTTGATCTTCATCTGTCCATTCTCGAAAAGGTAGTATGACAGTCTTGTGCGTGTTGAGCTTCATCCCGGCTGCCGAGCAAAACTCTTGGACACGTTGTAGAAACTGGGGTGCAAGAGAGAGATCACTGAGGAGCCCTGTGCAATCATCTGCAAAGCTGATAACTGTGTGGGGTTCGTCGGAGTGTGGCAACTTGAGACCGTGGGGGTTGAACTGGACTCGGAGGTAGTTCAACAGCGGTTCAATGTAGAGCACAAATAACGCTGGCGAGAGTGGATCACCTTGCCGAACTCCTGTTCCCAGTGCGAAATGGAGAAGTGGAGCGCCATTGAAGAGAATCGATACGATCGTGCTTCGAATCATCACTCGGATCCATTCCCGGAAATTGGGACCAAACCCAAAGTGCCTCAGTGTCATCTCGAGTGCTTAACTTCGCAGAGCGAACGGGATACGGTGTTCTCAGCCTAAGATGGCCGTCTACATCATATCACATATTTATATACTACTCATGCATCAAACCCTAGCTGCACACTCATTTCTTTGCTTCGAGGTAGAGCGGATATTGGTATATTGGTGTCGCGCAGTGGCATCGTGCGTGGTTCGTGGCGCGCATGGTGTGATAGATGGGGTTGTGGGTGTCAGAGGTGGGGTGTGAGCGGCTCGTTGATGGCGTATGTGTTGTAGGGAGCGATATGGTGTGTGTGCGAGTTTGTTATTGTGTGTGTGTATATAGTGTGTGTGATGGGGATGTAGCTCAATGGTAAGTCGCTCGCTTAGCAATGCGAGAGGTACGGGGAGCGATAACCCATCGTCTCCCAAATGGTTCTGTTTACTGTGATATGATCGTCATCAACAGCACTTTCCCAAATGTGCACTTCGCAGTCTCACCTGTGAATTCGTTTACATTGAGTAACAATCTTTTTGCTGCACCCCTTGCCTCTCCTCCTTTGCTCGGCTGCAAGCCTCCTGTTCTTGTACATTATGCGTCGCTATATCCACACACGCACTCATGTCGTAAAGAAGGCGCGTGAACGTGAATACGCTTTCTGTGCGCCAATTCGCTTGTGGTACTGCCAAATATCTCGTGCGAATATGCAGTGCATGTGTGTGTGTGTGTGTGTGTGTGTGTGTGTGTTGCGTATGCATGCGTGCGGGTTGTGTCTGACTGCAGTGTGCGTGTGTGTGTGTGTGTGTGTGCGGTGGCGAGCGCGAGAAAAGAAAAGAAAGAAAAGAAAAGAAAAAGAGTAGACAGCACTCGGACTTCCCCGGTGGTCACCCACCCGAGTACTACCCGAGCTTGAGGCTGATTAACTTCGCAGAGCGAACGGGATACGGTGTTCTCAGCCTAAGATGGCCGTCTACATCGGCTCTTCTCTTTATATCCTACTCATGCATGAAACCTCACACTCATTTCTTTGCTTCGAGGTAGAGTATATATTGGCATGTTGGTGTCGCGTAGTGGCATCGTGCGTGGTTTGTGGCGCGCGTGGTGTGATAGATGGGGTTGCAGGGATCAGACGTGGGGTGTGAGTGGCTCGTTGATGGCGTATATGCTGTGGGGAGCGATGTGGTGTGTGTGTGTATAGTAGGTATGATGGGGATGTAGCTCAAATGGTAGAGCGCTCGCTTAGCATGCGAGAGGTACTGGGATCGATACCCAGCTTCTCCAAAATGGTTCTGTTACTGTGATATGATCGTCATCAACAGCACTTTCCCAAATGTGCACTTCGCAGTCTCACCTGTGAATTCGTTGACATTGAGTAACAATCTTTTGCTGCACCCCTTGCCTCTCCTCCTTTGCTCGGCTGCAAGCCTCCTGTTCTTGTACATTATGCGTCGCTATATCCACACACGCACTCATGTCGTCAAGAAGGCGCGTTAACGTGAATACGCTTTCTGTGCGCCAATTCGCTTGTGGTACTGCCAAATATCTCGTGCGAATATGCAGTGCATGTGTGTGTGTGTGTGTGTTGCGTATGCATGCGTGCGGGTTGTGTCTGACTGCAGTGTGCGTGTGTGTGTGTGTGTGTGCGGTGGCGAGCGCGAGAAAAGAAAAGAGAAGAAAGAAAAGAAAAGAAAAGAAAAAGAGTAGACAGCACTCGGACTTCCCCGGTGGTCACCCACCCGAGTACTACCCGAGCTTGAGGCTGCTTAACTTCGCAGATAAACAAGTTACATTACACTCTTAGGGGGTGCTTTCCTATTCTCCGCTACCTATACTTATGTGTGAATTATGCAAATGTGCACTTTTTCTGTGAGGGCCACTATTCGGTTAGACGAGTATAGTGAAATCAAGTCAAAATGCAAAACCGGTATGACCAGGTTGGACAGTTGCGCCTTGAGTTCTTGGGTGTATGGTGGTGCAGTGGTATGTACCTGGCTTGGGATCCCGGAGGTCGCTGGATCGATTCCGGGTGGGATCAAAATTTGGGAAAGTCGAAAAAACCGAAAGTTGTGTAGCTTGGGGTAAATGTCGTGTGTAAGCGCTTCTTGGGACTCGAGACATAATCAAGGAACTGGCATATTCCGCTCTACCTTCGGGTAAGTCTCAATAGAGTCAGGCTTGGGGTTTGACGGGTGGAACTTGCCACCACCCATGTATAACTCTGCATGAGCCGTTCCAAGGAGCCGGATGGGATTATTCTCTGTGCACGCACGTTCCCGGTTGGCATTCACAGCTTGGTGTAGGCTTCTTCAAATCTTGTCTTCACAACCACTGTATCAATTAGCACCTTCTTCAAAGTCATTCGACTCTGTCGTGCTGGTGTCAAAGCCAGCGTCTTGTATCAGCCTCTTTAGCTGACGCAAGGCTAGAGCCGAGTGTCTTTGGCTTTTGACGTGTAGCTCGTGCTTGTACGCCTGGATGTGGAGCTGGAGAAGCGCTTGTGTCCTGGCTTGTGTCTCAACTGAGTTGGGGACTTGACCGTGGAATCGGATGTCATTGCGGTGCATCCATATGCAGCGGGTCACAATGGCTCGCACAAAGTTGAGCACCACAAAGAGGGTGTAGCCGTATTTTTCCTTGGCTTGCGGGGTAGGCTGGAGACTGGAGAAGTACACGAGGGTTCCCCACGAGAGGTCGCTTGCAAAAGCTCTTTGGAGAGGCTGTAGAAATGGGTCCCATAACCGCGAGGCAAAGGGACAAAGCCAGAAGAGGTGCTGAGGGGTCTCGAGGTCTTCACAGTCAAAATGGCAAGTTGTCTTGGCATCTTGGAGGTGCTGGAATCGATAGCCTAGGTGCAAGGCGTTGTGTTGAAGCCGGTAGAGAAAATCGGCGTAGACTGGGAGGAGGTGTTTGTTCAACTTTAGATCGCGTTTCCAGAAGTCATACCCAGGAGCTTCCGAGACTCCCAACCGCTGCAACGGCAACGCAGGGGGTTTGGGACACTTGAGCACGTTCCGGATCTTGGCAACCGTGAGGTCTTCTAGGGGGTGCTCTCCAATAACCCAGTTATGGAAAGCACTTGCAAAGGCTTGACTTGGACGAGGACCGTGGGGTGGGTCACGGAGTACTCGAAGCGCAATATCACAGTCCACGAGGAAGTTCCTGCAATAGTGTGTGTTGTATGCTCTTGAGTCTCCTGGTTGTTGGATCGCTGTGGCGAGTGCCGCCGGTGTTGGCGTACTACCACAGAGACCGTATATGTTTTCTGCCGTGTAGAGCTGGAGCTGGGCGAGTCTCTGCACGAGTGCCGAGGGTCTTGTAGCTAATGTGCGGTCTTGGCTTCCATGTCGTAGTGTGGCATTGTGCAATAGCGGCATCGACAGTAAGTCGAATTGGCTTGCGCTGACTGGCATCTTGGGTCTCAACTTCGTGTGCCAGACAAACAGCACCTGGTGCCAGAAGCTGTTGAGAGCGGACCAGCGGTTTTCACGCCGAGTGCTGGCATGGTTGGGGCTGGTAGTTACTGGGGCGTACAGGATATCGAGGGGTCGGCCCCATGGAGTCATAGCCTGCTGAAAGACTTCAACAACAGGGGACACCCAACTGGGAAGCGAGTGATGGCACTCTCGCACACTGTTAACCACACGTACAAGTGCATGTACTTGTAGCGCGTTCACAGAGTCTTCTATCTGTGTGAGACCGAGACCTCCTTGGGATCTTGGAGTGTACCACCAGTCTGTGGCCAGGATAGCTGACAGTCGGGAGCTGGAAGTGCTGGAGTCACTCAAGAAAGTCGCGATGACACTCTTGATTTGATCTTGAAAACCGGATTGCGGGATATGACACACACTGGCTGTGTACCAGAGCGTGGGCAGCACAATTTGCTGGAGCAACGCCACTCGGCCGTTCAGAGTCCTTGCGCGGTGCTTCCATACTGCACAACGGAGCTGGATACTGGCAATGAGGTGGTGCAGCCGATCTGTATTAGAGAGGCGCGGTCCATAACGAATACCGAGAAGCTTGGCTTCACCAGTATTGTCAATGACTTGCACACCGAGTTGCTGCAGCTGGGTCTGGAGTTCTTGATCTTCATCTGTCCATTCTCGAAAAGGTAGTATGACAGTCTTGTGCGTGTTGAGCTTCATCCCGGCTGCCGAGCAAAACTCTTGGACACGTTGTAGAAACTGGGGTGCAAGAGAGAGATCACTGAGGAGCCCTGTGCAATCATCTGCAAAGCTGATAACTGTGTGGGGTTCGTCGGAGTGTGGTAACTTGAGACCGTGGGGGTTGAACTGGACTCGGAGGTAGTTCAACAGCGGTTCAATGTAGAGCACAAATAACGCTGGCGAGAGTGGATCACCTTGCCGAACTCCTGTTCCCAGTGCGAAATGGAGAAGTGGAGCGCCATTGAAGAGAATCGATACGATCGTGCTTCGAATCATCACTCGGATCCATTCCCGGAAATTGGGACCAAACCCAAAGTGCCTCAGTGTCATCTCGAGTGCATCCCACACAACACTGTCAAAGGCTTTGGCAAAGTCGAGTAGGAGTGCACCTGCCATTTCTTGGCATCGTTGGAACAGATGCTGGAGAGCTTGGAACCGGAGATGCGCGTTACGAATGTCACGTCCTGGGACGAAGCCGTATTGATCCGTGTGGAGCAACTTGGGCAAAATTGACTGTAACCTCTTCGACAGGATTTTCGGTCCGAGCTTGGCATCGATGTTCAATAGCGTGATCGGTCGGTAGTTACTGGGAACACGTCGGTCACCACTCTTGTATAGGAGCGAGATCTGTCCTCTTCTCTGGAACTTGGTCATCTTACCGAGTTGGAATTGAGACGAGTACACCACTTCGAGTATCTTGCTCCAAAGCTGAATGTCCACGTTGTAGTACGCAAGCGGGAGACCGTCTGGACCTGGGGACTTGTTGGCTGTGGTGTGCTTCAGCGCATAGTAGAAGTCGTTCGCAGTGAACGGACTATCTAGCATGCGCTGGTCTTCTGTAGTAAGTCTGGTCTTGGTGTGCTGGAGGATTCTCGACAGCTTGAGTGGGTTCCACTTTGGCTTGGGATGAGAGTACTCACGAGACGGCGAACAATAGACACCACTCCAATACCGGTTGAATTCTTCGCACATAGAGTGCAAGTCTTCTGCCGATTGCACTGGGATGGTCGTCTTGTGCAGGAGCATTGGGGGTCGGAAGAAATACTTGGTGCACTTTTCGGACTGGTACAGGTCGGAGGCAAATTTTTGCTTGGACTTGTGGTGGTCTTCTTCTTCAATTTGGGCTCGCAATTTTTGTTGGAGCGAACTCAGGGTTGCTGAGACTTCTTCAGACGGACTGAGATGCTCGAGGTGTTGCAGCTGATTGATGCGCACGTGCAGGTCTTCTTTCTCGACTTGTCGCTTGTTCTTCTTGTCGTTGAAAAGCTGGCGTAGGTAAATACAGTCTTGGCGCTTGTGCTCGTCGAGCAGATGTCCTGGGTTGTATGTCGATGCAATGGTCGGGTCAATTGATTCCGCCAGTTTTATCAGGGACAACTTCAGATATTCTTGGGCTTCGGGAAGTTCGATGACCCAGCTTGGACATCGCCACGGTGCTCTTGTTCTTGGCTTGAATAGTTCGGAACCGAGGGTGAACTCGATCCCGCAGTGGTCGGCTTTGTTGGGCTGGTGTTTCCAGTCGTGCTTGAGTTGTTTGAGTTGCCGGTTGAATATATCGGAACTCAATAGGACGAAGTCGATGCGAGCACTTCGGTTGGGGCTTGTAAACTCGCGAACATGGGGGTTCTGCAGGCGCCATGCATCAAAGAGATTCAGAGCCTGCATCCACTCCAGGAGTTCTTGACGGCCCTCGCGGCGGGCTCGGTTGTTGGTCTGGGCTTGGTCGAGTTGGGTCGAGAAGACTGTGTTGAAGTCTCCGAGAGCCAAATGTATGGCATTGTCTTCGAACTGTCGGGGGAGACTGTCGAAGAAGCTTGGTCGGTCGGTTGGGTTGACTGGTGCGTACACTGCGTGGATGTAGGCTGGGGAGCCATCGAGTGTACCTTGGAGCACGAGATACCGTGAGAGAGTGTTTGGGTCACTCACTTGGGTTTCCGTGATGTCTTGGATATCTTGGACCGGACAGGTGGGGGTGAGTAGAATACCCACTCCCGCCTGTCCGGTATACATGTCGGAATGGTCATGGGACCAAAAGGCGGTGTTGAAGCTTGACGACTTTCTCCACAAAAAGTCTGCGCGCTTAAGGTTGGCGGGGTTGGTGAACTTGGTTTCTTGCAATGCGATAATATGGAACTTGGACGAGAAGTAGTTGAGCGTACTCTGAGTGACTCGGTTGAAGCCGTTCACATTAATAGAGTATCCCCGTAGGGTCCAGTCCACATTAGAGAGAAGGCAGGGTGGGGAAGGCGACCTTGCGCAGCTCGCAGATTGAGGTCAAAAGTTCACTTGGAAGTCGCATACTGGCCAATTTCTCCATCAAATCGGACCGGAGTAGGTTCAGCAGCGTCGCGTCATCCCACAGCAGCCAAAGTGTGTGCTGGAGTCGCTGAGCCGGAGCTTGCGAAATCGCACACACCTTGAAAGGGTCGGAGTAGATGCTGGGAGCCATCACTTGTAACAGCAGGTCGAACTCGGCGATCCAGACTTGCTGCCAGAAAAGCGCTTGGTTGTGGTCGAGACACTGACTGAGCATGGTCTGGTAGTCTTCGGGGTCTTGGGGGTTGAACACGGCTTGGACCTTGTCCTCGAACGTGTCGAGTTCCGGGAGCAGTTCCTGCGAGCTGATTTTCCGGAACAAGGCGTGGCCGTAGAACTTTCCCCTCATGACAGTGTAGTTGCTCGGGGTGCTCGTATCGTAGAGCGGTCGGAGGTGGCTTGGCTGGGTTTTGAGCAAGACTATGCTCATCTCAGGACTTGGTTCTTCTTCAAATTTTTGAAGGAACGCCTGGATGAATTTGCACAGACTCGCCACAGTCATCGACTCGACGTTGTAGTCGATGGTCGCACGCTGTACCTCGATCTGACCTTCCACTTGAGTCAGTTGCGATCGGATAGGTGAGCGGTCGTGGTTGTGGAGGGTGACGTCTATGTCCGGAGAGATAGGCGCGTCCTCCGAGCCCAGCGTAATCCACTCGTACACGTTGTGAGACGCGACGAGCGGATAGGTGGTTTGAGATGGTGGCAGCAGAAAGGCTTGCGCCTGATCCGCTCGTGCCGTAGGGAAGATCATCTTCTTGCTCCTCTCGATGAGATGGTACGCGTCGCACACATCTGGGAGAGGCGGGATGGGGATGGTGACCTTCTTCTCTCCGGAGGTCCACATCGAGGATGGGTTGACAGACAACGACGTCATGTCCGAGTCCGATCCCATATCGGCATCCGAGTCACCACCAGTGTCAGCTGGGGTGGTCGGCTGCACACCTGCGTCCGAAGGAGCATCGCTGCTTGCTTCGGCAGCCGGTGGGTCTTCGCTGGTCTTGGTCCTGCGCCTTTCCAATAGAAACGGCGGGGTCTTCTTATTGTAGGCTTGGATGCGGTGGTTGACGACACAATAGCCAGACGCAGTGAACTGGATCTGGCGTAGAGGTTCCTTGCCACCGATCATCAGCACTGCAGGGGGGTCTTTCTGGTTGAAGTAGACCCGTCGATTGCGTGACTGCAATCCATTGGCAGTCCGGGAAGGGGTGATGTACACGGGAGGTACACCGTGGGCCACAAACCAATCGTAGATGATACTATCAGTCGTATCATCTGCAAGGCGCTGCAGCTCCACATAGTACCAGTGAGAGTACTTGGAGTAGGGTTGAATCTTGAACGACCGTCCGCAGACGGTGAGTTGCAGATTACCCAGCTTCGTGCAGATCTCTCGATCGGTGCACGTGAAGCTCACTCCCTTTCCTCGGACCACTTTGAAGTCCCGAAGGTGCACAATACTATTGGCCCACAATGTGGGCTTTTGGTCACCACCCAACGACGTCATGATCTCCGTGTCCGAAAACGTGGAGGTCAAGTCTCTCGCGGGGATCCACATCGGGTAGCACTGGTTGCTGTTCACTGGCGTGGGAACGCCTCGCAACGCAGCTGCCTTCCGTTCAGCAGCTGTACGGTCTTCGTCTTGGAACGCCCTTTCTGCTTCCGCAAAAGTTGCGTCCGTGGGGATGGTCACTTGTTGGCGTGATGAGTTGGCACGCCATTGCTTGCGCCACTCGGTGTTGGCAGCTGAGGTCTTCATGATGCAGGGGTAGGTCAAACTTGATATTTTTCTTGATTTTCTTGGCTGGATTTTGTTGGGTTCAAAGTGCAGTTTTTTTGTGATTTCTTGTTTTCTTGGGTTGCAGGGGTCGACTGCTTGGTCGAGAACCGAGGGAAAGTCAAACTCTCAAGCTGACCTAAAGATTCCCAGGGACCGCTCGTTATGAGGCAGTGTAGGAAGCAGTAGGCAGCACCTGAAGAGTCAAAATCAGAGTGCAAAGCGAACCTCAATTCGCGGCAGCTCCGATCAGCACACTTCGGGAGAGCAATAGCACTCACTGATGAGCTCCAAAAATTCGATCCCACCAACAAGCGTGGCAGACGAGACTGATCACTAACCACGTCGTGGAAAGCACCGGGTCTCTAACCAAAATTTCAGAGGTTCACCCGTGTGAACTAAGGGACGGTCGGGGTTGGGGGTCGGCAGTCGCTTGGGTCCAGCTGGCGAGGAAAGTCGATAGCAAGCGTGGGCTTGTCTATTCGACCTGTGGGGTAGCTGGCAAATTGGAAAGTGCTTAACTTCGCAGAGCGAACGGGATACGGTGTTCTCAGCCTAAGATGGCCGTCTACATCATATCACATATTTATATACTACTCATGCATCAAACCCTAGCTGCACACTCATTTCTTTGCTTCGAGGTAGAGCGGATATTGGTATATTGGTGTCGCGCAGTGGCATCGTGCGTGGTTCGTGGCGCGCATGGTGTGATAGATGGGGTTGTGGGTGTCAGAGGTGGGGTGTGAGCGGCTCGTTGATGGCGTATGTGTTGTAGGGAGCGATATGGTGTGTGTGCGAGTTTGTTATTGTGTGTGTGTATATAGTGTGTGTGATGGGGATGTAGCTCAGTTGAAAGGTTGTCTATATTTCTAGAATTAGACGGAGTGACTACTCAATCTACCTAGCGTTGACAGTTTCTACCATAAATATAATCCTACACTTGTATCTATGATTTTATAATTTATATAATTTTTGAGAATTTTTGTGAGAATAGTCCGTATGGACCAAAGTCGGGTATATAGTGGAACTTCTATTCCCTTATTTAGGGGGATTTTGAAGTGTCCAAGCCAAGTCCTGGGTGAGCCAAGCGCGTCCAAGTCAAGTCGTGAAGGCCCGAGCCTAGCCAAGCCAAGCTTCGTCGCCGAAGCCAAGTCAAGCGATTCTGCTCCTGAAGCTACAGCTGTCTCGTCCGGACCCCAGGGGAACGTGAGGGCCCCGAAGCCGGATTTGAGCGCGGAGCTGATGGAGTGGAGTCGTGCGGTATTGGCCGAGGTGGTGCGTTTGGTGCGGTTGAAGCTTGTGGAGCAAGTCCTGTTTGGAGCGTGGCGGTTGGTGTCGTCTGCACGCTTGAGTGCTGAGGAGTGCTCTTATCGTTCCCGAATTTGAAGCATCGTCGGGTGAGCTGCCAGGAAGTCGTCGAATGCCTGGAGCGTCCGCATCTTCGTCACCACTCTCTTGAGCAACCGTAAGTCTTCCTCTTCGTATTTTCTACGCATGTTGTGTCGAATGTGTGCACTGACAGTTGTGTATATGACTGCCATTGCAGGGGTCACCGGTGTGGGCTGTCTTCCGTCGAACAAGCACCGATTCCGATCCGACCAGAGGAAGTGAAGGGCCACTGCGCGGAGCGTGTGCCACACATCACAGATGACGTCCTTGCTGTCGATCCATTCGTCCTGGATGACAGGCTTCTTCGCTATTGCGATTGCTGTCCACGTCGGGTGCGAACGGAAGAATGGCGCCATGAGAAGTCGCACGTGCTCCCAGACCCTCGCTGCGAGAGCGCACTCGAAGAACAGGTGCTGCTCCGTCTCGATCGCATCGCATCCGTCGCAAACGCAGTAGACGATGCGCGGGTTCGACTGTTGCAAGAACCAGAATCGTGAGCGCACGGGGAGAAGCCGAAACGCGAGGCGAAACTGCAGATCCTCGAACACGGGGAGCAGGATCCTGCGCAGGTGCTTGCTGAAGTTCACGAACTCCTTGATCTCGTCGTCGCCGATGCTCTGGTTGTGGAGCGTCATCGGATGTGGTTTGTTGGGCGGCGTTGGTTTCCACACGATTCGAAGAAGCGCGCTCCTCGGGATCGCTGGGACCAAACACACCTTCGAGCCACTTTTGCATCCCAGGCGAGGGAATGCGCTCTCACTCCATGTGTCCGAAGACAGAGGTGCAAACTCACTCACTCCAAGTCGGACTGCAATCTGTGTCGCCTCTCGGTACAGAGAACGCAACCACTGGGATTGCACACCGAGTGCCACAGACGCAAGTGTGAGGTCGAGATGTCGTTGGACAAAGTCGGTCTCGCTTGGCCACAAATTGCTTCCACACATGAAGTCAGCCAGCGAACGCAACCCGAAGACTCTCGAGATGTGCAGACGGAACCCACGCTGGGGTTCAGGACACATCCCAAGACAGCGACGGTGAGCGTTGGCAGTGAGACTCCTTGGTGTCTGCTCGTAGTGGAGGTCTGGGTCCGAGTGGAACCAGATCGGTTGATGGAGTCCGTACCAGACACGCTCGTCCGTCGGAAGGTCGTGCCACGAGATCTCCCATCGGATCTTGTACCACCAGACCCACGTCTCCTTCCACCAAACAGAGATCAACTCCCACTTGATCATCGTGCCATGTCGAAGGGGAGACACCACGAGGAAGTCGAGCGCCGTGCGTCGACCGACTCGAGGAAGAACCGCTGTGAGCAGCTCCGCACTCGGTGTCGTCCAGCTTCGCTCGTCTGGCTTGCTCGCTGTTCGCATGAACTGGAGCAGATGCTGGAGGCGTTGTCGCTTCAGTTGTGCTTCGATGCTTGGGATCTGCAGACCACCCTCACTCCTCGGGAGATACAAGAACTCCTTCGGAATGAGCTGGATGTGGCTTGCGTCTCGATCGTGCTTCCGACTCAAGACGAACCGATTCAGCATCGACTGCCACCTCTTCACGACCGAGGGTGGAATCGACACGTGCTGGGTGTAGTGCCACAAGCGAGACAAGACCATCGTTTGCGCCACAAGAAGACGACCGCGAAGAGTCCTTGCTCGTCTGTACCACATCTTGAAACCGTCGTAGAAGCGTTGCTCGAGGAAGTTGACGATGTCGTCGTTGACTGGCGACTGACTGAAGGGGATCCCGAGGAACTTGAGTGACTCGGCTCGACCAAGCACATGCACACCTGGGAGCTGGGGACAGATCTCGTTCCGATTCAGCGCCATCAGGTTCGACTTGCCAAGGTTCAATTTCGCGCCAGACCCGTTGCAGTACTCCTCCACGAGTTCAAGCTGCGCTTGCACACTCGCAATGGAGCCTCCCAGGAGAGTCGTGTCGTCCGCGAAGAAGACACTGGTGGATGTGTGATCCTCGGTGAGGCACACTCCGAACTCTTCGTGGGACCGCAGCAGGTTTCCCAGTGGCTCGATCGTGAGAAGGAAGAGAAGCGCAGAGAGCGGGTCGCCTTGCTTCACTCCTCTCGTCGGAAACAGCGCAGGCTGGATGTTCTGGTTGATGACGAGGTGCGCTTGCGGCTCGGTGTACAGCAGTCTCACCCACTGTACGAACTCCGAACCACACCCCATTCGCTCGAGCACACGGAACATGTAGTCCCAGTTCACTCGGTCGAACGCCTTCTCGAAGTCCAAGAACAGAGCATACGCTTCTTCGTCTCGACTCGTCACCAAGTCCTGCAGATCCGCGAGGAACCGCACATGGTGGTGGATCGATCGACCTTTGACGAACCCTTTCTGATCCGTGTGGACCAGGTCCGGTACGACACTTTGCAGTCGATAGGTGAGAGCCTTCGAGAGCACCTTGACATCCACCGGGATGAGTGCGATGGGTCGATAGTTGCCTGGTTGTGCTCTCGAGCCTTTCTTGTGGAGAAGCACGACGGCAGACTTGCGCTGAGAAGGGAGCAGAACCCCGCGTCGGAGTTGGTCGTTGAAGACCAGACTGAGACACTCACCGAAGACGTCCGGGGCGACCTGGTAGAAACCAGCAGTCAAGCCGTCCATGCCAGGAGCCGACGTCGCCTTCATGTGTCGAATCGCATCCGCCAGATCGTGAGACGTGACTGGTGCATTCAGGATGTCTCGATCCATCTCCGATGTGAACCGGACGATGGAGTCGAGAAGCTTGCGTTGCACGGCTTCGTCCGGTGGAGGAGCTCTTCCTGCTGGACTGTCGGGATCTCCCAACTCGGACCCCCAGTGTTCCAGGAAGCGAAGCGATATCTCTTGAGGATTCGATGAGACACTGCCACTCGGTGTCATCACCCCCTCGATCGAGACCCTTCTCAAGCTCGTGTCCAGCGGACGGAAGAAGTGCTTGGTCGACTTTTCAGAGTTGGTCGCTTGGAAGTCAAACGCACTGTCCTGGTTGTATTGACTTGTCCTCGTGACCGTCTCCTTGTACATCTTCATGGCTTCTTCGAACTCGCTGCGGTTGTTCTCGGTCGACGCATCTCGATAGCGAGCAGCCGCTTGGTCCAACGCCGCTTGAGCCTCTTCGATCGCAGCTGTGTCTTGCATCCGCAGTTTCTTCTGCACGTCTTGGAGCTGGGACTTGATGCTCTTCTTCCACTTCTCCCACACCTTGCCAGGGTATGTCGAAGTGCGAAGCTTGTCGAGCACCATCTCTGCCTCCTTCTCGATCGCCGAGACCACGAGTGGGTACTCGAGGAGGTAGCGAGGGAACTTCCAGTATCCTCGACCGTGGAGCTGCGAACCAGACCGGAAGCTCACACTGTGAGCGAGGTGGTCTCCAGCATGCTTCGGCAGGAAGTACTTGGAGTCGTCGTAGAAGCGTTCGTAGAAGTCCCCCGACAGCAAGATGTAGTCGAGTCGGTTCTTCCGAGGCAGGGGACCGGTGAAGACTCGCTTGGTGTCGTAGTGGATCCGCCACGCATCGACCACACTCAGTTTCGCCAACCACTCGAGACAGCTGGACCGACCGGGGTCGTAGCGTAGATCTGGAGACGACGAGTCGAGTCTGGGGTCCAGAGGAGTGTTCAGATCTCCCAACACCATGAGCGTCGCTTGATCCTCGAACTCCGCGGTCTCAAGACTCGAGAAGAATTGTTGCTTTTCCTGCCTGTCGACAGGTGCGTACACGTTGTGGATGTAGATGGGAGCACACTCGACCATCACCTTCACGACGAGGTACCGTCCTGCGATCGACAGACTGGGAAGCTCGACAGCCGTGTCGAAGCCTGGGAAGTCGGAGCGGAGCACCGTGAGAACTCCATTGCTCCTTCCTCGCGTCGGTCGATCGAGCTGTGAGTTGGGGTCGTTCACAAAGACTCGGTGCTTGAAGCTCGAGTCGAGGTGGAACTTGAACTTGGACAGATGCGTTCTGTCGCTCAACTTGGTTTCTTGGACACATGCCACCGAGTGTTTCGATAGCACGCTGTCGATAAATAGGTGACCGTTCTTCTTGATGCCGTTAGTGTTGACGGACACGACACTAACGTTGCTCCACGTTGTCTGGGATGGAGTTGGTTTAGCAACGAGTGGCCAAGCCTCCCGCTACCAGTACCACCTCTCCCTCGATAACTCGGAGCTGCAACACCGACTCGTCGACCGGGTAGTACCCATCGAGCTTGCGAAGCTCTTCCAGGTCGTCGAGCAAGTACCCCTGCCACTGCACTTCATTACATTGACTCAAGCAGTGCGCACCAAGGTCCGACCGCAAGAGCATGAGGAGAGTGTTGGGGTGGAGGAGTCTCGTGTGGTGCGCGGGGATCCACTCGACCGGCTGACCAGTGATGTAGTGGATCCAGTGGTCGTTGCTGAAGATCGTCGGCGCGATCGACATCAGCATGAGTTCGAAGAACCCAAGAGCCTTCGCCGCTCGCGATAGTTCCTTCATCTCGTTCGACGATGTCCACCAATTGGCGCAAGCTCTGAACAACTCTTCTCGCTTCGACGGGACCGTCGTCTTCATCAGCTTCTTCCACTTCGCACTGAACGTCGTGTCTTCGCTCGGCTGGGTCGCACTCAACACGCGGTTGATCACATGCAGCTGGGCAATCTCGGCGATCTCGCGTCCACTTCCTGCCATCTTGAGCGACAGAGCGCTGTTGAAAGCCAACGGCGAGTCCACTGCCTTCTTGATGACGTGGTCGGGGTTCGTGGCGTTGTCGATGAGTTTGCTCGCACCCTCGACCTGAGTGTCTGCGAGCACAAGACGATCCGGGAGGGTGTTGAGCAACGCCGTGTTCTCGTCGTTCAGCATCGACTCGGACACCTCCAAGATCGGAGACGCCTTCGACGCTTTCCTGATCTTCGTGTGGTGCTTTTCCACGAAGAAAGCCGACTCAGTCGACGTCTTGAGCGCCTCGGGACGCTTCACATCGACAGGGATCACTTGGTACCGAGGACCATACTTCTTGTCCGCAGCCACATCCTTCACTTCGAAGGAGACTTCCATCGACTGCAGCACTTGGAAGTAGTTGGTGGTGGCGACACCATCCAGAGGCTGAGGCTGTTGTTTCACCAGCATGTTGGAGAAGTCGACTCCGTTTCTCGAGCGCTTCTTCTTGTTTGCCACGGTGGAGAAACCGTCGTTCCCATTCGTCAAGAGCAGCGTCGGGGACTTCATTGGCGGTTTCGGACTTCCTGGTGGAGTCATCTTGCCTTGCGAGTCGTCGAACGTGGCAATCGAGATCGCGTCGGAGTTGCTTCGCGGCTTGGCCAGCGCTGTTTCCGCTGACGACCCGCCATGCTGAGCTCTCTGCTGGAGCTGGGCTTCCCGTTTCTTTCCTTCCTCGACTGCCTTCTGCAGCGAGGTTTGCTTCGGCTTCGCACTCGCAGCTTGAGCGTAGGTTTTCGGCGGTTGTTGTCGTTGCTGCTGGGGTTGCTCTGGAGCTGGCTTCGTGAGAGGGAACACACTGTCCGGAGTCCCGAGGTCGATTCCATGGTGCGAGCGATACCCATACGGCTGTCGCTCCGACTGGAACGGAGCATTCTTTCCGTGCGCCGGGTGCAGCTTGTTGTCGAACAACACCTGGTCGCACACAGACCCGTTCACGACCAACGCGCTTGGACACGAGCTGGACAAGAAGTACACCCGCCAGGTCGCCGATGTCATCCCCGTCGCGAGGTTCACTTCGCGGAAGGTGTGGTACACCGGCTGGCACCCGAGGAGGAACAGTCGGTGCACGATCACTCGAATGTCCACGTCGGGATCGACGTTGACAATGTCGATGAAATACCTGTCGCCAAGGATGTCGAACTCCTTGAACGTGAACGTACCACCGAGGATGTTCACCTTGGTGCGTTCCAAGCGCACACAGGCTTCCTTCGTCTTGACCTTGACCCGGAGGTTGCCGCCGGGGAGCTTGGAGATCTGACCGATCTCGAAGCGCTGGTACAGCTCATCGAGTGTTGCGTTTCCGTGGCTCGTGCCGGCCAACGACGCCATGATCTTTTGGAGCGGAGTCTTCGCGAGCGCTCTTCCAGTCTCGATCACCATGTCGTATTTGGCGGTCGGGAGCTGGTAGGGACGCGCTTGCTCCATTCGCGACGCGATGTGCGACCAGTCGCCTCCAGCAGCGTACTGGCGCTCAATCGCTTCGATGTCGACAGCGAGAGGCTTTGGAGTCTCGACGCGTCTGCGAGTTGCTTCGATCACAGCACGGTCTCGACGGAGGTGTTCTTGTTGCTGCAGAAGCTCAGCCATGGACAGCCGAGCGTCCACGTTCGCAGGAGCGACAACGACAGCAGAATCCATCGGGTCGTCGCCAGAGAGATCGAGGGCCGTCACTTGAGCATTCTCACCAGACTCCATCGGATCATCCACCATGGCGGTGGGGTCAGCGACAGGAGCGGGATCAGCGGGAGGCGGGGCAGTTGCGTGGGTTGGAGGAGGAGGGGCTTGATCCACCTGTGGGGTCACCAGGTTTCCCGTTTGGGTGGGTTCGGACCCTTCCAAATTTTGGGAGGGGGATGGACCGACAGTGGGACGAGGCAGGATTCTGGGTGCGGACCCAGATTTCGAGCCAGTGTCGACAGCTGGCAGCTGGTGGGTGGAGGGAGGGGCTGGATTTTCCATGGGAAAGACGGAGGCTGGGAGGCTGGGGGAGGCGACTGGGAGGTCTTGGATTCAACTTGAGGGGTAGCCGGCAAATTGAGAAGTGGGGATGTAGCTCAAATGGTAGAGCGCTCGCTTAGCATGCGAGAGGTACTGGGATCGATACCCAGCTTCTCCAAATGGTTCTGTTACTGTGATATGGTCGTCATCAACAGCACTTTCCCAAATGTGCACTTCGCAGTCTCACCTGTGAATTCGTTGACATTGAGTAACAATCTTTTTGCTGCACCCCTTGCCTCTCCTCCTTTGCTCGGCTGCAAGCCTCCTGTTCTTGTACATTATGCGTCGCTATATCCACACACGCACTCATGTCGTCAAGAAGGCGCGTGAACGTGAATACGCTTTCTGTGCGCCAATTCGCTTGTGGTACTGCCAAATATCTCGTGCGAATATGCAGTGCATGTGTGTGTGTGTGTGTGTTGCGTATGCATGCGTGCGGGTTGTGTCTGACTGCAGTGTGCGTGTGTGTGTGTGTGTGTGCGGTGGCGAGCGCGAGAAAAGAAAAGAGAAGAAAGAAAAGAAAAGAAAAGAAAAAGAGTAGACAGCACTCGGACTTCCCCGGTGGTCACCCACCCGAGTACTACCCGAGCTTGAGGCTGCTTAACTTCGCAGAGAGAGATTTAAGCCACCAGGACCCGCCACACCACCCGGAGGTGATGTGGAAGTACAAGTGGCTTTGTAACTTAACCCGTGCAGGCCGGGTCCTGTACCCCTCATTACACTACGGGGCCTTTTTGGCAACGGGGCCTCCCCCACGATGAAGGGCCAGGACACTTATTCAGCGCCCCAGTTGCTCGTCCGCTTAACTGCCTGTCTCCGGTCACACCCGGCTGACGGGTTGGCATCGACGGGAATCGATCCAGTGACCTCCCGGTCCCCAAGCCAGTGTTTGACCACTGACCCAAATGGGATCGGTTGCTTAACTTCGCAGAGCGAACGGGATACGGTGTTCTCAGCCTAAGATGGCCGTCTACATCATATCACATATTTATATACTACTCATGCATCAAACCCTAGTTGCACACTCATTTCTTTGCTTCGAGGTAGAGTGGATATTGGTATATTGGTGTCGCGCAGTGGCATCGTGCGTGGTTCGTGGCGCGCATGGTGTGATAGATGGGGTTGTGGGTGTCAGAGGTGGGGTGTGAGCGGCTCGTTGATGGCGTATGTGTTGTAGGGAGCGATATGGTGTGTGTGCGAGTTTGTTATTGTGTGTGTGTATATAGTGTGTGTGATGGGGATGTAGCTCAAATGGTAGAGCGCTCGCTTAGCATGCGAGAGGTACTGGGATCGATACCCAGCTTCTCCAAATGGTTCTGTTACTGTGATATGATCGTCATCAACAGCACTTTCCCAAATGTGCACTTCGCAGTCTCACCTGTGAATTCGTTGACATTGAGTAACAATCTTTTTGCTGCACCCCTTGCCTCTCCTCCTTTGCTCGGCTGCAAGCCTCCTGTTCTTGTACATTATGCGTCGCTATATCCACACACGCACTCATGTCGTCAAGAAGGCGCGTGAACGTTAATACGCTTTCTGTGCGCCAATTCGCTTGTGGTACTGCCAAATATCTCGTGCGAATATGCAGTGCATGTGTGTGTGTGTGTGTGTGTTGCGTATGCATGCGTGCGGGTTGTGTCTGACTGCAGTGTGCGTGTGTGTGTGTGTGTGTGTGTGCGGTGGCGAGCGCGAGAAAAGAAAAGAGAAGAAAGAAAAGAAAAGGAGTAGACAGCACTCGGACTTCCCCGGTGGTCACCCACCCGAGTACTACCCGAGCTTGAGGCTGCTTAACTTCGCAGAGATTTAAGCCACCAGGACCCGCCACACCACCCGGAGGTGATGTGGAAGTACAAGTGACTTTGTAACTTAACCCGCGCAGGCCGGGTCCTGTACCCCTCATTACACTACGGGGCCTTTTTGGCAACGGGGCCTCCCCCACGATGAAGGGCCAGGACACTTATTCAGCGCCCCAGTTGCTCGTCCGCTTAACTGCCTGTCTCCGGTCACACCCGGCTGACGGGTTGGCATCGACGGGAATCGATCCAGTGACCTCCCGGTCCCCAAGCCAGTGTTTGACCACTGACCCAAATGGGATCGGTGCTTAACTTCGCAGAGCGAACGGGATACGGTGTTCTCAGCCTAAGATGGCCGTCTACATCATATCACATATTTATATACTACTCATGCATCAAACCCTAGCTGCACACTCATTTCTTTGCTTCGAGGTAGAGTGGATATTGGTATATTGGTGTCGCGCAGTGGCATCGTGCGTGGTTCGTGGCGCGCATGGTGTGATAGATGGGGTTGTGGGTGTCAGAGGTGGGGTGTGAGTGGCTCGTTGATGGCGTATGTGTTGTAGGGAGCGATATGGTGTGTGTGCGAGTTTGTTATTGTGTGTGTGTATATAGTGTGTGTGATGGGGATGTAGCTCAGTTGAAAGGTGTCCGTATATTGTTGTTAATAAATAGTACGGCAAACTGACTTCTAATTGCTCGCTACGCCCTTGCGTATTCTGTGATGCTAGCACTAATGCTTCTCTTTAATTCTGTGTGGGTGTGAGATGTTGGTTGTTGCTTTGCAATCGTTGGTGTTGGCTTGGTGAAGGTTGCATTTGTGTCATTTCCTTGAAGTGCGAGTGTCGGTGGTGCGACACTTGAGGCTGGATTGTTGTCTTGTGGGTTGATTCTTGTCTTGTGGGTTGATTCTTGGCTTGTGGGTTGATTCTTGCTTGTGGGTTGATTCTTGGCTTGTGGGTTGACTCTTGCATTCTGGGTTGATTCTTGCGTTCTGGGTTGATTCTTGCATTCTGGGTTGATTCTTCGAGTCCGTGCTGGCGATCGGAGCACGCCCCGCTCGTACCACCACGACCTCTCTCGGTCGTCTTGCAGTTGCTCACGCGCAATGCGGGTCGCTTCGCTCAGCAAAGAGCACCGGCTCTACCGACGGAGCCGATTGACGGACACTGGCGAGGCGAACTGGAAGACGATGTGGATGCTGACTCCAAACGCATGCTTTTTGCGTTTCTTCTTGGTTCTCCGGACACCCATGCTGTAGACAGAGTGTGTGGGAGAGGGAAGGCGGAGTGGGGATGGTCTGGTTACTTCTGAAGAGTCGACTTGTGGGGTAGCGAGCAAATTGAGAAGTGGGGGGGGGATGTAGCTCAAATGGTAGAGCGCTCGCTTAGCATGCGAGAGGTACTGGGATCGATACCCAGCTTCTCCAAAATGGTTCTGTTACTGTGATATGATCGTCATCAACAGCACTTTCCCAAATGTGCACTTCGCAGTCTCACCTGTGAATTCGTTGACATTGAGTAACAATCTTTTTGCTGCACACCTTGCCTCTCCTCCTTTGCTCGGCTGCAAGCCTCCTGTTCTTGTACATTATGCGTCGCTATATCCACACACGCACTCATGTCGTCAAGAAGGCGCGTGAACGTGAATACGCTTTCTGTGCGCCAATTCGCATGTGGTACTGCCAAATATCTCGTGCGAATATGCAGTGCATGTGTGTGTGTGTGTGTGTGTGTGTTGCGTATGCATGCGTGCGGGTTGTGTCTGACTGCAGTGTGCGTGTGTGTGTGTGTGTGTGTGCGGTGGCGAGCGCGAGAAAAGAAAAGAAAGAAAAGAAAAGAAAAAGAGTAGACAGCACTCGGACTTCCCCGGTGGTCACCCACCCGAGTACTACCCGAGCTTGAGGCTGCTTAACTTCGCAGAGATTTAAGCCACCAGGACCCGCCACACCACCCGGAGGTGATGTGGAAGTACAAGTGACTTTGTAACTTAACCCGCGCAGGCCGGGTCCTGTACCCCTCATTACACTACGGGGCCTTTTTGGCAACGGGGCCTCCCCCACGATGAAGGGCCAGGACACTTATTCAGCGCCCCAGTTGCTCGTCCGCTTAACTGCCTGTCTCCGGTCACACCCGGCTGACGGGTTGGCATCGACGGGAATCGATCCAGTGACCTCCCGGTCCCCAAGCCAGTGTTTGACCACTGACCCAAATGGGATCGGTGCTTAACTTCGCAGAGCGAACGGGATACGGTGTTCTCAGCCTAAGATGGCCGTCTACATCATATCACATATTTATATACTACTCATGCATCAAACCCTAGTTGCACACTCATTTCTTTGCTTCGAGGTCGAGTGGATATTGGTATATTGGTGTCGCGCAGTGGCATCGTGCGTGGTTCGTGGCGCGCATGGTGTGATAGATGGGGTTGTGGGTGTCAGAGGTGGGGTGTGAGCGGCTCGTTGATGGCGTATGTGTTGTAGGGAGCGATATGGTGTGTGTGCGAGTTTGTTATTGTGTGTGTGTATATAGTGTGTGTGATGGGGATGTAGCTCAAATGGTAGAGCGCTCGCTTAGCATGCGAGAGGTACTGGGATCGATACCCAGCTTCTCCAAATGGTTCTGTTACTGTGATATGATCGTCATCAACAGCACTTTCCCAAATGTGCACTTCGCAGTCTCACCTGTGAATTCGTTGACATTGAGTAACAATCTTTTTTCTGCACCCCTTGCCTCTCCTCCTTTGCTCGGCTGCAAGCCTCCTGTTCTTGTACATTATGCGTCGCTATATCCACACACGCACTCATGTCGTCAAGAAGGCGCGTGAACGTGAATACGCTTTCTGTGCGCCAATTAGCTTGTGGTACTGCCAAATATCTCGTGCGAATATGCAGTGCATGTGTGTGTGTGTGTGTGTGTTGCGTATGCATGCGTGCGGGTTGTGTCTGACTGCAGTGTGCGTGTGTGTGTGTGTGTGTGTGTGCGGTGGCGAGCGCGAGAAAAGAAAAGAGAAGAAAGAAAAGAAAAAGAGTAGACAGCACTCGGACTTCCCCGGTGGTCACCCACCCGAGTACTACCCGAGCTTGAGGCTGCTTAACTTCGCAGATAAACAAGTTACATTACACTCTTAGGGGGTGCTTTCCTATTCTCCGCTACCTATACTTATGTGTGGAATATGCAAATGTGCACTTTTTATGTGAGGGCCACTATTCGGTTAAGCGAGTATAGTGAAATCAAGTCAAAATGCAAAACCGGTATGACCAGGTTGGACAGTTGCGCCTTGAGTTCTTGGGTGTGTGGTGGTGCAGTGGTATGTACCTGGCTTGGGATCCCGGAGGTCGCTGGATCGATCCCGGGTGGGATCAAAATTTGGGAAAGTCGAAAAAACCGAAAGTTGTGTAGCTTGGGGTAAATGTCGTGTGTAAGCGCTTCTTGGGACTCGAGACATAATGAAGGAACTGGCATATTCCGCTCTACCTTCGGGTAAGTCTCAATAGAGTCAGGCTTGGGGTTTGACGGGTGGAACTTGCCACCACCCATGTATAACTCTGCATGAGCCGTTCCAAGGAGCCGGATGGGATTATTCTCTGTGCACGCACGTTCCCGGTTGGCATTCACAGCTTGGTGTAGGCTTCTTCAAATCTTGTCTTCACAACCACTGTATCAATTAGCACCTTCTTCAAAGTCATTCGACTCTGTCGTGCTGGTGTTAAAGCTAGCGTCTTGTATCAGCCTCTTTAGCTGACGCAAGGCCAGAGCCGAGTGTCTTTGGCTTTTGACGTGTAGCTCATGCTTGTACGCCTGGATGTGGAGCTGGAGAAGCGCTTGTGTCCTGGCTTGTGTCTCAACTGAGTTGGGGACTTGACCGTGGAATCGGATGTCATTGCGGTGCATCCATATGCAGCGGGTCACAATGGCTCGCACAAAGTTGAGCACCACAAAGAGGGTGTAGCCGTATTTTTCCTTGGCTTGCGGGGTAGGCTGGAGACTGGAGAAGTACACGAGGGTTCCCCACGAGAGGTCGCTTGCAAAAGCTCTTTGGAGAGGCTGTAGAAACGGGTCCCATAACCGCGAGGCAAAGGGACAAAGCCAGAAGAGGTGCTGAGGGGTCTCGAGGTCTTCACAGTCAAAATGGCAAGTTGTCTTGGCATCTTGGAGGTGCTGGAATCGATAGCCTAGGTGCAAGGCGTTGTGTTGAAGCCGGTAGAGAAAATCGGCGTAGACTGGGAGGAGGTGTTTGTTCAACTTTAGATCGCGTTTCCAGAAGTCATACCCAGGAGCTTCCGAGACTCCCAACCGCTGCAACGGCAACGCAGGGGGTTTGGGACACTTGAGCACGTTCCGGATCTTGGCAACCGTGAGGTCTTCTAGGGGGTGCTCTCCAATAACCCAGTTATGGAAAGCACTTGCAAAGGCTTGACTTGGACGAGGACCGTGGGGTGGGTCACGGAGTACTCGAAGCGCAATATCACAGTCCACGAGGAAGTTCCTGCAATAGCGTGTGTTGTATGCTCTTGAGTCTCCTGGTTGTTGGATCGCTGTGGCGAGTGCCGCCGGTGTTGGCGTACTACCACAGAGACCGTATATGTCTTCTGCCGTGTAGAGCTGGAGCTGGGCGAGTCTCTGCACGAGTGCCGAGGGTCTTGTAGCTAATGTGCGGTCTTGGCTTCCATGTCGTAGTGTGGCATTGTGCAATAGCGGCATCGACAGTAAGTCGAATTGGCTTGCGCTGACTGGCATCTTGGGTCTCAACTTCGTGTGCCAGACAAACAGCACCTGGTGCCAGAAGCTGTTGAGAGCGGACCAGCGGTTTTCACGCCGAGTGCTGGCGTGGTTGGGGCTGGTAGTTACTGGGGCGTACAGGATATCGAGGGGTCGGCCCCATGGAGTCATAGCCTGCTGAAAGACTTCAACAACAGGGGACACCCAACTGGGAAGCGAGTGATGGCACTCTCGCACACTGTTAACCACACGTACAAGTGCATGTACTTGTAGCGCGTTCACAGAGTCTTCTATCTGTGTGAGACCGAGACCTCCTTGGGATCTTGGAGTGTACCACCAGTCTGTGGCCAGGATAGCTGACAGTCGGGAGCTGGAAGTGCTGGAGTCACTCAAGAAAGTCGCGATGACACCCTTGATTTGATCTTGAAAACCGGATTGCGGGATATGGCACACACTGGCTGTGTACCAGAGCGTGGGTAGCACAATTTGCTGAAGCAACGCCACTCGACCGTTCAAAGTCCTTGCGCGGTGCTTCCATACTGTACAACGGAGCTGGATACTGGCAATGAGGTGGTGCAGCCGATCTGTATTGGAGAGGCGCGGTCCATAACGAATACCGAGGAGCTTGGCTTCACCAGTATTGTCAGTGACTTGCACACCGAGTTGCTGCAGCTGGGTCTGGAGTTCTTCATCTTCGTCTGTCCATTCTCGAAAAGGTAGTATGACAGTCTTGTGCATGTTGAGTTTCATACCGGCTGCCGAACAAAACTCTTGGACACGTTGTAGAAACTGGGGTGCCAGAGAGAGATCACTGAGGAGCCCTGTGCAATCATCCGCAAAGCTGATAACTGTGTGGGGTTCGTCGGAGTGTGGTAACTTGAGACCGTGGGGATTGAACTGGACTCGGAGGTAGTTCAATAGCGGTTCAATGTAGAGCACAAATAACGCTGGCGAGAGTGGATCACCTTGCCGAACTCCTGCACCCAGTGCGAAATGTGGAAGTGGAGCACCATTGAAGAGAATCGATACGATCGTGCTTCGAATCATCACTCGGATCCATTCCCGGAAATTGGGACCAAACCCAAAGTGCCTCAGTATCATCTCGAGTGCATCCCACACAACACTGTCAAAGGCTTTGGCAAAGTCGAGTAGGAGTGCACCTGCCATTTCTTGGCATCGTTGGAACAGATGCTGGAGAGCTTGGAACCGGAGATGCGCGTTACGAATGTCACGTCCTGGGACGAAGCCGTATTGATCCGTGTGGAGCAACTTGGGCAAAATTGACTGTAACCTCTTCGACAGGATTTTCGGTCCGAGCTTGGCATCGATGTTCAATAGCGTGATCGGCCGATAGTTACTGGGAACACGTCGGTCTCCACTCTTGTATAGGAGCGAGATCTGTCCTCTTCTCTGGAACTTGGTCATCTTACCGAGTTGGAATTGAGACGAGTACACCACTTCGAGTATCTTGCTCCAAAGCTGAATGTCCACGTTGTAGTACGCAAGCGGGAGACCGTCTGGACCTGGGGACTTGTTGGCTGTGGTGTGCTTCAGCGCATAGTAGAAGTCGTTCGCAGTGAACGGACTATCTAGCATGCGCTGGTCTTCTGTAGTAAGTCTGGTCTTGGTGTGCTGGAGGATTCTCGACAGCTTGAGTGGGTTCCACTTTGGCTTGGGATGAGAGTACTCACGAGACGGCGAACAATAGACACCACTCCAATACCGGTTGAGTTCTTCGCACATAGAGTGCAAGTCTTCTGCCGATTGCACTGGGATGGTCGTCTTGTGCAGGAGCATTGGGGGTCGGAAGAAATACTTGGTGCACTTTTCGGACTGGTACAGGTCGGAGGCAAATTTCTGCTTGGACTTGTGGTGGTCTTCTTCTTCAATTTGGGCTCGCAATTTTTGTTGGAGCGAACTCAGGGTTGCTGAGACTTCTTCAGACGGACTGAGATGCTCGAGGTGCTGCAGCTGATTGATGCGCACGTGCAGGTCTTCTTTCTCGACTTGTCGCTTGTTCTTCTTGTCGTTGAAAAGCTGGCGTAGGTAAATACAGTCTTGGCGCTTGTGCTCGTCGAGCAGACGACCTGGGTTGTATGTTGATGCAATGGTCGGGTCAATTGATTCCGCCAGTTTTATCAGGGACAACTTCAGATATTCTTGGGCTTCGGGAAGTTCGATGACCCAGCTTGGACATCGCCACGGTGCTCTTGTTCTTGGCTTGAATAGTTCGGAACCGAGGGTGAACTCGATCCCGCAGTGGTCGGCTTTGTTGGGCTGGTGTTTCCAGTCGTGCTTGAGTTGTTTGAGCTGCCGGTTGAATATATCGGAACTCAATAGGACGAAGTCGATGCGAGCACTTCGGTTGGGGCTTGTAAACTCGCGAACATGGGGGTTCTGCAGGCGCCATGCATCAAAGAGATTCAGAGCCTGCATCCACTCCAGGAGTTCTTGACGGCCCTCGCGGCGGGCTCGGTTGTTGGTCTGGGCTTGGTCGAGTTGGGTCGAGAAGACTGTGTTGAAGTCTCCGAGACCCAAATGTATGGCATTGTCTTCGAACTGTCGGGGGAGACTATCGAAGAAGCTTGGTCGGTCGGTTGGGTTGACTGGTGCGTACACTGCGTGGATGTAGGCTGGGGAGCCATCGAGTGTACCTTGGAGCACGAGATACCGTGAGAGAGTGTTTGGGTCACTCACTTGGGTTTCCGTGATGTCTTGGATATCTTGGACCGGACAGGTGGGGGTGAGTAGAATACCCACTCCCGCCTGTCCGGTATACATGTCGGAATGGTCATGGGACCAAAAGGCGGTGTTGAAGCTTGACGACTTTCTCCACAAAAAGTCTGCGCGCTTAAGGTTGGCGGGGTTGGTGAACTTGGTTTCTTGCAATGCGATAATATGGAACTTGGACGAGAAGTAGTTGAGCGTACTCTGAGTGACTCGGTTGAAGCCGTTCACATTAATAGAGTATCCCCGTAGGGTCCAGTCCACATTAGAGAGAAGGCAGGGTGGGGAAGGCGACCTTGCGCAGCTCGCAGATCGAGGTCAAAAGTTCACTTGGAAGTCGCATACTAGCCAATTTCTCCATCAAATCGGACCGGAGTAGGTTCAGCAGCGTCGCGTCATCCCATAGTAGCCAAAGTGTGTGCTGGAGTCGCTGAGCCGGAGCTTGCGAAATCGCACACACCTTGAAAGGGTCGGAGTAGATGCTGGGAGCCATCACTTGTAACAGCAGGTCGAACTCGGCGATCCAGACTTGCTGCCAGAAAAGCGCTTGGTTGTGGTCGAGACACTGACTGAGCATTGTCTGGTAGTCTTCGGGGTCTCGGGGGTTGAACACGGCTTGGACCTTGTCCTCGAACGTGTCGAGTTCCGGGAGCAGTTCCTGCGAGCTGATTTTCCGGAACAAGGCGTGGCCGTAGAACTTTCCCCTCATGACAGTATAGTTGCTCGGGGTGCTGGTGTCGTAGAACGGTCGGAGGTGGCTTGGCTGGGTTTTGAGCAAGACTATGCTCATCTCAGGACTTGGTTCTTCTTCAAATTTTTGAAGGAACGCCTGGATGAATTTGCACAGACTCGCCACAGTCATCGACTCGACGTTGTAGTCGATGGTTGCACGCTGTACCTCGATCTGACCTTCCACTTGAGTCAGTTGCGATCGGATAGGTGAGCGGTCGTGGTTGTGGAGGGTGACGTCTATGTCCGGAGAGATAGGCGCGTCCTCCGAGCCCAGCGTAATCCACTCGTACACGTTGTGAGACGCGACGAGCGGATAGGTGGTTTGAGATGGTGGCAGCAGAAAGGCTTGCGCCTGATCCGCTCGTACCGTAGGGAAGATCATCTTCTTGCTCCTCTCGATGAGATGGTACGCGTCGCACACATCTGGGAGAGGCGGGATGGGGATGGTGACCTTCTTCTCTCCGGAGGTCCACATCGAGGATGGGTTGACAGACAACGACGTCATGTCCGAGTCCGATCCCATATCGGCATCCGAGTCACCACCAGTGTCAGCTGGGGTGGTCGGCTGCACACCTGCGTCCGAAGGAGCATCGCTGCTTGCTTCGGCAGCCGGTGGGTCTTCGCTGGTCTTGGTCCTGCGCCTTTCCAATAGAAACGGCGGGGTCTTCTTATTGTAGACTTGGATGCGGTGGTTGACGACACAATAGCCAGACGCAGTGAACTGGATCTGGCGTAGAGGTTCCTTGCCACCGATCATCAGCACTGCAGGGGGGTCTTTCTGGTTGAAGTAGACCCGTCGATTGCGTGACTGCAATCCATTGGCAGTCCGGGAAGGGGTGATGTACACGGGAGGTACACCGTGGGCCACAAACCAATCGTAGATGATACTATCAGTCGTATCATCTGCAAGGCGCTGCAGCTCCACATAGTACCAGTGAGAGTACTTGGAGTAGGGTTGAATCTTGAACGACCGTCCGCAGACGGTGAGTTGCAGATTACCCAGCTTCGTGCAGATCTCTCGATCGGTGCACGTGAAGCTCACTCCCTTTCCTCGGACCACTTTGAAGTCCCGAAGGTGCACAATACTATTGGCCCACAATGTGGGCTTTTGGTCACCACCCAACGACGTCATGATCTCCGTGTCCGAAAACGTGGAGGTCAAGTCTCTCGCGGGGATCCACATCGGGTAGCACTGGTTGCTGTTCACTGGCGTGGGAACGCCTCGCAACGCAGCTGCCTTCCGTTCAGCAGCTGTACGGTCTTCGTCTTGGAACGCCCTTTCTGCTTCCGCAAAAGTTGCGTCCGTGGGGATGGTCACTTGTTGGCGTGATGAGTTGGCACGCCATTGCTTGCGCCACTCGGTGTTGGCAGCTGAGGTCTTCATGATGCAGGGATAGGTCAAACTTGATATTTTTCTTGATTTTCTTGGCTGGATTTTGTTGGGTTCAAAGTGCAGTTTTTTTGTGATTTTTGTTTTTCTTGGGTTGCAGGGGTCGACTGCTTGGTCGAGAACCGAGGGAAAGTCAAACTCTCAAGCTGACCTAAAGATTCCCAGGGACCGCTCGTTATGAGGCAGTGTAGGAAGCAGTAGACAGCACCTGAAGAGTCAAAATCAGAGTGCAAAGCGAACCTCAATTCGCGGCAGCTCCGATCAGCACACTTCGGGAGAGCAATAGCACTCACTGATGAGCTCCAAAAATTCGATCCCACCAACAAGCGTGGCAGACGAGACTGATCACTAACCACGTCGTGGAAAGCACCGGGTCTCTAACCAAAATTTCAGAGGTTCACCCGTGTGAACTAAGGGACGGTCGGGGTTGGGGGTCGGCAGTCGCTTGGGTCCAGCTGGCGAGGAAAGTCGATAGCAAGCGTGGGCTTGTCTATTCGACCTGTGGGGTAGCTGGCAAATTGGAAAGTGCTTAACTTCGCAGAGCGAACGGGATACGGTGTTCTCAGCCTAAGATGGCCGTCTACATCGGCTCTTCTCTTTATATCCTACTCATGCATGAAACCTCACACTCATTTCTTTGCTTCGAGGTAGAGTATATATTGGCATGTTGGTGTCGCGTAGTGGCATCGTGCGTGGTTTGTGGCGCGCGTGGTGTGATAGATGGGGTTGCAGGGATCAGACGTGGGGTGTGAGTGGCTCGTTGATGGCGTATATGCTGTGGGGAGCGATGTGGTGTGTGTGTGTATAGTAGGTATGATGGGGATGTAGCTCAAATGGTAGAGCGCTCGCTTAGCATGCGAGAGGTACTGGGATCGATACCCAGCTTCTCCAAATGGTTCTGTTACTGTGATATGATCGTCATCAACAGCACTTTCCCAAATGTGCACTTCGCAGTCTCACCTGTGAATTCGTTGACATTGAGTAACAATCTTTTTGCTGCACCCCTTGCCTCTCCTCCTTTGCTCGGCTGCAAGCCTCCTGTTCTTGTACATTATGCGTCGCTATATCCACGCACGCACTCATGTCGTCAAGAAGGCGCGTGAACGTGAATACGCTTTCTGTGCGCCAATTCGCTTGTGGTACTGCCAAATATCTCGTGCGAATATGCAGTGCATGTGTGTGTGTGTGTGTGTTGCGTATGCATGCGTGCGGGTTGTGTCTGACTGCAGTGTGCGTGTGTGTGTGTGTGTGTGCGGTGGCGAGCGCGAGAAAAGAAAAGAGAAGAAAGAAAAGAAAAGAAAAGAAAAAGAGTAGACAGCACTCGGACTTCCCCGGTGGTCACCCACCCGAGTACTACCCGAGCTTGAGGCTGCTTAACTTCGCAGAGATTTAAGCCACCAGGACCCGCCACACCACCCGGAGGTGATGTGGAAGTACAAGTGACTTTGTAACTTAACCCGCGCAGGCCGGGTCCTGTACCCCTCATTACACTACGGGGCCTTTTTGGCAACGGGGCCTCCCCCACGATGAAGGGCCAGGACACTTATTCAGCGCCCCAGTTGCTCGTCCGCTTAACTGCCTGTCTCCGGTCACACCCGGCTGACGGGTTGGCATCGACGGGAATCGATCCAGTGACCTCCCGGTCCCCAAGCCAGTGTTTGACCACTGACCCAAATGGGATCGGTTTGCTTAACTTCGCAGAGCGAACGGGATACGGTGTTCTCAGCCTAAGATGGCCGTCTACATCATATCACATATTTATATACTACTCATGCATCAAACCCTAGCTGCACACTCATTTCTTTGCTTCGAGGTAGAGTGGATATTGGTATATTGGTGTCGCGCAGTGGCATCGTGCGTGGTTCGTGGCGCGCATGGTGTGATAGATGGGGTTGTGGGTGTCAGAGGTGGGGTGTGAGTGGCTCGTTGATGGCGTATGTGTTGTAGGGAGCGATATGGTGTGTGTGCGAGTTTGTTATTGTGTGTGTGTATATAGTGTGTGTGATGGGGATGTAGCTCAAATGGTAGAGCGCTCGCTTAGCATGCGAGAGGTACTGGGATCGATACCCAGCTTCTCCAAATGGTTCTGTTACTGTGATATGATCGTCATCAACAGCACTTTCCCAAATGTGCACTTCGCAGTCTCACCTGTGAATTCGTTGACATTGAGTAACAATCATTTTTGCTGCAACCTTGCCTCTCCTCCTTTGCTCGGCTGCAAGCCTCCTGTGTTGTACACATGCGTCGCTATATCCCGCACGCACTCATGTCGTCAAGAAGGCGCGTGAACGTGAATACGCTTTCTGTGCGCCAATTCGCTTGTGGTACTGCCAAATATCTCGTGCGAATATGCAGTGCATGTGTGTGTGTGTGTGTGGTGTGTGCGTATGCATGCGTGCGGGTTGTGTCTGACTGCAGTGTGCGTGTGTGTGTGTGTGTGTGTGCGGTGGCGAGCGCGAGAAAAGAAAAGAGAAGAAAGAAAAGAAAAAAGAAAAAGAGTAGACAGCACTCGGGACTTCCCCGGTGGTCACCCACCCGAGTACTACCGAGCTTGAGGCTGCTTAACTTCGCAGAGCGAACGGGATACGGTGTTCTCAGCCTAAGATGGCCGTCTACATCATATCACATATTTATATACTACTCATGCATCAAACCCTAGCTGCACACTCATTTCTTTGCTTCGAGGTAGAGTGGATATTGGTATATTGGTGTCGCGCAGTGGCATCGTGCGTGGTTCGTGGCGCGCATGGTGTGATAGATGGGGTTGTGGGTGTCAGAGGTGGGGTGTGAGTGGCTCGTTGATGGCGTATGTGTTGTAGGGAGCGATATGGTGTGTGTGCGAGTTTGTTATTGTGTGTGTGTATATAGTGGGTGTGATGGGGATGTAGCTCAAATGGTAGAGCGCTCGCTTAGCATGCGAGAGGTACTGGGATCGATACCCAGCTTCTCCAAATGGTTCTGTTACTGTGATATGATCGTCATCAACAGCACTTTCCCAAATGTGCACTTCGCAGTCTCACCTGTGAATTCGTTGACATTGAGTAACAATCTTTTTGCTGCACCCCTTGCCTCTCCTCCTTTGCTCGGCTGCAAGCCTCCTGTTCTTGTACATTATGCGTCGCTATATCCACACACGCACTCATGTCGTCAAGAAGGCGCGTGAACGTGAATACGCTTTCTGTGCGCCAATTCGCTTGTGGTACTGCCAAATATCTCGTGCGAATATGCAGTGCATGTGTGTGTGTGTGTGTTGGTATGCATGCGTGCGGGTTGTGTCTGACTGCAGTGTGCGTGTGTGTGTGTGTGTGTGTGCGGTGGCGAGCGCGAGAAAAGAAAAGAAAGAAAGAAAAGAAAAGAAAAAGAGTAGACAGCACTCGGACTTCCCCGGTGGTCACCCACCCGAGTACTACCCGAGCTTGAGGCTGCTTAACTTCGCAGAGATTTAAGCCACCAGGACCCGCCACACCACCCGGAGGTGATGTGGAAGTACAAGTGACTTTGTAACTTAACCCGCGCAGGCCGGGTCCTGTACCCCTCATTACACTACGGGGCCTTTTTGGCAACGGGGCCTCCCCCACGATGAAGGGCCAGGACACTTATTCAGCGCCCCAGTTGCTCGTCCGCTTAACTGCCTGTCTCCGGTCACACCCGGCTGACGGGTTGGCATCGACGGGAATCGATCCAGTGACCTCCCGGTCCCCAAGCCAGTGTTTGACCACTGACCCAAATGGGATCGGTGCTTAACTTCGCAGAGCGAACGGGATACGGTGTTCTCAGCCTAAGATGGCCGTCTACATCATATCACATATTTATATACTACTCATGCATCAAACCCTAGCTGCACACTCATTTCTTTGCTTCGAGGTAGAGTGGATATTGGTATATTGGTGTCGCGCAGTGGCATCGTGCGTGGTTCGTGGCGCGCATGGTGTGATAGATGGGGTTGTGGGTGTCAGAGGTGGGGTGTGAGTGGCTCGTTGATGGCGTATGTGTTGTAGGGAGCGATATGGTGTGTGTGCGAGTTTGTTATTGTGTGTGTGTATATAGTGTGTGTGATGGGGATGTAGCTCAGTTGAAAGGTTGTCTATATTACTAGAATTAGACGGAGTGACTACTCAATCTACCTAGCGTTGACAGTTTCTACCATAAATATAATCCTACACTTGTATCTACGATTTTATAATTTATATAATTTTTGAGATTTTTTGTGAGAATAGTCCGTATGGACCAAAGTCGGGTATATAGTGGGACCTCTATTCCCTTATTTTGGGAACTTCTGAAGCCATCAAGTCAAGTCCAGTCCAGCCAAACCAAGTCAAGTCCAGTCAAGATCAGCCAAGCCCAGCCACGTCACCGAAGCCAAGCTGAGCGGCTTCTCCTTTTGACACTACAGCTGTCTCGCCCGGACCCCAGGGGAACGTGAGGGCCCCGAAGCCGGGTTTGAGCGCGGAGTCGATGAAGGGGAGTCGTGAGGTCGTGGCCGACAGTGACGTACAGGGCAGAGGCGAATTTGGTGGGTTGTCCGTTTGCTGAGGCGGCAGGGTGCTGAATTGCCGCTCTGTTGGTCGCGGGTTCGATCCCCGCTCCAGACGACTTGTTGAAGGCAGCATCCCAATGCTTGCTTTTTGTGTAAAGCTACAGCTTGCGGTGACGAATGCAGAGCATTGCGGTTCGTTCAGTCACGAACGCTCCAAATGAAGGTTCCTCTTGCATCTTGGAAAGCACTCTGTGAAGGGTGTTTCTCTCGTTGACGTCATAGCGCCTGCGGATGTTGTGCCGTAAATGGGCGCATGTTGTCGTGAAGACAATCAAGAGTGCCGGAGTAGTCGGAGTGGGCTGTCTTCCGTCGAACAAGCACCGATTCCGATCCGTCCAGAGGAAGTGAAGAGCCACTGCTCGAAGAGTGTGCCACACGTCGCAGACGATGCCTTCGCATTCCTTCCACTCTTCGTGAATCGACGGCTTCCGCGCCAAAGCAATCATCGTCCACGTTGGCTGGTGTCGAAAGAATGGCCGCATCAGAAGCCACAGGTGCTCCCACACTCGAGAGGCAAGCGCGCACTCGAAGAACAAGTGCTGCTCGGTCTCGACTGCGTTGCAGCCGTCCTGGATGCAGTACGTGATGCCTGGGTCGGTGTCTCGCAGAAAGAAGAACCGAGAGCGCACAGGAAGCAGTCGGAACGCCACTCGAAACTGCAAGTCCTCAAAGACTGGAAGCAGGAGCTGGCGGAGATGCTTGCCGTACTTCACGAACCGTTTCACTTCGTCCTCATCGACGCTCTGGCTGTGGAGCGTCATTGGGTGGCTTTTCGAAGGCGGTGTTGGTTTCCACACCAGACGAAGAAGCGCGCTTCTTGGGATGGCCGGAAACAGGCATGTCTTCGTGCCATTGGTGCAACCAAGGTGCGGATGGAGGCGAAGACTTGAGTCAACTTGCAGTGGTAGTGTTCCCAGTCGGTCCACGATCTGTGTCGCTTCCTTGTACAACGACCGAAGCCATTGCGACTGGATGCCGACAGAGACGTGAGTCAGCGTACGGTCGAGGTGAGCCGACACAAAGTCGTTGCAGCTTGGCCATGCCGTTCCACCACGCATAAAGTCCGCCAGTGATCGCAAACCGAAGACCCTCGAGATGTGGAGCCGGAAGCTTCGCTGCGGCTCGGGACACATACCAAGGCACCTTCGATGAGCGTTGACGGTTGCAGTCCGAGGGGTCTGTTCGTAGTGGAGGTGCGCATCTGCATGGAACCAAATCGGTTGAGCGAGGCACTCCCTCACGCCTTCGTCCGGCGGAAGGTTGCGCCACGTGATCTCCCAGCTGATCGTGTACCACAGCGTCCACGATGCTCTCCACCATCCTGATGTCTTCTGCCACTTGATCATCGAGCCATGCCGCAGCGGCGACACTGTGAGAAAGTCGAGTGCTCTGCACCTTCCGACGGGTGGTAGAACAGACTTGAGCACCTCACAGCTCGCTGTCGTCCAGTTTCTCTCCTCGGGAGTCGTGGCTGTGCGCACAAACTGAAGCAGCAGCTGGAGTCGTTGCCGCTTCAGATGAGCCTCGATGCTCGGGATGCCCAGACCACCTTCGCTGCGTCTCAAGTAGAGAAACTCCTTCGGGATCAGCTGGATGTGTGTGTCTTCTCGGTCGTGCTTCCGACTCAGGACAAACTTGTTCAACATCGACTGCCACCTCTTCACGACTTGCCGAGGGACAACCACATGCTGCGTGTAGTGCCACAAGCGAGACAGGACCATTGTCTGGGCTACAAGAAGTCTCCCTCGCAGTGTTCTTGCTCGCCTGTACCACGCCTTGAAGCCGTCGTAGAAGCGGTCATCGAGGAAAGACACGATGGCGTCATTGACTGGAGACTGGCTGAACGGAACACCAAGGAACTTCACCGACTCTGCACGACCCAGCACTTGGACGCCAGACAGGCGAGGGCAGTCTTGGTTGCGGTTCAGCGCCATCAGCATCGACTTGCTGAGGTTGAGTTTCGCACCGGATCCCTTGCAGTAGACATCCACGAGCTCCAGTTGTGCTTGGACACTCGGGATGGAACCGCCAAGAAGCGTGGTGTCATCTGCGAAGAACATGCTGGTGGCCGTGTGGTCCGCGTTGAGGCACACACCGTATTCCTCGTGCGACCGCAGCATGTTCCCAAGAGGCTCAATTGCCAGAAGGAAGAGCAAGGCAGACAGAGGATCACCCTGTTTGACACCTCGCGTCGGATGAAGCGCGGGCTGGATGTTCTGGTTGATGAGAAGGTGTGCTTGCGGCCGCGTGTACAGAAGCCTCACCCACTGGATAAACGCAGAGCCGCATCCCATCTTCTCAAGCACTCGGAACATGTAGTCCCAGTTCACACGATCGAAAGCCTTCTCGAAGTCCAAGAACATCGCGTACGCTTCGTCGTCGAGGTTCGTGATCAAGTCTTGGAGATCAGCGAGGAAGCGAACGTGATGGTGGATCGACCTGCCTTTCACGAATGCCTTCTGGTCCGTGTGGATGAGACTGCACACAACGGACTGGAGTCGGAACGTGAGAGTCTTGGACAGAGCTTTCACGTCGACTGGCATCAGCGTGATCGGTCGGTAGTTGCCAGGCTCGGCTCTTGATCCCTTCTTGTAGAGGAGCACGACAGCTGACTTTCGTTGGGATGGCAAGAGAGTGCCACGACGAAGCTGGTCGTTGAAGACAATGCTGAGGCATTCGCCGAACACATCGGGAGCGACCTGGTAAAAGCCAGCCGTCAAGCCGTCCATACCAGGTGCCGAGCTCGCCTTCATGTGCCTGATCGAGTCCGCAATATCGGAAGCCGTCACAGGAGCATTCAAGATCTCTCGATCCAGTTCTGACAGCACTCGGATGATCGAGTCAACGAGCGTTTGCTGTTTGGCTTCGTCTGGTGGAGGAGCTGTTCCTGCTGGACTGTCGGGATCTCCCATCTCGGATCCCCAGTGCTCGAGGAAGCGGAGAGATATCTCTTGAGGGTTCGACGAGACACTTCCATTCGGTGTCACGACCTCTTCAATCGATACCTTCCTCAGACTCGTGTCCAACGGACGGAAGAAGTGTTTGGTCGATTTCTCGGAGTTGGCTGCCTGGAAGTCAAACGCATTGTCTTGGTTGTACTGGCTGGTTCTGGTGACTGTCTCCTTGTAAATCTTCATCGCGTCGTCGAACTGGCTGCGATTGTTCTCGGTGGAAGACTCGCGGTATCGAGCAGCAGCCTGGTCGAGCGAAGCACGAGCCTCTTCAACCGCGGCTGTGTCTTGCATGCGGAGCTTCTTCTGAACGTCTTGCAGCTGGCTCTTGATTCTCGTCTTCCACCTCTCCCAGATTTGGCCAGGATTGGTGGAGCCACGGAGCTGGTCTCGGACTGCTTCCGCTTCCTTCTCGATCGCGGACACAACCACCGGGTACTCCAGCAGGTAACGGGGAAACTTCCAGTACCCGCGTCCATGCAGCTGGGAGCCAGTCTTGAAACTCACGCAGTGAGCAAGGTGGTCACCAGCGTTCTGGGGAACGAAGTACTTGGAGTCGTCGTAGAAGCGTTCATAGAACGGCTCCGAGAGAAGAATATAGTCCAACCGGTTCTTGCGAGGCAAGGGACCAGTGAAGACTCGCTTCGTGTCATGGTGGACACGCCACGCATCCACAACGCCGAGACGAGCAAGCCACGAAAGGCAGCTCGAGCGTGCCCGGTCGTAGCGCAGATCTGGAGACGACGAGTCGAGTCTGGGGTCCAACGGAGTGTTCAGATCTCCCAACACAAGGTGTGTCGCTTGATCGTCGAACCCTTCGGTGGACAGACTCGAGAAGAAGTGTTGCTTTTCCTGTCGGTCCACTGGAGCGTACACATTGTGAATGTAGACGGGAGCGTCGCTCACCATCAGTTTCACTACGAGGTACCGACCTGGGACGGCGAGGCTTGGTTGTTCCGCAGCCGTTTCGAAACCCGGCACGTCAGAGCGAAGAACGGTGAGAACACCGCCACTGCGTCCGCGTGTGGGTCGATCCAACTGGGAGTTGGGGTCGTTCACGAAGACTTGGTGCTTGAAGCTTGAGTCGAGGTGAAACTTGAAGGTCGAGAGGTGTTGCTTGTCGCTGAACTTGGTTTCTTGGACACATGTTATCGAGTGCTTCGATACCATGTTGTCGATAAATAAGTGGCCGTTGTCTTTGATGCCATTAGTGTTCACGGTCAAGACACTAATGTTGTTCCACGAGGGCTGAGTCGAGGTTGGTTTAGCAACTGACAGCGAGGCTGCCTGCTACCATCACAACGCTGCCATCAACCACCTGGAGCTTCAAGACCGACGCGTCATCGGGGTAGTAGTCTTCGAGGTCACGAAGAGCTTCCAGGTCCTCAAGAATGCGTCCTTGCCACTGCACTTCGGCCCATTGCTTCATGCACAACGCTCCAAGCTCTGAGCGCAGCAGCATCAACAGCGTGTTGGGATGCAGCAGGCGGGTGTGGTGTGCAGGGATCCACGGCACCGGCATCCCAGTCAGGTACTGGATCCAGTGGTCGTTCGCGAAGATCGTCGGGGCGATGGACATCAGCATGAGCTCGAAGAGACTCAGTGCCTTCGTCGCTCGAGACAGTTCTCGGACTGGCTCCGACGTTGTCCACCACTTTGCAGCGGTGTGGAACAGATCCCCTCGCGTCGACGGAACCTTGGTCTTCATGAACTTCTTCCACTTCGTGCTGAACGTCGTGTCTTCACTTGGGTCGGAAGCACTCAAGACGCGGTTGATCATGTGAAGCTGAGCGAGCTCCTGCATCTCGTGTCCAGTCCCTGCCATCTTGAGCGACAGAGCACTGTTGAACGCGAGCGGGTTCTCGACAGCGTGCTTGGTCACATGATCAGCGTTGGTGGCGTTCGCAACGATCTTGCACGCAGCGTCAACCTTCGTGTCGGCGTGAGTCAATCGGTCTGGGAGAACGCTGAGAAGAGCAGTGTTCTCATCGTTCGCCATCGACTCGGCCACTTCCACGATGTGCGAAGCTTTCGGTGACTTTCTCACTTTCGTGTGGTGCTTCTCGATGAAGAAAGCCGATTCCTTGGACTCCTTCAATGCTTCAGGTCGCTTGACTTCAGTCGGCAAAACTTGGTATCGAATGCCGTACTTCTTGTCCGCGGTCACTTTCTTCGCTTCGAAAGCCACCTCCACCGATTGGAGTACGTCGAAGTAGTTGGATGTCGCGATTCCGTCAAGAGGCTGCGGCTGTTGCTTGGCAACCATGTTGGCGAAGTCGGCGCCGTTCCTCGATCGCTTCTTGTTGTTCTTCTTGGTCACGGGTTGGAACCCATCGCTGTCTCCGTTGGTCAAGAGAAGAGGCTGCTGCGGACCAACTCGAGGGCTGGCAGGCGGAGTGATCTTCCCGATTGATCCGTCGAAGGTGCTCACGGATAAACCCGAGGTGGTGCTGCCAGGTTTTCTCGGCACAATTGGACCAGAAATCTGTCCATGCTGAGCTCCTCGCTGGGGCTGCGAATCTCCATTCACTTGTCCCTTGGTCGCACTCGGCGGCGAAGGTTGCTTCGGATTGCCTGCAGCTTGGGCATACGATTTCGCAGAGCTTGGTATGTTTGGCTTCTGACTTCTGAGGACTGGCTCAGACATCGGGTCAGGGAGCGGAAACGCACCACCAGGCACTCCAAGCTCAAGAGCTTGTGCAGAGCGATAGCCGAAAGGCAAACGCTCCGAGCGGAACGGCGCATTCTTGCCGTGGGCAGGATGGAGCTTGTTGTCGAAGATCACCTGATCACAGACACCGTTGTTGATGATCAGCGCGCTTGGACACGAACTTGACAAGAAGTAGACACGCCACGTCGCTGACGTTACACCCGTTGCGAGGTTCACTTCGCGGAAGGTGTCGTACACAGGCTTGCATCCAAGAACGAACAAACGTTCAAGGATGAGGTCCGTGTCCGTGTCAGAGTCGACGTTCGAGATGTCGAGGTAGTACTTGTCGCCGAGGATGTCGAATTCCTTGAAGGTGAAGACCCCTCCAAGGATGTTCACCTTGGTGCGCTCCAAACGCACGCAGGCATCCTTCGACTTGACCTTGACGCGCAAGTTGCCACCAGGAAGCTTGGAGATCTGGCCGATCTCGAAGTGCTTGTACAGCTCTTCGAGTGCTGCGTTGCCGTGACCGGGGCTCGCAAGCGACGCCAAGATCTTTTGCACGGGAGTCTTCGCGAGGGCCCTTCCAGTCTCGATCACCATGTCATATTTGGCTCTCGGGAGCTGGTAGGGACGCGCTTGCTCCAATCGTGACGAAATGTTGGACCAGTCGCCACCAGCAGCATACTGGCGCTCAATGGCCTCGATGTCGACAGCGAGGGGCTTCGGAGTTTCCACGCGACGACGAGAGGCATCAACGACGGCTCGATCGCGGCGGAGGTCTTCTTGCAGGCGGAGGACTTCAGCCATGCTCAAGCGCGTGTCCGCGGCAGGAGCCGAAGAGGCGGGGAGAGGCGGCACCGAATTGCCAGCATGGCCATCGGCACAAGTCGAGTTGGCAGGCGGAGGCAACATCGGGATGTCACCAGAGCCGTCTTCATTCGACATGCTCGAATTCACCGCAGAGTCCATCGGCTCGTCCACTTTTTCTTCCGAATCAGTGGAAGCGCCGACGGCTGGGTCGGTCACAGAAGGATGACGGCCGGAAACAGGATCCGTCGCCGCGAGCGCAAGCACATTTTCGCTTGGGCGAGGATCGGCGGGATCGAAATTTTCGGACGGGGATGGGCCGACAGTGGTACCAGTCGAGGTACTGGGTGCGGACCCAGAAATCATGGCTGGTGCGACAGTCGAGGGTTGGGGGAGGGTTGGGATAGCTGGATTTTCCATGGGGAAACTTGAGGCTGAGAGGGCTTGAGAGCTTGGAGGGTGTTCTTGGATTCAACTTGAGGGGTAGCCGGCAAATTGAGAAGTGGGGATGTAGCTCAAATGGTAGAGCGCTCGCTTAGCATGCGAGAGGTACTGGGATCGATACCCAGCTTCTCCAAATGGTTCTGTTACTGTGATATGATCGTCATCAACAGCACTTTCCCAAATGTGCACTCGCAGTCTCACCTGTGAATCGTTGAATTGAGTAAATCTTTTTGCTGCACCCCTTGCCTCTCCTCCTTTGCTCGGCTGCAAGCCTCCTGTTCTTGTACATTATGCGTCGCTATATCCACACACGCACTCATGTCGTCAAGAAGGCGCGTGAACGTGAATACGCTTTCTGTGCGCCAATTCGCATGTGGTACTGCCAAATATCTCGTGCGAATATGCAGTGCATGTGTGTGTGTGTGTGTGTGTTGCGTATGCATGCGTGCGGGTTGTGTCTGACTGCAGGGTGCGTGTGTGGTGTGTGTGAGTGTGCGGTGGCGAGCGCGAGAAAAGAAAAGAGAAGAAAGAAAAGAAAAGAAAAAGAGTAGACAGCACTCGGACTTCCCCGGTGGTCACCCACCCGAGTACTACCCGAGCTTGAGGCTGCTTAACTTCGCAGATAAACAAGTTACATTACACTCTTAGGGGGTGCTTTCCTATTCTCCGCTACCTATACTTATGTGTGGAATATGCAAATATGCACTTTTTCTGTGAGGGCCACTATTCGGTTAAGCGAGTATAGTGAAATCAAGTCAAAATGCAAAACCGGTATGACCAGGTTGGACAGTTGCGCCTTGAGTTCTTGGGTGTATGGTGGTGCAGTGGTATGTACCTGGCTTGGGATCCCGGAGGTCGCTGGATCGATTCCGGGTGGGATCAAAATTTGGGAAAGTCGAAAAAACCGAAAGTTGTGTAGCTTGGGGTAAATGTCGTGTGTAAGCGCTTCTTGGGACTCGAGACATAATGAAGGAACTGGCATATTCCGCTCTACCTTCGGGTAAGTCTCAATAGAGTCAGGCTTGGGGTTTGACGGGTGGAACTTGCCACCACCCATGTATAACTCTGCATGAGCCGTTCCAAGGAGCCGGATGGGATTATTCTCTGTGCACGCACGTTCCCGGTTGGCATTCACAGCTTGGTGTAGGCTTCTTCAAATCTTGTCTTCACAACCACTGTATCAATTAGCACCTTCTTCAAAGTCATTCGACTCTGTCGTGCTGGTGTCAAAGCCAGCGTCTTGTATCAGCCTCTTTAGCTGACGCAAGGCTAGAGCCGAGTGTCTTTGGCTTTTGACGTGTAGCTCGTGCTTGTACGTCTGGATGTGGAGCTGGAGAAGCGCTTGTATCCTGGCTTGTGTCTCAACTGAGTTGGGGACTTGGCCGTGGAATCGGATGTCATTGCGGTGCATCCATATGCAGCGGGTCACAATGGCTCGCACAAAGTTGAGCACCACAAAGAGGGTGTAGCCGTATTTTTCCTTGGCTTGTGGGGTAGGCTGGAGACTGGAGAAGTACACGAGGGTTCCCCACGAGAGGTCGCTTGCAAAAGCTCTTTGGAGAGGCTGTAGAAACGGGTCCCATAACCGCGAGGCAAAGGGACAAAGCCAGAAGAGGTGCTGAGGTGTCTCGAGGTCTTCACAGTCAAAATGGCAAGTTGTCTTGGCATCTTGGAGGTGCTGGAATCGATAGCCTAGGTGCAAGGCGTTGTGTTGAAGCCGGTAGAGAAAATCGGCGTAGACTGGGAGGAGGTGTTTGTTCAACTTTAGATCGCGTTTCCAGAAGTCATACCCAGGAGCTTCCGAGACTCCCAACCGCTGCAACGGCAACGCAGGGGGTTTGGGACACTTGAGCACGTTCCGGATCTTGGCAACCGTGAGGTCTTCTAGGGGGTGCTCTCCAATAACCCAGTTATGGAAAGCACTTGCAAAGGCTTGACTTGGACGAGGACCGTGGGGTGGGTCACGGAGTACTCGAAGCGCAATATCACAGTCCACGAGGAAGTTCCTGCAATAGCGTGTGTTGTATGCTCTTGAGTCTCCTGGTTGTTGGATCGCTGTGGCGAGTGCCGCCGGTGTTGGCGTACTACCACAGAGACCGTATATGTCTTCTGCCGTGTAGAGCTGGAGCTGGGCGAGTCTCTGCACGAGTGCCGAGGGTCTTGTAGCTAATGTGCGGTCTTGGCTTCCATGTCGTAGTGTGGCATTGTGCAATAGCGGCATCGACAGTAAGTCGAATTGGCTTGCGCTGACTGGCATCTTGGGTCTCAACTTCGTGTGCCAGACAAACAGCACCTGGTGCCAGAAGCTGTTGAGAGCGGACCAGCGGTTTTCACGCCGAGTGCTGGCGTGGTTGGGGCTGGTAGTTACTGGGGCGTACAGGATATCGAGGGGTCGGCCCCATGGAGTCATAGCCTGCTGAAAGACTTCAACAACAGGGGACACCCAACTGGGAAGCGAGTGATGGCACTCTCGCACACTGTTAACCACACGTACAAGTGCATGTACTTGTAGCGCGTTCACAGAGTCTTCTATCTGTGTGAGACCGAGACCTCCTTGGGATCTTGGAGTACCACCAGTCTGTGGCCAGGATAGCTGACAGTCGGGAGCTGGAAGTGCTGGAGTCACTCAAGAAAGTCGCGATGACACTCTTGATTTGATCTTGAAAACCGGATTGCGGGATATGACACACACTGGCTGTGTACCAGAGCGTGGGCAGCACAATTTGCTGGAGCAACGCCACTCGGCCGTTCAGAGTCCTTGCGCGGTGCTTCCATACTGCACAACGGAGCTGGATACTGGCAATGAGGTGGTGCAGCCGATCTGTATTAGAGAGGCGCGGTCCATAACGAATACCGAGAAGCTTGGCTTCACCAGTATTGTCAATGACTTGCACACCGAGTTGCTGCAGCTGGGTCTGGAGTTCTTGATCTTCATCTGTCCATTCTCGAAAAGGTAGTATGACAGTCTTGTGCGTGTTGAGCTTCATCCCGGCTGCCGAGCAAAACTCTTGGGCACGTTGTAGAAACTGGGGTGCAAGAGAGAGATCACTGAGGAGCCCTGTGCAATCATCTGCAAAGCTGATAACTGTGTGGGGTTCGTCGGAGTGTGGCAACTTGAGACCGTGGGGGTTGAACTGGACTCGGAGATAGTTCAATAGCGGTTCAATGTAGAGCACAAATAACGCTGGCGAGAGTGGATCACCTTGCCGAACTCCTGCTCCCAGTGCGAAATGGGGAAGTGGAGCGCCATTGAAGAGAATCGATACGATCGTGCTTCGAATCACCACTCGGATCCATTCCCGGAAATTGGGACCAAACCCAAAGTGCCTCAGTGTCATCTCGAGTGCATCCCACACAACACTGTCAAAGGCTTTGGCAAAGTCGAGTAGGAGTGCACCTGCCATTTCTTGGCATCGTTGGAACAGATGCTGGAGAGCTTGGAACCGGAGATGCGCGTTACGAATGTCACGTCCTGGGACGAAGCCGTATTGATCCGTGTGGAGCAACTTGGGCAAAATTGACTGTAACCTCTTCGACAGGATTTTCGGTCCGAGCTTGGCATCGATGTTCAATAGCGTGATCGGCCGATAGTTACTGGGAACACGTCGGTCTCCACTCTTGTATAGGAGCGAGATCTGTCCTCTTCTCTGGAACTTGGTCATCTTACCGAGTTGGAATTGAGACGAGTACACCACTTCGAGTATCTTGCTCCAAAGCTGAATGTCCACGTTGTAGTACGCAAGCGGGAGACCGTCTGGACCTGGGGACTTGTTGGCTGTGGTGTGCTTCAGCGCATAGTAGAAGTCGTTCGCAGTGAACGGACTATCTAGCATGCGCTGGTCTTCTGTAGTAAGTCTGGTCTTGGTGTGCTGGAGGATTCTCGACAGCTTGAGTGGGTTCCACTTTGGCTTGGGATGAGAGTACTCACGAGACGGCGAACAATAGACACCACTCCAATACCGGTTGAATTCTTCGCACATAGAGTGCAAGTCTTCTGCCGATTGCACTGGGATGGTCGTCTTGTGCAGGAGCATTGGGGGTCGGAAGAAATACTTGGTGCACTTTTCGGACTGGTACAGGTCGGAGGCAAATTTTTGCTTGGACTTGTGGTGGTCTTCTTCTTCAATTTGGGCTCGCAATTTTTGTTGGAGCGAACTCAGGGTTGCTGAGACTTCTTCAGACGGACTGAGATGCTCGAGGTGTTGCAGCTGATTGATGCGCACGTGCAGGTCTTCTTTCTCGACTTGTCGCTTGTTCTTCTTGTCGTTGAAAAGCTGGCGTAGGTAAATACAGTCTTGGCGCTTGTGCTCGTCGAGCAGATGTCCTGGGTTGTATGTCGATGCAATGGTCGGGTCAATTGATTCCGCCAGTTTTATCAGGGACAACTTCAGATATTCTTGGGCTTCGGGAAGTTCGATGACCCAGCTTGGACATCGCCACGGTGCTCTTGTTCTTGGCTTGAATAGTTCGGAACCGAGGGTGAACTCGATCCCGCAGTGGTCGGCTTTGTTGGGCTGGTGTTTCCAGTCGTGCTTGAGTTGTTTGAGCTGCCGGTTGAATATATCGGAACTCAATAGGACGAAGTCGATGCGAGCACTTCGGTTGGGGCTTGTAAACTCGCGAACATGGGGGTTCTGCAGGCGCCATGCATCAAAGAGATTCAGAGCCTGCATCCACTCCAGGAGTTCTTGACGGCCCTCGCGGCGGGCTCGGTTGTTGGTCTGGGCTTGGTCGAGTTGGGTCGAGAAGACTGTGTTGAAGTCTCCGAGAGCCAAATGTATGGCATTGTCTTCGAACTGTCGGGGGAGACTGTCGAAGAAGCTTGGTCGGTCGGTTGGGTTGACTGGTGCGTACACTGCGTGGATGTAGGCTGGGGAGCCATCGAGTGTACCTTGGAGCACGAGATACCGTGAGAGAGTGTTTGGGTCACTCACTTGGGTTTCCGTGATGTCTCGGATATCTTGGACCGGACAGGTGGGGGTGAGTAGAATACCCACTCCCGCCTGTCCGGTATACATGTCGGAATGGTCATGGGACCAAAAGGCGGTGTTGAAGCTTGACGACTTTCTCCACAAAAAGTCTGCGCGCTTAAGGTTGGCGGGGTTGGTGAACTTGGTTTCTTGCAATGCGATAATATGGAACTTGGACGAGAAGTAGTTGAGCGTACTCTGAGTGACTCGGTTGAAGCCGTTCACATTAATAGAGTATCCCCGTAGGGTCCAGTCCACATTAGAGAGAAGGCAGGGTGGGGAAGGCGACCTTGCGCAGCTCGCAGATCGAGGTCAAAAGTTCACTTGGAAGTCGCATACTAGCCAATTTCTCCATCAAATCGGACCGGAGTAGGTTCAGCAGCGTCGCGTCATCCCATAGTAGCCAAAGTGTGTGCTGGAGTCGCTGAGCCGGAGCTTGCGAAATCGCACACACCTTGAAAGGGTCGGAGTAGATGCTGGGAGCCATCACTTGTAACAGCAGGTCGAACTCGGCGATCCAGACTTGCTGCCAGAAAAGCGCTTGGTTGTGGTCGAGACACTGACTGAGCATGGTCTGGTAGTCTTCGGGGTCTTGGGGGTTGAACACGGCTTGGACCTTGTCCTCGAACGTGTCGAGTTCCGGGAGCAGTTCCTGCGAGCTGATTTTCCGGAACAAGGCGTGGCCGTAGAACTTTCCCCTCATGACAGTGTAGTTGCTCGGGGTGCTCGTATCGTAGAGCGGTCGGAGGTGGCTTGGCTGGGTTTTGAGCAAGACTATGCTCATCTCAGGACTTGGTTCTTCTTCAAATTTTTGAAGGAACGCCTGGATGAATTTGCACAGACTCGCCACAGTCATCGACTCGACGTTGTAGTCGATGGTCGCACGCTGTACCTCGATCTGACCTTCCACTTGAGTCAGTTGCGATCGGATAGGTGAGCGGTCGTGGTTGTGGAGGGTGACGTCTATGTCCGGAGAGATAGGCGCGTCCTCCGAGCCCAGCGTAATCCACTCGTACACGTTGTGAGACGCGACGAGCGGATAGGTGGTTTGAGATGGTGGCAGCAGAAAGGCTTGCGCCTGATCCGCTCGTGCCGTAGGGAAGATCATCTTCTTGCTCCTCTCGATCAGATGGTACGCGTCGCACACATCTGGGAGAGGCGGGATGGGGATGGTGACCTTCTTCTCTCCGGAGGTCCACATCGAGGATGGGTTGACAGACAACGACGTCATGTCCGAGTCCGATCCCATATCGGCATCCGAGTCACCACCAGTGTCAGCTGGGGTGGTCGGCTGCACACCTGCGTCCGAAGGAGAATCGCTGCTTGCTTCGGCAGCCGGTGGGTCTTCGCTGGTCTTGGTCCTGCGCCTTTCCAATAGAAACGGCGGGGTCTTCTTATTGTAGGCTTGGATGCGGTGGTTGACGACACAACAGCCAGACGCAGTGAACTGGATCTGGCGTAGAGGTTCCTTGCCACCGATCATCAGCACTGCAGGGGGGTCTTTCTGGTTGAAGTAGACCCGTCGATTGCGTGACTGCAATCCATTGGCAGTCCGGGAAGGGGTGATGTACACGGGAGGCACACCGTGGGCCACAAACCAATCGTAGATGATACTATCAGTCGTATCATCTGCAAGGCGCTGCAGCTCCACATAGTACCAGTGAGAGTACTTGGAGTAGGGTTGAATCTTGAACGACCGTCCGCAGACGGTGAGTTGCAGATTACCCAGCTTCGTGCAGATCTCTCGATCGGTGCACATGAAGCTCACTCCCTTTCCTCGGATCACTTTGAAGTCCCGAAGGTGCACAATACTATTGGCCCACAATGTGGACTTTTGGTCAGCACCCAACGACGTCATGATCTCCGTGTCCGAAAACGTGGAGGTCAAGTCTCTCGCGGGGATCCACATCGGGTAGCACTGGTCGCTGTTCACTGGCGTGGGAACGCCTCGCAACGCAGCTGCCTTCCGTTCAGCAGCTGTACGGTCTTCGTCTTGGAACGCCCTTTCTGCTTCCGCAAAAGTTGCGTCCGTGGGGATGGTCGCTTGTTGGCGTGATGAGTTGGCACGCCATTGCTTGCGCCACTCGGTGTTGGCAGCTGAGGTCTTCATAATACAGGGGTAGGTCAAACTTGATATTTTTCTTGATTTTCTTGGCTGGATTTTGTTGGGTTCAAAGTGCAGTTTTTTTGTGATTTTTTTTTCTTGGGTTGCAGGGGTCGACTGCTTGGTCGAGAACCGAGGGAAAGTCAAACTCTCAAGCTGACCTAAAGATTCCCAGGGACCGCTCGTTATGAGGCAGTGTAGGAAGCAGTAGACAGCACCTGAAGAGTCAAAATCAGAGTGCAAAGCGAACCTCAATTCGCGGCAGCTCCGATCAGCACACTTCGGGAGAGCAATAGCACTCACTGATGAGCTCCAAAAATTCGATCCCACCAACAAGCGTGGCAGACGAGACTGATCACTAACCACGTCGTGGAAAGCACCGGGTCTCTAACCAAAATTTCAGAGGTTCACCCGTGTGAACTAAGGGACGGTCGGGGTTGGGGGTCGGCAGTCGCTTGGGTCCAGCTGGCGAGGAAAGTCGATAGCAAGCGTGGGCTTGTCTATTCGACCTGTGGGGTAGCTGGCAAATTGGAAAGTGCTTAACTTCGCAGAGCGAACGGGATACGGTGTTCTCAGCCTAAGATGGCCGTCTACATCATATCACATATTTATGTACTACTCATGCATCAAACCCTAGCTGCACACTCATTTCTTTGCTTCGAGGTAGAGTGGATATTGGTATATTGGTGTCGCGCAGTGGCATCGTGCGTGGTTCGTGGCGCGCATGGTGTGATAGATGTGGTTGTGGGTGTCAGAGGTGGGGTGTGAGTGGCTCGTTGATGGGTCGTGTGTAGGGAGCGAATGGCTGTGTGTGCGATGTTTGTTATTGTGTGTTGTATTAGGTGTGTGATGGGATGTAGCTAAGGCTTAGAGCGCGCGTAGCATGCGAGAGGTTGGGTCCCCGATTACCCAGCTTCTACAAAGTTCTGTTACTTGTGATATTGATCGTATCAACAGCCCTTTCCAAAAGTGCACTCGCCGTCTCACTGTGATTCGTGACTTGAGTAACAATATTTTGCTGCACCCTTGCATATCCCTTTGTCGGATTGCAAGCCTCCTGTCTTTGTACATTATGAGTAGTAATCCACACAGCACATTGTCGTAGAAGGCTGCGGGAACGGAAATACGCGTCTGTGCGCAATTCCGCTGTGGGAATGCCAACTCTATCGTGCGAATATGCAGTGCGATGGTGTGTGTGTGTGTGTTGCGTAGCATGCGTGCGGTTTGTGTTGACTGCAGTGTGCGTGTGTGTGTTGTGTGTGGTGTGCGGTTGGCGACGACGAGAAAAGAAGAAAAGAGAAGAAAAGAAAAGAAAAGAAAAAGAGTAGACAGCACTCGGACTTCCCCGGTGGTCACCCACCCTAGTACTACCCGAGCTTGAGGCTGCTTAACTTCGCAGAGCGAACGGGATACGGTGTTCTCAGCCTAAGATGGCCGTCTACATCATATCACATATTTATATACTACTCATGCATCAAACCCTAGCTGCACACTCATTTCTTTGCTTCGAGGTAGAGTGGATATTGGTATATTGGTGTCGCGCAGTGGCATCGTGCGTGGTTCGTGGCGCGCATGGTGTGATAGATGGGGTTGTGGGTGTCAGAGGTGGGGTGTGAGTGGCTCGTTGATGGCGTATGTGTTGTAGGGAGCGATATGGTGTGTGTGCGAGTTTGTTATTGTGTGTGTGTATATAGTGTGTGTGATGGGGATGTAGCTCAAATGGTAGAGCGCTAGCTTAGCATGCGAGAGGTACTGGGATCGATACCCAGCTTCTCCAAATGGTTCTGTTACTGTGATATGATCGTCATCAACAGCACTTTCCAAAATGTGCACTTCGCAGTCTCACCTGTGAATTCGTTGACATTGAGTAACAATCTTTTTGCTGCACCCCTTGCCTCTCCTCCTTCGCTCGGCTGCAAGCCTCCTGTTCTTGTACATTATGCGTCGCTATATCCACACACGCACTCATGTCGTCAAGAAGGCGCGTGAACGTGAATACGCTTTCTGTGCGCCAATTCGCTTGTGGTACTGCCAAATATCTCGTGCGAATATGCAGTGCATGTGTGTGTGTGTGTGTGTTGCGTATGCATGCGTGCGGGTTGTGTCTGACTGCAGTGTGCGTGTGTGTGTGTGTGTGTGTGTGCGGTGGCGAGCGCGAGAAAAGAAAAGAGAAGAAAGAAAAGAAAAGGAGTAGACAGCACTCGGACTTCCCCGGTGGTCACCCACCCGAGTACTACCCGAGCTTGAGGCTGCTTAACTTCGCAGAGATTTAAGCCACCAGGACCCGCCACACCACCCGGAGGTGATGTGGAAGTACAAGTGACTTTGTAACTTAACCCGCGCAGGCCGGGTCCTGTACCCCTCATTACACTACGGGGCCTTTTTGGCAACGGGGCCTCCCCCACGATGAAGGGCCAGGACACTTATTCAGCGCCCCAGTTGCTCGTCCGCTTAACTGCCTGTCTCCGGTCACACCCGGCTGACGGGTTGGCATCGACGGGAATCGATCCAGTGACCTCCCGGTCCCCAAGCCAGTGTTTGACCACTGACCCAAATGGGATCGGTTTGCTTAACTTCGCAGAGCGAACGGGATACGGTGTTCTCAGCCTAAGATGGCCGTCTACATCATATCACATATTTATATACTACTCATGCATCAAACCCTAGCTGCACACTCATTTCTTTGCTTCGAGGTAGAGCGGATATTGGTATATTGGTGTCGCGCAGTGGCATCGTGCGTGGTTCGTGGCGCGCATGGTGTGATAGATGGTGTTGTGGGTGTCAGAGGTGGGGTGTGAGTGGCTCGTTGATGGCGTATGTGTTGTAGGGAGCGATATGGTGTGTGTGCGAGTTTGTTATTGTGTGTGTATATATAGTGTGTGTGATGGGGATGTAGCTCAAATGGTAGAGCGCTCGCTTAGCATGCGAGAGGTACTGGGATCGATACCCAGCTTCTCCAAATGGTTCTGTTACTGTGATATGATCGTCATCAACAGCACTTTCCCAAATGTGCACTTCGCAGTCTCACCTGTGAATTCGTTGACATTGAGTAACAATCTTTTTGCTGCACCCCTTGCCTCTCTTCCTTTGCTCGGCTGCAAGCCTCCTGTTCTTGTACATTATGCGTCGCTATATCCACACACGCACTCATGTCGTCAAGAAGGCGCGTGAACGTGAATACGCTTTCTGTGCGCCAATTCGCATGTGGTACTGCCAAATATCTCGTGCGAATATGCAGTGCATGTGTGTGTGTGTGTGTGTGTGTGTGTTGCGTATGCATGCGTGCGGGTTGTGTCTGGCTGCAGTGTGCGTGTGTGTGTGTGTGTGTGTGTGCGGTGGCGAGCGCGAGAAAAGAAAAGAGAAGAAAGAAAAGAAAAGAAAAAGAGTAGACAGCACTCGGACTTCCCCGGTGGTCACCCACCCGAGTACTACCCGAGCTTGAGGCTGCTTAACTTCGCAGAGCGAACGGAATACGGTGTTCTCAGCCTAAGATGGCCGTCTACATCATATCACATATTTATATACTACTCATGCATCAAACCCTAGCTGCACACTCATTTCTTTGCTTCGAGGTAGAGTGGATATTGGTATATTGGTGTCGCGCAGTGGCATCGTGCGTGGTTCGTGGCGCGCATGGTGTGATAGATGGGGTTGTGGGTGTCAGAGGTGGGGTGTGAGTGGCTCGTTGATGGCGTATGTGTTGTAGGGAGCGATATGGTGTGTGTGCGAGTTTGTTATTGTGTGTGTGTATATAGTGTGTGTGATGGGGATGTAACTCAAATGGTAGAGCGCTCGCTTAGCATGCGAGAGGTACTGGGATCGATACCCAGCTTCTCCAAATGGTTCTGTTACTGTGATATGATCGTCATCAACAGCACTTTCCCAAATGTGCACTTCGCAGTCTCACCTGTGAATTCGTTGACATTGAGTAACAATCTTTTGCTGCACCCCTTGCCTCTCCTCCTTTGCTCGGCTGCAAGCCTCCTGTTCTTGTACATTATGCGTCGCTATATCCACACACGCACTCATGTCGTCAAGAAGGCGCGTGAACGTGAATACGCTTTCTGTGCGCCAATTCGCATGTGGTACTGCCAAATATCTCGTGCGAATATGCAGTGCATGTGTGTGTGTGTGTGTGTGTTGCGTATGCATGCGTGCGGGTTGTGTCTGACTGCAGTGTGCGTGTGTGTGTGTGTGCGGTGGCGAGCGCGAGAAAAGAAAAGAGAAGAAAGAAAAGAAAAGAAAAAGAGTAGACAGCACTCGGACTTCCCCGGTGGTCACCAACCCGAGTACTACCCGAGCTTGAGGCTGCTTAACTTCGCAGAGCGAACGGGATACGGTGTTCTCAGCCTAAGATGGCCGTCTACATCATATCACATATTTATATACTACTCATGCATCAAACCCTAGTTGCACACTCATTTCTTTGCTTCGAGGTCGAGTGGATATTGGTATATTGGTGTCGCGCAGTGGCATCGTGCGTGGTTCGTGGCGCGCATGGTGTGATAGATGGTGTTGTGGGTGTCAGAGGTGGGGTGTGAGTGGCTCGTTGATGGCGTATGTGTTGTAGGGAGCGATATGGTGTGTGTGCGAGTTTGTTATTGTGTGTGTGTGTATATAGTGGGTGTGATGGGGATGTAGCTCAAATGGTAGAGCGCTCGCTTAGCATGCGAGAGGTACTGGGATCGATACCCAGCTTCTCCAAAATGGTTCTGTTACTGTGATATGATCGTCATCAACAGCACTTTCCCAAATGTGCACTTCGCAGTCTCACCTGTGAATTCGTTGACATTGAGTAACAATCTTTTTGCTGCACCCCTTGCCTCTCCTCCTTTGCTCGGCTGCAAGCCTCCTGTTCTTGTACATTATGCGTCGCTATATCCACACACGCACTCATGTCGTAAAGAAGGCGCGTGAACGTGAATACGCTTTCTGTGCGCCAATTCGCTTGTGGTACTGCCAAATATCTCGTGCGAATATGCAGTGCATGTGTGTGTGTGTGTGTGTTGCGTATGCATGCGTGCGGGTTGTGTCTGACTGCAGTGTGCGTGTGTGTGTGTGTGTGTGTGTGCGGTGGCGAGCGCGAGAAAAGAAAAGAGAAGAAAGAAAAGAAAAAGAGTAGACAGCACTCGGACTTCCCCGGTGGTCACCCACCCGAGTACTACCCGAGCTTGAGGCTGCTTAACTTCGCAGATAAATAAGTTACATTACACTCTTAGGGGGTGCTTTCCTATTCTCCGCTACCTATACTAGGGGTGGAATATGCAAATGTGCAGTTTTTCTGTGAGGGCCACTATTCGGTTAGACCAGTATAGTGAAATCAAGTCAAAATGCAAAACCGGTATGACCAGGTTGGACAGTTGCGACTTGTGTTCTTGGGTGTATGGTGGTGCAGTGGTTTGTACTTGGCTTGGGATCCAGGAGGTCGCTGGATCGATTCCGGGTGGGATCAAAATTTGGGAAAGTCGAAAAAACCGAAAGTTGTGTAGCTTGGGGTAAATGTCGTGTACAAGCGCTTCTTGGGACCCGAGACATAATCAAGGAACTGGCATATTCCGCTCTACCTTCGGGTAAGTCTCAATAGGGTCAGGCTTGGGGTTTGACGGGTGGAACTTGCCACCACCCATGCATAACTCTGCATGAGCCGTTTCAAGGAGCCGGATGGGATCATTCCCTGTGTACGCACGTTCCCGGTTGGCATTCACAGCTTGGTGTAGGCTTCTTCAAATCTTGTCTTCACAACCACTGTATCAATTAGCACCTTCTTCAAAGTCATTCGACTCTGTCGTACTGGCGTCAAAGCCAGCGTCTTGTATCAGCCTCTTTAGCTGACGCAAGGCCAGAGCCGAGTGTCTTTGGCTTTTGACGTGTAGCTCGTGCTTGTACGCCTGGATGTGGAGCTGGAGAAGTGCTTGTATCCTGGCTTGTGTCTCAACTGTGTTGGGGACTTGGCCGTGGAAACGGATGTCATTGCGGTGCATCCAGATGCAGCGGGTCACAATGGCTCGCACAAAGTTGAGCACCACAAAGAGTGTGTATCCGTATTTTTCCTTGGCTTGTGTGGTAGGCTGGAGACTGGAGAAGTACACGAGGGTTCCCCACGAGAGCTCGCTTGCAAAAGCTCTTTGGAGAGGCTGGAGCAAAGGGTCCCATAACCGCGAGGCAAAGGGACAAAGCCAGAAGAGGTGCTGAGGGGTCTCGAGGTCTTGACAGTCAAAATGGCAAGTTGTCTTGGCGTCTTGGAGGTGCTGGAATCGATAGCCTAAGTGTAAGGCGTTGTGCTGAAGCCGGTAGAGAAAATCGGCGTAGACTGGGAGGAGGTGCTTGTTCAATTTGAGATCGCGTTTCCAGAAGTCGGGATCAGGAGCTTCCGAGACTCCTAATCGTTGCAACGGCAACGCAGGGGGCTTGGGACACTTGAGCACGTTCCGGATCTTGGCAACCGTGAGGTCTTCTAGGGGGTGCTCTCCAATAACCCAGTTATGGAAGGCACTTGCAAAGGCTTGACTTGGACGAGGACCGTGGGGTGGATCACGGAGTACCCGAAGCGCAATATCACAGTCCACGAGGAAGTTCCTGCAATAGCGTGTGTTGTATGCTCTTGAGTCTCCTGGTTGTTGGATCGCTGTGGCAAGTGCCGCCGGTGTTGGCGTACTACCACAGAGATCGTATATGTCTTCTGCCGTGTAGAGCCGGAGCTGGGCGAGTCTCTGCACGAGTGCCGAGGGTCTCGTAGCTAATGTGCGGTCTTGGCTTCCATGTCGTAGTGTGGCGTTGTGCAGTAGCGGCATCGACAGTAGGTCGAATTTGCTTGTGCTGGCTGGTATCTTGGGTCTCAACTTCGTGTGCCACACAAACAGCACCTGGTGCCAGAAGCTGTTGAGAGCAGACCAGCGGTTTTCACGCCGAGTGCTGGCGTGGTTGGGACTGGTAGTCACTGGTGCGTACAGGATATCGAGGGGTCGACCCCATGGAGTCATAGCCTGCTGAAAGACTTCAACAACAGGGGACACCCAACTGGGGAGCGAGTGATGGCACTCTCGCACACTGTTAACCACACGTACAAGTGCATGTACTTGCAGCGCGTTCACAGAGTCTTCTATCTGTGTGAGACCGAGACCTCCTTGCGATCTTGGAGCGTACCACCAGTCTGTGGCCAGGATAGCTGACAGTCGGGAGCTGGAAGTGCTGGAGTCACTCAGGAAAGTCGCGATGACACCCTTGATTTGATCTTGAAAACCGGATTGCGGGATATGGCACACACTGGCTGTGTACCAGAGCGTGGGTAGCACAATTTGCTGAAGCAACGCCACTCGACCGTTCAAAGTCCTTGCGCGGTGCTTCCATACTGTACAACGGAGCTGGATACTGGCAATGAGGTGGTGCAGCCGATCTGTATTGGAGAGGCGCGGTCCATAACGAATACCGAGGAGCTTGGCTTCACCAGTATTGTCAGTGACTTGCACACCGAGTTGCTGCAGCTGGGTCTGGAGTTCTTCATCTTCGTCTGTCCATTCTCGAAAAGGTAGTATGACAGTCTTGTGCATGTTGAGTTTCATACCGGCTGCCGAACAAAACTCTTGGACACGTTGTAGAAACTGGGGTGCCAGAGAGAGATCACTGAGGAGCCCTGTGCAATCATCCGCAAAGCTGATAACTGTGTGGGGTTCGTCGGAGTGTGGTAACTTGAGACCGTGGGGATTGAACTGGACTCGGAGGTAGTTCAATAGCGGTTCAATGTAGAGCACAAATAACGCTGGCGAGAGTGGATCACCTTGCCGAACTCCTGCACCCAGTGCGAAATGTGGAAGTGGAGCACCATTGAAGAGAATCGATACGATCGTGCTTCGAATCATCACTCGGATCCATTCCCGGAAATTGGGACCAAACCCAAAGTGCCTCAGTATCATCTCGAGTGCATCCCACACAACACTGTCAAAGGCTTTGGCAAAGTCGAGTAGGAGTGCACCTGCCATTTCTTGGCATCGTTGGAATAGATGCTGGAGAGCTTGGAACCGGAGATGTGCGTTACGAATATCACGTCCTGGGACGAAGCCGTATTGATCCGTGTGGAGCAACTTGGGCAAAATCGACTGTAACCTCTTGGACAAGATTTTCGGTCCGAGCTTGGCATCGATGTTCAATAGCGTGATCGGGCGATAGTTACTGGGAACACGCCGGTCACCACTCTTGTACAGGAGCGAGATCTGTCCTCTTCTCTGGAACTTGGTCATTTTACCGAGTTGGAATTGAGACGAGTACACCACTTCGAGTAACTTGCTCCAAAGCTGAGTATCCACGTTGTAGTACGCAAGCGGGAGACCGTCTGGACCTGGAGCCTTGTTGGCTGTGGTGTGCTTCAGTACATAGTAGAAGTCGTTCGCAGTGAACGGACTATCTAGCATGCGCTGGTCTTCTGCAGTAAGTCTGGTCTTGGTGTGCTGGAGGATTCTCGATAGCTTGAGTGGATTCCACTTTGGTTTGGGATGGGAGTACTCACGAGACGGCGAGCAATAGACACCATCCAATACCGGTTGAATTCTTCGCACATCGAGTGTAAGTCTTCTGCCGATTGTACTGGGATGGTCGTCTTGTGTAGGAGCATTGGGGGTCGGAAGAAATACTTGGCGCACTTTTCGGACTGGTACAGGTCGGAGGCAAATTTTTGCTTGGACTTGTGGTGGTCTTCTTCTTCAATTTGGGCTCGCAATTTTTGTTGGAGCGAACTCAGGGTTGCTGAGACTTCTTCAGACGGACTGAGATGCTCGAGGTGCTGCAGCTGATTGATGCGCACGTGCAGGTCTTCTTTCTCGACTTGTCGCTTGTTCTTCTTGTCGTTGAAAAGCTGGCGTAGGTAAATACAGTCTTGGCGCTTGTGCTCGTCGAGCAGATGTCCTGGGTTGTATGTCGATGCAATGGTCGGGTCAATTGATTCCGCCAGTTTTATCAGGGACAACTTCAGATATTCTTGGGCTTCGGGAAGTTCGATGACCCAGCTTGGACATCGCCACGGTGCTCTTGTTCTTGGCTTGAATAGTTCGGAACCGAGGGTGAACTCGATCCCGCAGTGGTCGGCTTTGTTGGGCTGGTGTTTCCAGTCGTGCTTGAGTTGTTTGAGTTGCCGGTTGAATATATCGGAACTCAATAGGACGAAGTCGATGCGAGCACTTCGGTTGGGGCTTGTAAACTCGCGAACATGGGGGTTCTGCAGGCGCCATGCATCAAAGAGATTCAGAGCCTGCATCCACTCCAGGAGTTCTTGACGGCCCTCGCGGCGGGCTCGGTTGTTGGTCTGGGCTTGGTCGAGTTGGGTCGAGAAGACTGTGTTGAAGTCTCCGAGAGCCAAATGTATGGCATTGTCTTCGAACTGTCGGGGGAGACTGTCGAAGAAGCTTGGTCGGTCGGTTGGGTTGACTGGTGCGTACACTGCGTGGATATAGGCTGGGGAGCCATCGAGTGTACCTTGGAGCACGAGATACCGTGAGAGAGTGTTTGGGTCACTCACTTGGGTTTCCGTGATGTCTTGGATATCTTGGACCGGACAGGTGGGGGTGAGTAGAATACCCACTCCCGCCTGTCCGGTATACATGTCGAAATGGTCATGGGACCAAAAGGCGGTGTTGAAGCTTGAGGACTTTTTCCACAAAAAGTCTGCGCGCTTGAGGTTGGCTGGGTTGGTGAACTTGGTTTCTTGCAATGCGATAATATGGAACTTGGACGAGAAGTAGTTGAGCGTACTCTGAGTGACTCGGTTGAAGCCGTTCACATTAATAGAGTATCCCCGTAGGGTCCAGTCCAGATTAGAGAGAAGGCAGGGTGGGGAAGACGGTCTTGCGCAGCTCGCAGATCGAGGTCAAAAGTCCGCTTGGAAGTCGCATACTGGCCAATTTCTCCATCAAATCGGAGCGGAGTAGGTTCAGCAGCGTTGCGTCATCCCATAGTAGCCAAAGTGTGTGCTGGAGTCGCTGAGCCGGAGCTTGCGAAATCGCACACACCTTGAATGGGTCGCAGTAGATGCTTGGGGCCATCACTTGTAACAGCAGGTCGAACTCGGCGATCCAGACTTGCTGCCAGAAAAGCGCTTGGTTGTGGTCGAGACACTGGCTGAGCATGGTCTGGTAGTCTTCGGGGTCTTGGGGGTTGAACACGGCTTGGACCTTGTCCTCGAACGTGTCGAGTTCCGGAAGCAGTTCCTGCGAGCTGATTTTCCGGAACAAGGCGTGGCCGTAGAATTTTCCCGTCATGACACTGTAGTTGTTCGGGGTGGTTGTGTCGTAGAGCGGACGGAGGTGGCTTGGCTGGGTTTTGAGCGAGACTATGCTCATCTCAGGGCTGGGTTCTTCGTCAAATTTTTGAAGGAACGCCTGGATGTAATTGCACAGACTCGCCACAGACATCGATTCAACGTTGTAGTCGATGGTCGCGCGCTGTATCTCGACTTGACCTTCCACTTGAGTCACTTGCGATCGGATAGGCGAGCGGTCGTGGTTGTGGAGGGTGACGTCTATGTCCGGAGAGATAGGCGCGTCCTCCGAGCCCAGCGTAATCCACTCATACACGTTGTGAGACGCGACGAGCGGGTAGGTGGTTTGGGATGGTGGCAGCAGAAAGGCTTGCGCCTGATCCGCTGGTACCGTAGGGAAGATGATCTTCTTGCTCCTCTCGATCAGATGGTACGCGTCGCACACATCTGGGAGAGGCGGGATGGTGACCTTCTTCTCTTCGGAGGTCCACATCGAGGATGGGTTGACAGACAACGAGGTCATGTCCGAGTCCGATCCCATATCGGCATCCGAGTCACCACCAGTGTCAGCTGGGGTGGTCAGCTGCGCACCTGCGTCCGAAGTAGCATCGGTGCTTGCTTCGACAGCAGGCGGGTCTTCGTTGGTCTTGGTCTTGCGCCGTTCCAATAGAAACGGCGGGGTCTTCTTGTTATAGGCTTGGATACGGTGGTTGACGACACAATAGCCAGACGCAGTGAACTGGATCTGGGGTAGAGGTTCCTTGCCACCGATCATCACCACTGCAGGGGGGTCTTTCTGGTTGAAGTAGACCCGTCGATTGCGTGACTGCAGTCCATTGGCAGTCCGGGAAGGGGTGATGTACACGGGAGGTACACCGTGAGCTGTAAACCAATCGTAGATGATACTATCAGTAGTATCATCTGCGAGGCGTTGCAGCTCCACATAGTACCAGTGAGAGTACTTGGAGTAGGGTTGGATCTTGAACGACCGTCCGCAGACGGTGAGTTGCAGATTACCCAGCTTCGTGCAGATCTCTCGATCGGTGCACGTGAAGCTCACTCCCTTTCCTCGGATCACTTTGAAGTCGCGGAGGTGCACAATGCTGTTGGCCCACAATGTGGACTTTTGGTCAGCACCCAACGAGGTCATGATCTCCGTGTCCGAAAACGTGGAGGTCAAGTCTCTCGCGGGGATCCACATTGGGTAACACTGGTCGCTGTTCACTGGCGTGGGAACGCCTCGCAACGCAGCTGCCTTCCGTTCCGCAGCTGTGCGGTCTTCGTCTTGGAACGCCCTTTCTGCTTCCGCGAAAGTTGCGTCCGTCGGGATGGTCACTTGTTGGCGTGATGAGTTGGCACGCCATTGCTTGCGCCACTCGGTGTTGGCAGCTGAGGTCTTCATATTGCAGGGGTAGGTCGAACTTGATATTTTTCTGGATTTTCTTGACTGGATTTTGTTGGGTTGAAAGTGCAGTTTTTTTGTGATTTCTTGTTTTTTGTGGTTGCAGGGGTCGACTGTTTGGTCGAGAACCGAGGGAAAGTCAAACTCTCGAGCTGACCTAAAGACTCCCAGGGACCGCTCGCTATGAGGCAGTGTAGGAAGCAGTAGGCAGCACCTGAAGAGTCAAAATCAGAGTGCAAAGCGAACCTCAATTCGCGGCAGCTCCGATCAGCACACTTCGGGAGAGCAATAGCACTCACTGATGAGCTACAAAATTTCGATCCCACCAACAAGCGTGGCAGACGAGACTGATCACTAACCACGTCGTGGAAAGCACCGGGTCTCTAACCAAAATTTCAGAGGTTCACCAGTGTGAACTAAGGGACGGTCGGGGTTGGGGGTCGGCAGTCGCTTGAGACCAGCTGGCGAGGAAAGTCGATAGCAAGCGTGGGCTTGTCTATTCGACTTGTGGGGTAGCTGGCAAATTGGAAAGTGCTTAACTTCGCAGAGCGAACGGGATACGGTGTTCTCAGCCTAAGATGGCCGTCTACATCGGCTCTTCTCTTTATATCCTACTCATGCATGAAACCTCACACTCATTTCTTTGCTTCGAGGTAGAGTATATATTGGCATGTTGGTGTCGCGTAGTGGCATCGTGCGTGGTTTGTGGCGCGCGTGGTGTGATAGATGGGGTTGCAGGGATCAGACGTGGGGTGTGAGTGGCTCGTTGATGGCGTATATGCTGTGGGGAGCGATGTGGTGTGTGTGTTTGTGTGTGTGTGTGTATAGTAGGTATGATGGGGATGTAGCTCAGTTGAAAGTTGTCTATATTACTAGAATTAGACGGAGTGACGACTCAATCTGCCTAGCTACATATAGATACTACTACTTTTCGAATAAATATACTCTACACTTGATAAGGTACAGGATCTTGCGAGTTGCGTTCTGGTCAAAGATCTTTTGACTAGAAACGAGTGCTGGAGGTGACGAACTTGGAACATTGCTGGGTGGGTCGTCGCAAAGTCATCGAAAGGCGGATACTTCCTTATCTTGATAAACGCCTTCTCGAGTGATGCTCTCTCATCGTCGTCGTATCGACACCTCAGGTTGTACCGGAAGTGCGCACTGGCAGTGGTGAAGATGACCAGCAGTGCTGGCGTCGTCGGTGTGGGCTGTCTTCCATCGAACAGACACCGATTGCGGTCCGACCAGATGAAGTGGAGGGTCGCAGCGCGGAACGTGTGCCACACGTCTCCGATGACGTCCTCACACTCCTTCCATTCTTCTCGCACGACTGGTTTCCTTGCTGTCGCAATCATGGTCCATGTCAACTGGGATCGGACAAATGGCGCCATGATGTTCCGTATGTGCTCCCACAGTCTTGTTGCGAGAGCACACTCGAAGAACAAGTGTTTCTCCGTCTCGACTGCGTCACACCCGTCGCGAATGCAGTAGATGATGCGCGGGTTCGAGTGTTGCAGGAACCAGAACCGCGAGCGCACGGGGAGAAGCCGGAACGCGAGGCGGAACTGCAGGTCTTCGAACACGGGGAGCAGGATCTTGCGAAGATGCTTCCCGTACTTCACGAACGACTTGACTTCTTCGTCACCGACACTCGGAGAGTGCAGCGACATCGGGTGGGACTTGCTCGGTGGTTCCGGCTTCCACACCACTCGAAGAAGCGCGCTCCTCGGGATCGCTGGGACCAGACACACCTTCGAGCCACTTTTGCATCCCAGGCGAGGGAATGCACACTCACTCCATGTGTCCGAAGACAAAGGTGCAAGCTCACGCACTCCAAGTCGGACCGCGATCTGTGTCGCCTCTCGGTACAGAGAACGCAACCACTGGGATTGCACACCGAGAGCCACAGACGCGAGAGTGAGGTCGAGGTGCCGTTGGACGAAGTCGGACTCGCTCGGCCAGGAAGCACCATTGCTCATGAAGTCGACCAGCGAGCACAAGCCGAAGACCCTCGAGATGTGCAGACGGAACCCACGCTGGGGTTCTGGCACCATCCCGATGCATCGACGGTGTGCAGCGGTGGTTTGCGACCTCGGAGTCTGCTCGTAGTGGAGGTCTGGATCCGAGTGGAACCAGATCGGCTGGTTCAGACCATACCAGACACGCTCGTCCGTCGGAAGGTCGTGCCACGAGATCTCCCATCGGATCTTGTACCACCAGACCCACGTCTCCTTCCACCAACTAGAGATCAACTCCCACTTGATCATCGTGCCATGTCGAAGAGGAGACATCGTGAGGAAGTCGAGCGCTGTGCGTCGACCGACTCGAGGAAGAACCGCTGTGAGCAGCTCCGCACTCGGTGTCGTCCAGCTTCTCTCGTCTGGCTTGCTCACTGCTCGCATGAACTGGAGCAGATGCTGGAGGCGTTGTCGCTTCAGTTGCGCTTCGATGCTTGGGATCTGCAGACCACCCTCACTCCTCGGGAGATACAAGAACTCCTTCGGAATGAGCTGGATGTGGCTTGCATCTCGATCGTGCTTCCGACTCAAGACGAACCGATTCAGCATCGACTGCCACCTCTTCACGACCGACGACGGGATCGACACGTGCTGGGTGTAGTGCCACAAGCGAGACAAGACCATCGTTTGCGCCACAAGAAGACGACCGCGAAGAGTCCTTGCTCGTCTGTACCACATCTTGAAGCCGTCGTAGAAGCGTTGCTCGAGGAAGTTGACGATGTCGTCGTTGACTGGCGACTGACTGAAGGGGATCCCGAGGAACTTGACCGACTCGGCTCGACCAAGCACATGCACACCTGGGAGCTGGGGACAGATCTCGTTCCGATTCAGCGCCATCAGGTTCGACTTGCCGAGATTGAGCTTCGCGCCAGACCCGTTGCAGTACTCCTCCACGAGCTCAAGCTGCGCTTGCACGCTCGCAATGGAGCCTCCCAGGAGAGTCGTGTCGTCTGCGAAGAAGACACTGGTGGATGTGTGATCCTCGGTGAGGCACACTCCGAACTCTTCGTGGGACCGCAGCAGGTTTCCTAGTGGCTCGATCGTGAGAAGGAAGAGAAGCGCAGAGAGCGGGTCGCCTTGCTTCACTCCCCGTGTCGGGAACAGCGCAGGCTGGATGTTCTGGTTGATGAGAAGATGCGCTTGCGGCTCGGTGTACAGCAGTCTCACCCACTGCACAAAGTCCGAACCACACCCCATTCGCTCGAGCACACGGAACATGTAGTCCCAGTTCACTCGGTCGAACGCCTTCTCGAAGTCCAAGAACAGCGCATACGCTTCTTCGTCTCGACTCGTCACCAAGTCCTGCAGATCCGCGAGGAACCGCACATGGTGGTGGATCGATCGACCTTTGACGAACCCTTTCTGATCCGTGTGGACCAGGTCCGGTACGACACTTTGCAGTCGATAGGTGAGAGCCTTCGAGAGAACCTTGACGTCGACCGGGATGAGTGCGATCGGTCGGTAGTTGCCTGGTTGTGCTCTCGAGCCTTTCTTGTGGAGAAGCACGACGGCAGACTTGCGCTGAGAAGGGAGCAGAACCCCTCGTCGAAGTTGGTCGTTGAAGACAAGACTGAGACACTCACCGAAGACGCCCGGAGCGACCTGGTAGAAACCAGCAGTCAATCCGTCCATGCCAGGAGCCGACGTCGCCTTCATGTGTCGAATCGCATCCGCCAGATCGTGAGATGTGACTGGTGCATTCAGGATGTCTCGATCCATCTCCGACGTGAACCGGACGATGGAGTCGAGAAGGTTGCATTGCATGGTTTCGTCGGGTGGATGAGCTCTTCCTGCCGGACTGTCAGGATCTCCCATCTCGGACCCCCAGTGTTCCAGGAAGCGAAGCGATATCTCTTGAGGATTCGATGAGACACTGCCACTCGGTGTCACCACCTCCTCGATCGAGACCCTTCTCAAGCTCGTGTCCAGTGGACGGAAGAAGTGCTTGGTCGACTTTTCAGAGTTGGCCGCTTGGAAGTCAAACGCACTGTCCTGGTTGTATTGACTTGTCCTCGTGACCGTCTCCTTGTACATCTTCATGGCTTCTTCGAACTCGCTGCGGTTGTCCTCGGTCGACGCGCCTCGATAGCGAGCAGCCGCTTGGTCCAACGCCGCTTGAGCCTCTTCGATCGCAGCAGTGTCTTGCATCCGCAGTTCCTTCTGCACGTCTTGGAGCTGGGACTTGATGCTCTCCTTCCACTTCTCCCACACCTTGCCAGGGTATGTCGAAGTGCGAAGCTTGTCGAGCACCATCTCTGCCTCCTTCTCGATCGCCGAGACCACGAGTGGATACTCGAGGAGGTAGCGAGGGAACTTCCAGTACCCTCGACCGTGGAGCTACGAACCAGACCGGAAGCTCACACTGTGTGCGAGGTGGTCTCCAGCATGCTTCGGCAGGAAGTACTTGGAGTCGTCGTAGAAGCGTTCGTAGAAGTCCTCCGACAGCAAGATGTAGTCGAGTCGGTTCTTCCGAGGAAGGGAACCGGTGAAGACTCGCTTGGTGTCGTAGTGGATCCGCCACGCATCGACCACACTCAGTTTCGCCAACCACTCGAGACAGCTGGACCGACCGGGGTCGTAGCGTAGATCTGGAGACGACGAGTCGAGTCTGGGGTCCAGAGGAGTGTTCAGATCTCCCAACACAAAATGCGTCGCTTGGTCCTCGAACCCTTCGGTGTCCAGACTCGAGAAGAATTGGTGTTTCTCTTGCTGGTCCACTGGCGCGTACACGTTGTGGATGTAGATGGGAGCACACTCGACCATGACCTTCACAACGAGATACCGACCAGGGACTGAGAGTCGAGAGCCCTCTTCTGCCGTGTCGAAGCCTGGGAAGTCGGAACGGAGCACCGTGAGAACTCCATTGCTCCTTCCTCGCGTCGGTCGATCGAGCTGGCAGTTCGGGTCGTTCACAAAGACTCGGTGCTTGAAGCTCGAGTCGAGGTGGAACTTGAACTTGGACAGATGCGTTCTGTCGCTCAACTTGGTTTCTTGGACGCATGCCACCGAGTGTTTCGATAGCACGCTGTCGATAAATAGGTGACCGTTCTTCTTGATGCCGTTAGTGTTGACGGACACGACACTAACGTTGCTCCACGTTGTTTGGGTTGGAGTTGGTTTAGCAACGAGTGGCCAAGCCTCCCGCTACCAGTACCACCTCTCCCTCGACAACTCGGAGCTGCAACACCGACTCGTCGACCGGGTAGTACCCATCGAGCTTGCGAAGCTCTTCCAGGTCATCGAGCAAGTACCCCTGCCACTGCACTTCGTTCCATTGACTCAAGCAGTGCGCACCAAGGTCCGACCGCAAGAGCATGAGGAGAGTGTTGGGGTGGAGGAGTCTCGTGTGGTGCGCGGGGATCCACTCGACCGGCTGACCAGTGATGTAGTGGATCCAGTGGTCGTTGCTGAAGATCGTCGGCGCGATCGACATCAGCATGAGTTCAAAGAACCCGAGTGCCTTGGTCGCTCGCGATAGTTCCTTCATCTCGTTCGACGACGTCCACCAATTGGCGCAAGCTCTGAACAACTCTTCTCGCTTCGACGGGACCGTCGCCTTCATCAGCTTCTTCCACTTCGCACTGAACGTCGTGTCTTCGCTCGGCTGAGACGCGCACAGCACGCGGTTGATCACATGAAGCTGGGCAATCTCGGCGATCTCGCGTCCGCTTCCTGCCATCTTGAGCGACAGAGCGCTGTTGAAGGCGAGGGGTGACTCCACCGCCTTCTTCATGACATGGTCAGGATTCGTGGCGTTCTCGACGATGTTGAGTACGCTCGCGACCTTCGTGTCTGCAGTCGCAAGACAGTCAGGGAGGATGCTGAGAAATGCCGTGTTCTCGTCGTTGAACATCGACTCCGCTACCTCGGCAAGCGAGGACGCCTTCGATGCCTTGCGAATCTTCGTGTGGTGCTTTTCCACGAAGAACGCAGACTCTGGTGAGGTCTTGAGTGCTTCATGATGCTTCACTTCTGTGGGGAGGATCTGGTATCGGGGACCGAACTTCGCATCAGCACTCACATCCTTTGCTTCGAACGCAACTTCCATCGTCTGTAGCGCTTGGAAGTAGTTGGTCGTGGCGATGCCGTCGAGAGGTTGGGAAGGTTGATCCTTGACCATCAAATTGAAAAAGTCGATGCCATTTCGGGATCGCTTCTTCTTGTTTCTCACTGTGGTGAACCCATCACCATTCGTCAACAGAGTCGGCTTTGCTTGAGGCTTCGGACTCCCTGGAGGCGTGATCGGACCGGTCGAGTTCTTCAGCGTCTCCAGCGACACCAATGAGTTGCTTCGTGACTTTGCCAGCGTTGTCACCACTGGTGCTTGGCCATGCTGAGCTCTGAGCGTGAGCTGCACTTCCTTCTTCTTGCCTGCGTCGATCGATCTCTGCAGGGACGAGCTGAAAGGCTTCGCTGTCGCAGCTTGTGCGTAGGTCCTTGGTTGCTGTGGATGATTCTGCGTCGCAGCAGGGGTGTAGTCGAGTGGTGGTGGGAACACGTCACCCGGAACACCAAGCTCGAGCGCATGCAGTGAGCGATAGCCAAACGGCATTCGCTCTGAACTGAACGGCGCATTCTTCCCGTGAACGGGATGGAGCTTGTTGTCGAAGACCAGCTGATCACACACCGAGTTGTTGATGATCAGAGCGGGAGGACACGACCTCGACAGGAAGTACACCCGCCACGCCGCGGACGTCACCCCCGTCGTCAAGTTCACTTCACGGAACGTGTCGTACACCGGCTTGCATCCAAGAAGGAAGAGTCGGTGCAGGATCACGTCCGTGTCCTTGTCGCAGTCTACATTGGCAATATCCAAGTAGTACTTGTCGCCAAGGCTGTCGAACTCCTTGAAAGTGAAGACACCTCCAAGGATATTCACCTTGGTGCGCTCCAAGCGCACACAGGCTTCTTTCGACTTGACCTTGACGCGCAAGTTGCCGCCCGGCATCTTGGAGATCTGGCCAATCTCGAATTGCTTGTACAGCTCTTCGAGCGCGCTGTTTCCGTGTTCCGGACCGGCAAGGGACGCCAATATCTTGTGGACAGAAGTCTTCGCGAGCGCTCTGCCAGTCTCGATCACCATGTCGTACTTGGCTCTCGGCAGCTGGTAGGGTCGCGCTTGTTCCATTCTCGAAGCGATGAGAGACCAGTCGTGACCAGCAGCATACTGGCGCTCAATCGCCTCGATGTCCACAGCAAGAGGCTTCGGGGTCTCGACGCGCTTGCGGGCTGCTTCGACCGTAGCTCGGTCGCGTCGGAGGTGTTCTTGTTGCATGATCACGTCGGCCATGGTCGGACGCGTGTCTTCGGCTGGCGCTTCCACAGTACCTCCTTCCCCCATGACGACATCCCCGTCGTCAATGGTGGTGTCGGGCGGATTCTCGGTTGAAGTACCACCCGTGGTGGTCGCTTCATCCAATCCTGGAAGTCCCTCCGAAGATGAGTCGGAGCTGGAATGTTCTCCAGTCTCGAGCCCACTTCCCAAATATTTGCAAGTTGAACTTGCATTTGGTGTGGATTCGGAACTGGATCCCAGCTTCGGTCGGCTTGATCTTGCAGTTGAGCTTGGGATGAGTTCGTACCCAGATCCCAAATTTTCACGGGTTGAACTTGCAGTTGAACTTGAACTTGGGTTGAAAACCAGATCCCAAATTTTCGTTCTTTGAACTTGAACTTGGGGTGGGTTCAGAGTCTTGCGACACGGAACCGTTCCCTCCCGTTCCACAAATCCGCGCCTCTGATTGGCCAGAAGCATGGGTTGAGGAGGATGGAAGAGCAGACGAGGCAGGCTTCTCACTTGATTCTTTCCCGGATCCAGGGCGACGAGTGGCGTTGGCTGGGTTGGCAGCTACGGTCGAAGCTGGATTCTTGGGAGAGACCATTGCGAAAGAAACTTGAGGGTAGGAAGGCGGCGGCGTGGAGGCGGCGGTTGGCTTGGTATTTCTCAAGTCGACTTGCGGGGTGGCCGGCAAATTGAGAAGTGGGGATGTAGCTCAAATGGTAGAGCGCTCGCTTAGCATGCGAGAGGTACTGGGATCGATACCCAGCTTCTCCAAAATGGTTCTGTTACTGTGATATGATCGTCATCAACAGCACTTTCCCAAATGTGCACTTCGCAGTCTCACCTGTGAATTCGTTGACATTGAGTAACAATCTTTTTGTGCGAATGTGCAGTGTGCCGCTGTTGACATGGACAACTTGGTGTCCAGAAGTCCAAACAGTGCACGCCAGAACTTGGACGTGAAACGGGTGTCACGGTCAGACACGATCTCGACTGGTAGTCCATGTAGACGGAATACGACGTCTACAAAGACCTTGGCAGTCTTCTCAGCAGAGATCTTGTCCGAAACAGGCGCAAGATGAACCATCTTGTTGAATCGGTCCACAAACACAAGGATGCCATTGCGTCCGTGTGTGTCTCTTGGAAGTTCGAATATGAAATCCATACACACAGACATCCAACTGTCCGATGGGACAGCCAATGAACGAAGTGGTGCCTGCGTGGAACCAGAGGGTTTCACTCGTTGGCAGATCTCGCAAGTCCTCACATACTTGCGAACCCACTTGTACATGTGTGGCCAGTAGTAATCCCGGGAAAGACTGAGAAACGTCTTCTCACGTCCGAGATGGCCACCCGAAGGACTGTCATGGTACTCATACAAGAGTCGATGACGCAGACCTTCGTCGTTGGGAACAACAACCCTTGCTGTATCCCCTTGTTCGACCACATAGTACAACAACCCATTGTGTACTCGGAAGCGGTGAACTCGCGATCTTGTGCGCGACGGAAGATGTAACCGGACACTTCCGAGTTACGCAGCACGGTACGTGTGTGAGGAAGCGTATTCAACGCTTCTCTCAAGGACTCTGTTCCGAGAGAGGTGGCCTGCTTCCTGCAGTGCAACAATCGGTTACCTATAGGTCTCTATAGAGTAACCGTCGATAACCAAAGGCTCTAGTTAACGGTAAAAATGGAACTGTTTATTTGTTGGAGGTTGCCCTCTGTAGGACAACCTGGATTATCTTTATGTAACTATGAACAATAGCAATCTCAAGTGTAATTACTCCCCATGTGGCAATGAGTGGCTATGAAAGACTAACGCTAGTTGTCTTATGTGATTGGATGAAATGCATGTTCAATTATGTCCAATCGGAGGCGCCGTCACTCAGACTGGCTGCCGGCTCCACCGTGAAGGTTCGAGCAAGTACGACGAACCTCATGGTTCGGTCTTAAACTTGTTGCGCGTACTCTACGTACCGCAAGGTTCGATTTGGTTGTGTGGCACAACACAAGTGCGTAACCATGTTACAGTGTAACCCCGTTACACATTGTGTACTCGGAAGCGGTGAACTCGCGGTCTTGTGCGTGACGGAAGACCTTGCAGCGCTTTGTCGGAAGGGTCCTTGAAGTACTTCAACAAGTCCTGACATGTTTCGTCAGACTTGTACCCTTCGACGATCTCTCCTCGCACTGTAGTCGTAGCTCGCACCGCGATCGCTTGAACATCTTCGCAGAGTCGACACGCCCCGTCCGTGCCTTCACTCTTGGTCTTCGGATCGTAATCCGGACGTCTTGACAGCGCATCGGCTAAGATGTTCGTCTTGCCTGGCTTGTAGTGTACAACGAAGTTGTACTCTGCAAAGAAGGAGAACCACCTCGCCATTCTTTGCGACAAATGAGGAGTCTTCACTGCCGTACGCAGGGATGCGTGGTCAGTGCAGACAGCAAAGCGCTCCTCGCCAAGCAGATACACACGGAACTTGACCAAAGAATACTTCATCGCCAGAAGTTCCTTGTCGTGAACTGGGTAGTTCCGTTCTGCGGGTCGGAGTTGTCGTGACTGATACGACACAACTCGCTCATGATCCTCATCATCGTGTTGCATCAATGCGCAACCGATGGCATAGTCGCTCGCATCACAGACGACGTGGAACGACTTGTCGTGGTTTGGCAGAGCCAACACAGGAGCTTCTCGAAGACTCCTCTTGACTTCTTCGAACGCCGTCTGGTGGTCTTTCGACCACTTCCACTCAACGTCTTTCTTCAAGAGCTGTGTGAGGGGTTGCGCCAACGCTGCATAATTGCGCGTGTACTTGTGCAAGTAGTTGGCTAGACCCAACCATTGTCGTAGCTGTTTGACATTCTGAGGCACTGGCCAATCGTCAATAGCCTTGACCTTCTCCGGATCGACTCGAACACCGCTCTTGCCCACAAAACAACCGAGAACAGGGATCTCGGGGGCGAAGAACATGCACTCCTTCAAGTTCGCGTAGAGTTTATTCTCACGCATGACCTGAAAAACTTGACGAAGATGATCGAGATGAACATCGACATCAGACTTCCCATTCGTGGCCTTACTATGAACGAAAATATCGTCAAAGTAACTTGGTGCAAATGTTCGCAGAGGACGAAGAGCGTTCGTGACCGTTCGATTGAAGGTCGCAGGAGCATTCTTCAGTCCCTGTGGCATCACTAACCATTCCCACAGCATACCACTCGGGGTACTCACTGCGGTTAGTGGGACATCGTCTTCGCGCATTCGAATCTGATAGAACCCATCTTTCAGATCGATAGCACTAAAGACGGTGCTGCCAACCATTCCATCAAGGATCGTGTCCTTGCGTGGAACCGGAGTCTGGGCTGGAATTGTCGCGTCGTTCAGCTTGTTGAAAGCATGAACAATGCGCCAACTTCCAGTTGCCTTCTTCACACAGAAAGTGGGGCTGCAATGCGGAGACTTGCTCTCTCGCACATGACCAGCCTTAGCACGTTGTGCAAAGAACTCGTCGATTGCCTCGGTTTGTTCCTTTGGCAGCGGCCACTGTCTTGTGATGCAGTACTTCGCGCCAGGAAGTACATCAATCTCGTGACGAATGCCTCTATCGAATGGCAGTTCGTCCGGCACCTTGTCAGGGAAAATGTCTTCATATTCCCTGGCAAGCGCATACACGGGGTTCTTCTTGAGGGCGTCCCACGACTGCTCCTCGAACCTCTCCTTCCGTGTCTTTTCGTCCAACACATCTGCATCCGCACTTGATGCTGTGTTGACGAAGCCTTCGTCGACCATTTCGACGATCACACACACTTGCGCAATGTCGCCTCTCGCTAGGCTGCGCTCCAGTGTCTTCTTGCTCATCGATGGCAAGGAAATCAACTCTTCGACTGAACTTGGAGGATTTTCAATCTTCATGTGACGGATTACATCCACGTCACCTTCTTCATTGTAGACCGCGATATTCGCAAACTCGCTTGGAATGTCTTGTGCTTGGACACTCCCTTCGTCATCACCACTTGCACCTTGATCAGGGGTACTCAAAACTCTTGGCGAAAAACTTCTCTTGCTGGTCTTCTTCTTGTCTTGTTGGGAAGGGTGTCTGTTCCTCTTCCATTCACTCTTGTCAACGCCATCGCGAACCTTCTCGTCGTCGATGGCAAAGGAGACAGTCTTTTTCTAGCGCCTGGCTGCTCCATCTCCGTTCGTCTTCTTCAAAATGGGTACCACTTGTGAACATGGGGGGCCATCACACACCGCAATATCACAAGGGCCATCTGGGATCTCTTCCGCTGATATATGCACCCATACTACTTCATCCGTTGTTGTGCAGCACAAGTCAACATCTCGTGACTTGTCAACGGAGATCTTCATATTCATCCAGTCAATGCTAGGTTGGTAACGCTTCAACCACGGCATTCCCAGGATGACGTCAAACTTGTCATCGAGGTCGAGTAAAATGAACTCGTCTTCACCTCGGAAATCTTCACACTTGATTGCCAAGCGCACCACACGCTTCGGCATCTTCACAGTTGACCCATTTGCCAACCGGACGATCATTGCCTTCTCTTCATTCGCATCAGGCACGAAGACACCATGCCTGACGATCACTTCATTTCGAACAAAGTTGCTCGACGCACCAGTGTCAACCAAAGCTCGTAGAGGCGTTGCAATACCGTCTACATGAACTTTGTGAACGATCAAACTTGACGTTTGACTGGCACTCTTTTCACTCATAGTGGAAACTGCGTGTGCTTGATGCACATAGGGGCCAGAGTCCTGTGTCTCCACAACGTCCACAGTCCTCTTTTCCGGGCCAATAGGAGGCCCCTCCCCTACTGTCCATTCCCGGTTTTTTGGCCCAGGTGACCGCTCGAACCGACGACCGTAAGAACGATCGTGGTTGTTCGAACGAGCACCCTGTGTCGTTTGCCGACCCGGCAAAGACACCTTGCAGTTCCAAGCAATGTGACCCGGCTTCCCGCAACAGAAACACTTCCCATCGTTGCGAGGACGCTCATTTCCAGGCGTGGAAATGTACGAGATGTCCATGGACTCGGGACCGTCATGCGCAACATTTGATTGCCGCATTGGTCTCGACGCAAACCCATGGAACTTCGCTTGCTTGATGCTGAACTCTTCTTGCATCGCACGTTCGATAGCTTCGTCCAGCGTCTTGGGGTACTCGCGGAACAATTGGTTCCGAATCGGACCATCGTTCAGACCCGTCATGAACGTCACGACTTGCGTCGGAACGTCAATCGGCTCGTCAACGATGCTCGACACCAAGTAGCGAGCACGTTGTGCATACGAGTGAAGGTCGAAACGGCCTTGACGAAGCTTGAGGAACTCGGCGCGTGCACGGAACTCGCTCTGTGGAGGTTCAAACGCCTTCTTGAGTTCAGCCTTGAAGTGGTCGTAGCTGGGGAAGCAATTTAGATCCACTAAACGCTTGCCATACGCCCAGCTCTTCGCACGACCCGCAAGGTTGGACATCGCGAACAACACTTGCTGCGAAGGGTCTCGCAGTTGTCTTGCAGCGATGGCTGCATCCAACTCGACGAACCATCGTGAGAGAGGCTCGTTCTCTCCGCCGCGATACGGAGAGACGTCAAGCTTCAGTGGCACCGTCCTGATTGAGGAAACAGGGGTTGCGACCTGCTTCCGGGAGGACATGATCTCGTGGTGCATGAAACTGACCACCGCACTCTTCTGGTCCTCCGGAGATACCGATCGAAGCAGACTGACCACGGCAGCCTCTCCGATGACATCTCGCATGCGCTCAAGCACCATCCACTCATGAGAAGACAAATGAGGGAAACCCTCAATAGTCAACTCGACAGTTTCCGGTACTGCTGGACCGAGTGGGGTTCCTGTAGCATCCATGTTCCGAACAAGGATGCTCGCAGGGTCTTCGACAGGAATGCTCGACGTGCTTAAAGCCGCGTCGTCAAACCTCTTCACTTCACTGGGTCGTTGGAAGGACCGCTCGAAGTGCTACCAGGTGTAAGAGGGCGCTGTCCACAACAGTCCCTCAAACACTGCACACACGCTTGTGCCAGAGGAAGCGATCTCCCGACTTGGAGGGAGGAAGAAGACTTGAGGGCTTGGAGGAAAATTTGCAACTGAATTGAAAAGGTTATGGTTCCTGTCGCTACTTACTAATGAACCGCAAGGGCTCCTACAGGTTTTATAACTAAAACCTAAACATACACAATAAAACCTATGAATCTGATATATAAAACCTTGGGTACACTGAGGTTGAACCTACGGGATCTTCTAGAAGCTTGAACTTCAAGTCTTGTATAAAATCCCTCCAAAGTGATTGGCTCGCGCCACTCACTTCAGGCGGCAGAGACACGTCGGTCTCGTCGCCAGCCCAGTTTCCCAAGCAGGAACCATCACTCAGTACTTGATTAGTACATGAGAACAACATTCTGCACTGATCAGCACAGAGAACACTCGTGACGTCATCGAATGACGTCACACGTGCATGTGGGGACTGTATTACCGTAATCCCTTTGTTATTTGTATCTCCACAATGCACGCTGAAGGTGGTGTGTGGCACACTAGATCTGGGAACAGATCCACCTTCATGTAATGGCTGGCTGTGGCCCGTTGCATCTAGACAAAGCTCATCATCGAAGGATTCATTGTCGAGTTGATCTGCAGAATAGTCATCTCCACAAAACACGACGTTGTCAGCAACATCATATCTCTGTTGCTCCCGCTCAACTTGGTTACGGACGCTCAATGTTTCAGCTTCAATGTGACCACGATGATCTCTGGTAGAGTCATGCATATCTGTACCCAGGCCCGCTTCGTCAACGTCTCCAGGGACAGAGTCAATATCCGCTTTCTGCTGTCCTGTCTCATTAACACCCGTGGTGTCTTCCTCCGTAGTGTCTGCCTCGCCTTCAGGCTCGACGGCAACGGACACATCGTCGAGGGTCGTTGCTTCTTTTTCCCCATTCGCGCTGTGAGCACTCGGACCACGAACCCGCGCTTCCTCTGAACCGTTTTTACCAGACTCTACGATGTTTCTACGATAAGATCTTGACATGCGATCCATTTGACACACTGTTGCCGGGACCACTTCTATGTTTTCACACTCCAAGTCCACACTAACGTAGCTCGCGTCGTCGCCGCCTTCACTCTCAAGTTAACTGTCACATTCATCCACACTCGTTGATTTATCACCTCGCTCAGCTGCACTAGTCGATTCTATGACATCTTCGCCCCTCTCGACTGTGTTAGCTGATTGAATCCACAGCTCGCGCGTTTCATCTGATGGCAGCTTGTAGCGATCTTTGTACATGATGTGCTCATCAACCCGCACGTCAGGAACAAACTTGCGCGTCCGATTCTCTGGGAAATATACCTTGCATCTAACCTAAGTGTCGCTGAAGCCAAGTACGTATCCAATAAAGCTGCAATCGCTAAGTTTTGTCGACCGTTCACTCTTCGGGATGTGTGCGAATGCGGTTGCTCCGAATGCACAAGTGTGGTGCATGTTTGGCTTCTTCCCATAGAAGCGCTGCCAAGGGGTCGTTTTAATGCTCCTTGCGAACATTACCACGCTTGCCATACCACTCTGCGATATGAGATATCGTGAACTCTGAACCGCGGTCAGTCACAATCGCTTTCACTCTGTGTGGGTTCGCCTGCCGCTCAGCCCATTGAATGTACTCTATCATGCGGTCGTTGGTTTCAGCTTTCGTCCGCAGGAGGTACAGGGTGAGGGACTTTGAATAGCCGTCCATGATAACAAACATCTGACTGAAGTGAGAGCGTCCAAATCGTCCAGGACTGAGTAAGTCCGCATACACTACTTCGTTTGGATATTTGATATCACGAACGATTACATTCTGAGGCGACTTGCGGTGTTGCTTTGCGAGTTGGCACGTGTGGCAGTTATTCTGTTCTAGCTTCGTGATCGTCATTCCACTAACCATGCCATTGTCGGCCATTTCTGACAAGTACTGATTGCACGTGTGGGCCAAACGGAAGTGCCAGGTTTGCAAGTCGGCTGCACCATCTGCTCGAGTGTAGTTCACGAAGTGTTCCTTATGTCCATCCTTCTTGGTACTTGAGAGGAAACTGTTAAACGCGCGGAATGGCCAACTCTGAAAATCTTCGTCGAACTTCGCCTCGATAATCACAGATTCACCCTTGTAGATCTTCTTCATTCTTGTAGTTCGATCGTAGTCGTACTCAAACCCTTGTTGAAGACCAAGACCTGGTGAGAACAAATTTGTTGCATTTGGAAGATAAAGCACATTATCCACCGTGAATACAGGAAACATATTCTCGTTCTGCTCGCAGTGTGTCGCGAGTGCAATTGTGCCGATCCCAACTGGCTTCGCAGTCGTACTGTTCACAAATTCGATCTTCCCTGATGCATCCCCTTCTGCATCAAAGGCTCTATAATGCACGAAGTACTGTTTGTTTCCAGCGACGTGCACATTACTCCCTGGATCAACGATCCACAGATCATCTTCGGCACAGCAGGAACTCGATATCTCGGGCGCACAATCTGCCGCTTCCTCAAACCCCGCCATCTTCGCGGCGTCAGGATGTGGTTCAAGCATTTTCGAAACTAAACTTGACACCACTGGGCTTGCTGCAGGAGGCTTGCATTCGCCCTCATCGTGTTTGTGCTTCGTGCTACGCGTCACGCAATTCGCGGAGGCGATCTCCTTCTTTGTTGGCAACGAGCAATTCTTCGCTACGTGACCAGGTTGATCACAATTACAGCAATTTCCTTTTGCCTTCTGTGTCCTCGAATGTGCTCCTTTTTCTACATTCGTTGACACCTTGCCCTTTTTATGCTGATGTGTACCACCATGCTGACTGACCTGATGCATCTGTTTTGCCTCAGCTTCCTTTGTCTGCATTTCTGCTTCAGCAAGTAGTATCATGTCGCGGACATACTCTGGCGAACTCTTCTTGTCGCCGTACTTAACGGTTTGCTTCATCGCGTTGTACTCGGACATGTTAGGTACGGAGTCCAGCAGCATGTACTCGAAGTCGTAGTCGGCAATTCCACGTTGCAGTACTTCAAGTCTCTCCTTGAGCTGAAACATGGCCGCCAAGTGCGCTACCATATCACCATGCTTCCCTTTGCTCGATCTCAACTGGTTTGAGATCCGCCGCGCTTCCAACGCCACTCTCTTGGTGTCCGCCGCGCCCTCATAATGCGTCACGAGGTCCTCCCACACTTCCGAGCCATTTGTGTGGTTGAAGTAGCGGCTTGCCAGCGCTTCAGAAAGAGATCCCAGGATCAGGCGATACACTTTCGCTTGGCACTGCACAAACCTGCGTTTTCGATCCACATCCCAGCTGGCGTCTTCATTTAGCTGCCCGGTTGCTACGTCGTGAATCTCCTGCTCGCCGAACAGCGCTAACATTGTAATGGGGCTTCCCGTTACATGGATTTTTGGGTACAAAGAGTGTGGGTCATACCCACACGGGTTCCACCACTCTCTACAAACCCACCCGTTAACCCATGAACACTGTATGGAGCCAGTTGCATTTTTAGTCAATAAGAACTTTCTATTAAAGTTTAATCTCATTGGATGATAGTCGGATTGGACACCTGACTATACCAATCAAAGACGCCGTAGGAACAACCCATCAGATTTGCATTTCAAACCTTAAGATTTCAATTCACTTCTCTTTTTGCACATTATCGCGCAAAGCTCCCTTCCTTCTTTTGGACACAGCGTTACCGCTGTGTCCTTCCTCTCACCTGCGCTTCCTCAACGCACGTGTACGCCGTGTAACGGGCATTCCCGTTACAAATATCATCGCCTTGTAATACGGCCAGTTCTCGCCATTCCAATTTAAGGGCGTCCCCTTGCTGGATAGCTCAAACTTCCTGCACGGCGATGTCATCATTTCTCGGATCAATCTCTTGTTGCAATCAACAGCGGCTTTGGGCTCATAACCCTTTTGAGAATTGAAAAACAGATTGAGTAGAGAAAATGCACCTTGTTGTAGGATTATTGGAGATTGAGCAGCCAGAGGGACGGCTCAGTGCTTGATACATATGTATTGCTCTTCTGCTTTCTAACTGCCGCATCTGAGCTCTTGCGACAGACCTTCGTCTCTGAGGGTACCAGCGTGATATCGGTACAACCGGTATCTGGCATATACTGTGGTAGTATCATGTGAGGATTTGGACCTGGTCCAAATACAAATAACAAGTCTAGATCGGACCTGGCCGACCCAGCAGAAATACGAAATTGGAGGTCTCGCTACTGAGTTTTTTCATGGATTTGACAGTAAGGTTTTATGAGGAAGGAGAATTTTCATGAGCAGCTGATCGACGCTTCCAGCAAAACAAAACACTTCAAATTGATGCTTTCTTTGGCCGGGCTTTCAACTCGATTTACTGCGCCTATGTCGAAAGTGACCGTAGCCATACTGTCAGACATGCGTTTCCATAGTCAATGTGAAGGCAACGATTTATACTCTGATGATGGCCGCAACTGTGTTCGCAATGATGGCAGTAATGGCAGTTCTGTGCCCACACCATCACAAGCAGCTACACCGCCGCCACGTAGAGCAACAGCACCATCACAAGCCTCGTAACAAGCAGCATCACCGCCATCATGATTGCCTCAGGCGCCACGAAAAACAACAGCGCCGCAACCACCACCGCTGCGAGTAGAACCACCACCAACACGAGCAGCGCCGCAGCCCTGCAGCCACCAAAAGCAGAACTAGCGGTATCGACATTATATTTAGAATTCGAAGCTTTCCGGTTCGAGGCATCCCCACCGCCGCAATGCGCAAAAAGTTTCGGTATCACGCCAAGGGCGGCGGATATAATGTCCTTTGGTCGCGGAAGCGCAAGGACCAGATGTGTCGTGGAAATGTCAGATATTTCATGAATATCTGTCGCGCTGGCGCGATGATTGCTGTGATGCCTTTGCAATGCTTACAGTTACCGGAGGCGAACGACGCACTTAGTGTGTTGCGTGAGAAAGGTAAATGAGGAATTGCAGAGTCGGATGGAGACAAAAGAGTAATTGGGTATGCTGAAGGGCTTCATGCAAAATGCTCGTATAGATAACCTTCAATTCACCGAAGTTCTGACCAGAAAGCAATCACATGCCACACGTCAGCAAAATGAAAGATTCTGGGATGTTTAAAAAATTGCGCGCACTCTTAAGAAGCCTACCGACTTGCAATACGTCTCGTTGAAACTTGTCGCTTTCTTAACACATATAGGCGATGTTGGGCACTATGACAACATTCGCATGCATACATCAGATAGCTGCGGATCTGAACATACACTTCACCAATTTAGGATAGAACTTACACTGCAGGGCTAGCTACACCAATCTCTTTACCATCTTCGAAAATGTGTTCAATGACTTTCCACTCAGAACTCTTTTGCTCTCAATTATTTCGGCTGCTTCTTCATACGACATATTATTTTTCGAGGCACAAAGCTTGGTAGCATCGTAGTAAACTTTCCGCCGCGAAAAAAACCTGTTCTCGGTCGAGTCAGCACACCACTTCGGCCCAAATCGTTTTACTGCTTCTCGGACTGAAATTTGACCACCTAGCCCAATCGCGTACTCGCACCAAACCTCGGGAACAGTGCGCAACGATCTACTTAATCGCAGTTGTCCCTTTATCGCGACAGAGTACTTGTCAATGCGCTGCGGAGGTGCCGGTGGTTGTTCTTGCGGTTTCTGTTTGTCTCCGTCAACTATGGTCAAAACGAGCTTTTGCTGACCGGTAGCGGTGCCTGTTTTTTCAAGTTGCTGACCTCGGACGCGAGGCTGTCCAGCTTTCCATGTACGGACTCAAATCCTGCTTTTAGAGCAGTAGCTACGAGAGGAATAGCGGACTCGAGGGTTTTGGCGTGTAGTGCTTCTGCTGAGGGGACTTTGGCTATCACTTCATCTTCGAAAGCGCGATACTCTGATGACAAAAAGAGTGGATCTTGCCAAATAGGATGATCTCTAAACTGGCGGCGGAGAAGCACGGAGTCTTGTAAAAAAAAATACCCGCAGGTCGTGGAGCATGCCGACAAAACCTCCTGCTGCAATTTCCTTGGTTTCTCTTTTTTCAAAATCAGCCTCTGCTTTCTCGAGATCACGATACACTATGGCACGACCAGTGCTATAAGAGGCAAATTTATCGATGATGCTATTCATGCAGATCTTTCGACCTGTTATCCAAAAGCGCTCCCTGTTCTCAGTGGCAGTGCTTGCCCGGAGCACCAAGTGCATGGGCCATCAGCGGCACTATACTGAACCTTTGTGCCTGGCTGCAACATGCATTTACGCATACACGCCCCAAGTATAAAAGCACGATGACTCATTACCTGAAATGAGCCATTTCCCAAATGACTCACTTGCTGATCAAGTGTGTGAGTGTCGTTCCTGGAGTGACGGTCTTCAACCTCCACTTCAACTGCTCCGTCTGCTCAAACTCGGCAACAAAATCTCCACACACACCATCCTTTGCAGCTCGTCACATGGTGTGACACAACCTCGGGTCAGCCAATATGAGCCACCTTTGGTAGGAAAACCGGCGAGTGAACGCATCGCTTTTCGGGGTATTGTAGTCAAATAACAACCTTCCATACGACCACTATTCCACCGACCAGCTCGCCTAATTTGAGCTTCATCGGCGCCATTTGACTCCGCTATTTTGGCTGCTGATACGCGATTGGAGTGCATCCATACAGACGAGTCAATCCCACACGACTCAAATGCACGCTTTATTCCGTCGAGCTGAGCGTTGTACGAGAGCTGGACTTTGGAATCTTTGCCTTTCAATAGATGGATGTCGTGCCAAGCTTTCCGGTTTGTCAGAACCGGGAAGGGCTCCAAATCCACGTGCCACCTCCAAAAGAGGTACATTGCGACGGCGTTCACGGGGCAAAGTAGGACTTTTTTGCATCGCATTGCAACACCGTACTCTACTCTCCCGTGTTGGTTGGTTTTTCCTTTCGTCGTGATTACGACTAGTGGGGTACAGTGCTGTGGGCTTTCGTCACTCAACGACAGAGTCAGCAAATCAGGAAACTGGATGTACCTTCTTGACTCTCCTCGGGCAAGAAGAGCGTGTCCGAGAAGAAAATCAACGCGATCTCTTAGTGCTACACCAGATTGTTGACTTAACCAAAACGAGCTCAATGCCTTCATGTCTTCAACGTTGTACCCATCGAGCACTGTTCCTACACCGCGATCGGCGTACGCCTCACGCTTCCGCGTCACTTCACTGCGTTTCAATAGATCCACGAGAGCACGGAGTGCCATTCCACGAGGATGCGATTCTTCGTTCATGCCGAGAGACTTCTGCTGCTGGTACAGGTCAACAATGGCCTTCACATACGCGTCAATGGACTCGAACCCTAGCGCTTGCGGAGTTCCGTCGGCCTGCTTAAACCGCTTGTTTCCTCGCGGGACGACAAAATTGTCCAGAAAGTCAACGAGCTTCGCTTCATACACCAGCTCGCCATCACAAAAGCCCTTGGACGCGCACCACTCACGGTACTCCTTTTGCTTGTTCATGTACTGCTTTTGTGTGTTTGCAGACCGCTCAGTGGCCTGGCGAGCGAGGACGTTCACCACAGCATGATGTAGCGATTGCGCGTTGGCCACGTTTACCGAGACGACGTCTGCCATCGGTTCCCCTCTGCTTGATCTTTTGTGTTAATCCGTGCTTTCGAGGTGCTGGTGGGAGAGGAAGGGGTGAGTGGGTGGATGTTTGTGGAGGAGGCAAAGGAAAAACCTAGTCGTGAAACGCGCCGATAAATTTTCACATTTTATCAATTTAAGACGGATATTTAATTATGGAGGATGATATGGCTGCGAGATACATCCGTATTTCGCTCATGTCACAGTGCATCTATCAAGTATTTCATGTCCGAGTCCTCGGACCCGGTCCGGATTTGTTGGTAGATACTGACCTGTATCTCAACAGGGTCTTGTACTGCATCGCTTGTTGGCAACGTTGCCGGTTCGTGACTAGTGGTCACATACAGCGGGTAATGGTGCGCCGTCCTGGTGGGCGTTGCGGTTGTGCTTCGTGGCGGAGTGACCACGATAGCGGGTGCGTAGTCGTGCTCATATTGGTCGTGCATTCCATTCCTCACCACCCTAGGGCCTCCAAGAAGGGGGATTCTCTCCCTGGGATGGGCCGGCCCAAACTGGACCGCTGAGGCTGGAACTGGACCGCTTGTGCTTGACTTGGAAAGTTGGAGAATAGTCACAAAAATATAGTTATATGATAATTAAGGAGAGAGGCTCTAAGTTCAGGAGGTTGCTCGGTTTTGAGTAAAACGTATCCATGATCACGAGTAATCACAGCCGCTCACCCGACAAACATGTTGGATACTCGAGCCAAAAAAAGAGCGTGTCGGAGCGGCAGACTACTTGAAGCGCGCGTTCATCACCACCTCCATCTTCGAGCGATTCGTGCGACCGTACTCGGCGCAGCAGCCCTTGATGTGCTGCTTCCGGCAGGACCTGCAGATGTTGAGGCTCTGGAAGAGTATGCGCGGGTCGGCACTGATCGCGCTCTGCATGTCGATGCCCTCCTTGGGCGCGCACCCACTCCTTGAAGGCCCTGGTGACGTCCCGCTTGGGCAGCTCCGCGCCCGCCGCGAACTCCACGCGCTCGATGAAGAAGCGATACGAGAGGTCCTTACTCTCGTCCTCGCTCTCTACCTTCGGCTCATCTTTACACTCTTGCTGTGGCTCCTTTCTAGACACTTCCTTCGGCTCCGCGAAAGTTCTGTCCGCCAGCGCGAGCATCAGCTCGTCCATCTTCCTGTTCAGTAGCTCCGACAGATCCGCCACCTTCGCTTCCAGGCGCTCATGATGCTGGCGATCCACGTCCAACCTCTGTTGGAGCAGGCTCACGCGCGTCAGCAGCAGCTTCACCGCCTCATCCTTCAGTAGTCTGATGTCGAGCGGCGCCGCCACCGGCTCCTCCGCAGCTTCTTCCACTGGGGTGGGCGGGCGAGATCGCCGGTTTCTATAAATCATGACTGTATGTTATGTAAGAAAGTTCTCAGTCGTATTCGTGGACCTCTCCCGTTAATCGATCCACGCTGAGGGACCGACCATAGCAGATCAGAACCAGATAGTTTGTGCCCTGGCTGCAGTTGTTCACGCTGCTGACCAAGATGGACTGGGGAATTTCTGGGTTCGTCACGCGAGAGCAATCCGCCAGCAGGATGCGCTGCACATTCGACCACTTGTTGAAGTCTAGGAGGCCGTTCGAGATTTTTTTTAATTTTATTGAGGTATATTTAGGTTCATCGTCGTGACCTACAATATCCATATTGAGAGGTCGGAATTACAGGGCTGGGTCTTATTGCCCCCCATGGGGTCCTACCTCGACCCCTGATTGGGCCCGATGAACTTCGATTTTCCGCACGTTGAAAATCCCGCTCTGAATGGGACTCGAACCCGCAATCAACAGCGTAGAGGTCAGAAGCTTACCCCACTAGAACCGCGCCACCGGTTAGGCCGTTCGAGATTTCGTGCGTCAAGCCGCCATTCACAGAGGCGATCTTGCTGAGCTCGTCGAAAAACGACTCATAATTGTAGTCAATCGTCTTGTTGAAGATGCTCTCGTTGCCAATCTGGACCTGGAAGTTGCGCACACTAGAGCCTGGCTGGCACGTCAACGGAGCTGAATCGAACGGCGAGGCGAACTGCTGGGCGAGATTGGCGGACGAGTTTGCGCAATGGCCGCTCGACGTTTCCGCAAATGGCATGAGCGCCACGTACTTGATGCTCTTGAGCGAGGCGCTCAGTTGGAAACTGAAGGCAACGTTCTGCTGCGAGGTGCTAACGCCTGTGCCGGCTTTTTGCTGGAAATATTGGGCGTAGCAATCCAAGTAATTCAACTTCTTAATCGGGTTTTTGAACTATCTGGGTTGGATTTGCGATATCGTAGAATGGGATGTATAAACGGCTTGTCGTAAACGGGAATACCTGGCCGCTGGTAGCCAGAGTCGTTAAAGAGTTCTGGAGCAGGCCGAACGCAACGCGAAGTGCTCCAGCAGTCGCGTGGGGCACATCATTCATTGGGTTGCCGGCAGCAGCAGATGCGATCATGATAGGAACCGTGGTTCCTGACGTCAGGGTGGTACCCGCGAGCGACATCACGTTCGAAGCCCCAGTCGTTACGTCGACGTAGCCTTGATTGACGCCGAGCTTGATCTTGATTTGTGGGTTCGCGACCAGATCGAGTTCCTTGAAAATCGGATGCAGGTCAACCAGCCGGATGTTTAGCATGTGATACCAAGTGACCGCAATACCACCAGCTGCAGAAGCCGTGTTAACGAAACCCCCCTTGCTATTCTGCTGGATCATGCTGGGGATTCCTCCCGATCGGGTAGTCGTCCAACCATACGGGTTCGCTGCTGCGAGCGTGCTCCCATCCGTTGAAGTGGCAATCTGATCTGGATTATTGTACAGCCGGCTGATGAACCCAGTGTTGTAAGGAGGAGCCGTGCCCGTAGATTCAGGAACCAAACCCGTAGCTGCTGTCGACGTCACATTTGTTGTGTTGTTCAGATAGCCATCGCCCCAGGCACTAGCCGCAGCGCTGCCACTAGATTGAGCGAATAAAACGCTGGCAGAATCGTCCGGAGCTAAAAACGCACCCGCTCCTCGCTTGACCACATCAATCGAACTCCACTCCGTCATCGCGCGCAGATTGTTCCAATACAGCTTGTAGTCGTTGTCCGTGATAATGCCCTTGCCGTTGAGTTCGACGCTGAGCGAATCAATGACATTCCAAACGCCACAATTCAGACCGACAGCATATTTGGAGACCGTACCTGCCAATGCATTTGTGCCATGCGTGTTTTTCATCGTAACAACGTAGGGCAGCGCGATATACGCGTCGCGGAGACTTCCGAAACCGGTGGAGCCATTCAGCTGGCTGGTAGCATCGATAGTGATAACGCCAGCCTGGTAGGAGCCGTTGGAGTTGCCGACGCAGTGCACTACGCGCTTGTCCTTTGAGACAGACACGACGGGCTCAGGAGAGACCGAGCAGTCGCTCTGGAACTGATTGACGAGTTGCGTCGAGGCAGCCATTATTGTACTGCTATAGTTTTGCAGCAGCGACGAGGTCGGTGGGGGAGGGCCCTTCTGTGTCGTCACGGCGGATTTTGTAGATCATGACGACTTGTACCCGTATCGCCCCCAAGGGCGTGTGCGCCAAGACGTGACTGCAGTCGTAGCCATGCGGTATTGCAATAGGAAGTGCTTCAACCTCGTCACAAGCCAGGAAGAGGTCGAGAACGTCGTCGTCATGACCCGGTCGTGCTTCCTCAAGCTACACAAGACGGACACTGCCGTGTCAAAGCCAGTCGAGCACGATATGCATCAGCGGATAGGCGAGTGGGGCGACGTCATGCTCAATTCGGTCGTTGAGTACGTCTACTCGCAAAGATAAGCACCGACCGATCTTGCAGCGCTTCACACGCAGCGGGTAGTGCCAACAACGGTCGGCTCATTGAGGCAGTTGGCCTAGTTTCACGCATCGTGGTCCACTCGGCGTCATTTCGATGCCCGGAGACGGCGTGGCTATAAGGAACAGTCCGCACGACAAGTATAATATATGCTGTTTGATGGCGTTGATGGATCATCATGATTCATTAGGCGTCTCCACTCAGACCCTCGGTGCTTAGAGCACGGTAGTTTTGTACAATGTGTTGTCTGCCACTCGATCAAGAATTAAAAGACTGTGATATGACCAGTCGAACGATGTTGTCTGTAATCGTAGCTTGATGTCGACAGTGACTATCAAATGCAACGCCAATATGGATTCATATCACTCTGTGCGCCTTTACCAGACTACTGCGTTCGGCTAGCCGGAAGTAACCACCCAGACGCCTAGAACTCCACCACGAGGAGCCAGTCGTTGTCGATCCCGCCAGTCGAGGGTGGCGTGAAGTCCACGCGGGTGCCATTGCTACCATCAACGACGCTGATCTTCGTCGTGTTACTGTACTTGCCGTCGCGCGGGGAGAACCAGCGGGCCGTGCCATACCGACTGTCGGCTCCATTGCCAAGATCCAGACTGAACGAGTCGCCATGGCCAGTGTACGCGTAGACGCGGTCGCGGGTCTTGGAGGCGAGGATCGAGATGTACCGGGTGCCCTCGTATGTGTTCACCGACTTGCCCGTGTGGTTGGTGGGGCTTCCGAGGAGCTCACGCGCGGGCTCAAGCTGCTCGAGCGTGGAGGTGTTGAGCCCCTGCAGCGGCTTGGTCACGTACTGGATCTGCCACGCGCCCTCGAAGTTGATGTCGTTCCTCCACGAGCCGCTCGCGTTCTGCGCGATCTGCGGCACGATGTAGTCGCTGTCACGCAAAAGGTCTTCCCGCGGCTCGTACATCTGCCACACGCTGTTGGCGCCGTACGTGAAGCCGGTCGCGCCGCTGTAGACACCGTGGTAGAGCCCCGTACGGACGTGCGACGCGTTCCAGATGAACTTGGTCACGTCGAAGCCATTGTGCGCGCCCTCGTAGTGGTTCTCGAGGTCGAGCACTGGGCCTGTGAACTTGTCGCGCATCTCGTGTATGTTCTCGTAGTTCTTGGTCGAGTCCCAGCCGGCGAGGTAGTTCCCTTCCGTCTCGGGCGTGACGTGCCCGGACTGCACCGCGTCCACCGACATGCGGTCCTCCTCATTCGGCAGCATGACGTGGCCGTACGGGTTCGGCGTGTCCACCGGGTGATTGATCCACGAGTTGGTCGGGTGGTACAGTAGCATGGACTCGTAGCCGAGTGCTTGCTCGGCCTCATACAGGCCCGCACGCATGCTCGCCCAGATGGACGACGTGTCCTCGATGGGCCCCAGGAGCGACGCCGCGTCCACGTCCGGGTTGGCCGCGACGGCCGCTTGGACTTCGGACACGTTGCGCGACCAGAGCGCGTTCGAGTCGCCGCCGAGGATCTTGGGCAGGCCAGGGTAGCGTGCGCCGATGTACTGGCCCCACTTGCGCGCGGTCGTCTCGTTGAAGATGGGCGTCGTCGTGTGCCAGCCGCCGTTGACGTACATGCCCCAGGTTGGGACAAGCGCGAGGAGGATGCCGTAGCTGGCCGCGAGGTCGCTGGCCCAGTCGACGAGCTTGAAGTAGGCTTCGTTGGGGCGTGTCGGGTCCGAGTCGTTGATGGGCAGGTCGCCGTAGAAGTTGGGGCGCGTCGTGCCGTTGAGCTCCGAGATGATGACGGACTGCACGACGTTGTAGCCCTGGGACGCGCGGGTGCGCAGGTAGAAGTCGATGGAGGTCTTGTTGAGTCGGTGGAAGAGCTCCCAGGCCGTGTCGGCCTGCCAGAAGAAGGCCTCCTGCGAGTTGGTGCGGTACAGGTAGCGGCCGTAGCGGGGAGCGGAGATGGCGAGGTCGTGCCACGATGGCTCCGCCAAGGCGTTGCCAGCAAGACAGGCGAACGAGGCCAGGCTGGCAACGACGGCCGCGAGGATGGTTTGGACCTTCATCGCTGGGGGACAGGCAAAGCTTGAGCGCTTGTGAAGACGAAAACTTGGCTTGTCGTGAAGATGGCGAGTTGGGAAATGCGGGTTTTGGCTTGGCTGGTGTGTCCAGTATCAACTGGTGAGCCCAAGGACGCGCTGCTTGGGTTTCATGCCCTGGTGAAGCATTTTCGGCATTTTTATGCAAGGTTGAAGTAGCCGAATCAATCCACAATTCATTGATTATTCAGAAAGCGGATGCGTTTTATTGAAGGTTGGTCTTTTTACCTGCATCCATTATATGGGGCCGGCATCAACAATTGATTTCGAAACTATTTATGACGATTACGAAATAGAGTGCACGGCGTTGACGAAATGGGTCGCCGCGTGTCCTAAACGAATGGATTTCGCTTTGCATCGAGCTGCTGCATTCGACTTTTACAGTATCCGCTTTACGCTTCGAAGGCACCCCGCTCGGCTGATTTGGCTATTCAGGGCTAGCACCTGGGTTGCATTTTCAAGTCAGCTGTCACCGTCGACATGTTGGTGACATTATGACAGTGTTGTGTATTGTCCACGCCAAAAAAAGGGTCCAAAACGCAACCTATAAAACTGGTCCAAGTCCTCCACCACCGGTTTTACAGCAGCAACGCCGCTCCCGCAGTGTTCTATTAGCAGACAAAAGCAACTGACTATGCGATGGTGTCGACAATGAACGCGAGCAGCGTCACTCATCCTGATCAATTGGCGCCTCTTTGGACCAGCGTCACCGAAAGGAGACTCGAATGGCCAACGCAACTACATGCTGCGTGCGCCTGGCGTCGTGGTGCGATTGCTGACGGTGAGCGAATGGAACAGCGCGAAGCTGGTAAAATTGGCCACGGTGTTGCAGGCTGAGCTGCAAAGGACCGAGACGGGGAGGATGAGCACGCGCCGCCCAACAGATCATTTCGGACCAGCAGCTGGCGACGCTGCTCTACCGCGAGACCGCGCGGATCCAGCAGCTTCCCGCTAGGCAACGCTCTCGGAACTGTAGTAGTGTAATCCGAAACCTGATCGCCTCAGCGCTGAAAGCGCCCAGCAGCTCAACCTCTGACTCGAATGGGACGCTGCTTGACAACCTAGACGGTTGGTGATCGCCGGCGCGACCACCCGACGCTCTGCGGCGGGCTGGAGCCCGTGCTCGAGGCGTTCGTAGTGCAGTTGCTGCTGGATCAAACCGACGGAACTCGCGACTGCTCGCTCGTTGATCATGAACGAGCGTCCAAGAAGGCGCGAGGATCTCCACAATGCAGTATCAACTTGCACTCCTGTATGCGCAATGCAGTACACAGGGATCCATCAAAATACCAGTCGAAAAACATATGGATTTGAGTATTAAATGTGAAATGTTTTCTCTAGATAAAGGTATAAAAAAAGGCAGGGGGAGTGGTGTTTACTTCATTTGGCAAGTTGGAGCAATGTTGGTGCCCCAAGGCGGCACTTCTGCATACTGTCAACCAGCTCGTACATCTCTTCGTCTAGGATCTTCGCGTGACGCCAGCAGTTGGCTATGGAGGAGCTGGCCACGTGCTGCCACGCTTCCTCAGCCCACTGCATTGCTTGGAGGACGTCTGCTTGATGGAGCGCGTCAGTTTCTCTCTCCATGTTCTCCGCACCGATCTCTGCTGCGCGCATACCGTGCGCTTCTGCTCCAGCGTCAGGCGGATGCGACTGGTCGTTGTCGCCATGTAGTCGCTGCTCTTCGACTCTCGCCGCTGCTTATGTGCCGCTCAGAGAACACAGAGAACGCAGCGCGCCAAAATTTGAAAATGAAACAGGAGTATTTGTTTGTGATCGGTTTGGAGAGGGAATAATTTTACAGTGATGACCGGTATTTTGAAGGATGTCTGTGCTGGTATCAATTTGGAGCTTATGATAGTGGGAGCACTTGAAGGAAGGAGACGAGGCGAAAGACGACAGAAAGGCGGGAAAAGGAAGAGTGTATTGTTGGGTTTGGCCTGTCTGCCGTGTGGTCTCGTGTGAGCCATTCGATTCCGGAATGGATTGTTAAAGGATAATGTAACCACACCATATCTGTTTAGCCAAGACGTTATATTTCGCAGTGACGTCAGCCTGTGACGGTTCCGCTCCGTGACCTCCCTGGATTATTATCAGGGTTGACTATTGAAGTTGCTGAAAGGGCGTCTAGACATTTCTCCAGTCCGATTGGACAGGGTCCAGTTTATGGTCCATCCCGAACTGCCTCCCTGGGACGCAATCAGGGACACATCTGCCTTCCTGAACGTAATCACCGGGGTGCGACTAATCGATCACGCCTGGTTTTTACGTTAAACATATTGCACCTTGCAAACCCGTGAGTCTAAATCTGGGAGTCGCTGGATCAACCAATCAGCGGTTGAATCGACCAAATAACCTAAGGTTATTTCGAAGTCAGTTTGGGAAACAAAATTCAGGTCATCCCTCCTGGGAAATCGAAAAATCGCTTCATTGAGTGCATTTCAAAACGTTTTGGGCACTCTCACTCTGGGCGCGTAGAGTGCGTTGGGTAGGTTAGGGTGGGCGACGTCTGCGGTCAGCCGCACAAGAGACATGCTGTGGGCCGCCTATGGCGTGGCGGGTTTTTGTCTGGGCCGGGTTTGACTGAAACGTTTATGAATACCCGGCCCAGGGCACTCAGAGTAGAGCGCTGTGCCTCTTCAGCGGGCACACAGGCGCTTTGGTAAGCGCGAGGCGCTCGGGCATTCCTATTTACGGTGCAGTGTCGGTTTGTCGTGTCGGGAGCTGTCCGTGGTAGTGGTGCACACTGGGCTCTCCAATAACATGGCAGCTCGGGGCCTATTGCTCGGACCAAGCGAACGGCGCGTAAGACGACGGGTGGCTGCGCACCACGCGGGCAGTTGGCTGACAAGGCCAATCGGAAGTGCGCGCCTGTGACCGCGCAGGTCGACAAGCGCGCGTACCCCGTGAGGTGCATCGTGGCGCGCCGGGAGGTCCGCGGCGGCCAGTTGGAGTACAAGGTGCTCTGGTACTCGCCCCGGGGCAAGCAGCAGCACACGTGAGAGCCCCGGGAGCACTTGGCCGAGCAAGGCTTCCTCGAGTACCTGGCCGCCGTGGACAAGTACTACGAGGACTACTATCGCCCCCCCTCAGTTCTCTCGCTGGGCCACCAAGCACTGGCCCGCTGTGCTGACGGCGAATCCGTCCGGCATGTGCATGGTCGAGGCGCTGCGTCGCGCGCTGCAGTTGCTGGGCGACGACTTTGGCGTGTCGGAGACCGAGGTGGAGCTGTTCCGCGAAGGCGCGCGAGCTCGCAGCGTTGATCTCGAGGCCGGCGTCACCTGGATGGTGTTCCGCGCCTTCGTGCGGCAGCTCGTCGGCGCCAGTTCGCGCATCGACTTCAAGTTGATCGACACGAACCTCCACGTGACTGGCCATCGCGGCAAGGAAGCGGTCGAGCGTTTGGGCCTGCGCAACGGGCTGTAGCTCGTTTGCGCAATGAACTCAATGCGAGTTGGCCATGCGTTCGTGCTATACACCATGGAAGATGAGCTACGCGTCGTTGAGAAGAAGCTGTTCAAGCCGTTCAAGAACTACGGGGGTTGGATTGAGTGCGTGATGTTCCTGCGCAAGGTTGAGTTAGTGTACTAATCGGAAAATATACTGGCTCTGCCTTAGTCATGTTGAGTTGTGTTACTTTGTGTGCATTTGTGAATTCGGTACCAAGTGTACCAGGAAAATCTCTAGCGCATGCGCAGAGGGAAAACCTTTTGCCATCCTTCTTGAAAACCTGAGCTGATGATAATAGCCAGGAGAAAGCAAGAAGGTGCAGTAATGGGAACAAAGAGACAGGAGATGAAGTTCAAAGCGATGTCTATTGATTCAGTTACGAACGGTTAGAGAGAGTTCGAACGCCAAGTCCCTCGCGCAAAGCACGGAACTGATGCTTGTCAAGCGCTTTCGTGAAGATGTCGGCGATCATCTGCTTGGTGGAGCAGTACGTGACAACTAACTCATGGCGCTCCACCTTCTCTTGGACAAAGTGGTAGCGTATGTCGATGTGCTTTGAACGTTCATGTAGCTCAGGATTGTTGGAGATTTTGATGCAGCTCTGATTGTCCTCACGAATGGTGAGGCTGGTGGTCGTTGGGAAACCAAGTCCCTTCAACAAGAGCTTGAGAAAGATCATCTCTTGCATACAATGGCAGAGTGCAACGTACTCCGCTCCCGTGGTGGAAAGCACTACCGTGTGGTGCTTCCGTGAAAGCCACGAGATAGGACTGTCGCCAAGCATGGTGACGTAGCCACCGACTGAGCGTCGCGTGTCAGGGCAGTTGGCGTAGTCCGAGTCTGAGTAGGCAGTCAGGTTGTCTGCCAAATTGTCTGGGGCGACGTTAGACGTGCCACCAAGCGTGATGCCGAACTCGGACGTGCCCTGCAGATAGCGGAGGCCACGGAGAACTGCGTGCCAATGCAGTTGGCCAGGGCTGGCGAGGAATTGGCTTACCTCACGCATAAAGTACGCAAAATCCGGTCGCGTGCCAACCATCAGACACATCATGCACCCAACCGCTTCGCGATATGGAATGGCTTGCATCGCATGGATGTCAGACTGAAGACTAGGGTGCATGTCAGCCGTCAGCTTCAGGGTGCGCTCACATGGGGTGGAGGAAGGGTAGGTGATATACTGCATAAAGCGGTCAAGGACTGTCGTGGCGCATTTGTGCTAGTGGATGAGCAGCGCTCGGCACTTACGGTCTCTGACGATGGATCAGCCGAGGAGGTCCTTCACCTCACCAAGATCAGTCATATGAAATTTCCGCTTCAATGCATTCAGGATTCGCTGAATGATGCGTACATTGGTGCGACAATGAGCAGGTCGTCGACGTAGACTGCGATGTAGCAGGTCAATCCATCGATGATGCCAATGAAGACACAGCGATTTTTGATGAGGCGGTGGAAGTTCAGCTTTTCCAGGAAGGTGCACAGAAATTGGTACCACACGCGCGGAGCTTGCTTGAGGCCACAGAGGCTCTTTAACAACTTGCACACAAGGTACTCACGACCAGGGGCAACGAACCCTTCTAGTTGTTCCATGTAAATCTCAATGTCAAGGACACCATGGAGGAACGCCGTTTTGACGTCCATTTGATGGATTTCGATGTCCAACAGAGCTGCGATGGTGAGGAGGAGTCGCAGAACCTCCATGCGAATGACTGGCGAGAAGATCTCGTCATAGTCGACGCCATGCAGTTGGAGAAATCCATTGACGACCAGCCGTGCTTTGAAGTGGTCAATCGTGCCGTCACCCTTGTGCTTAACCACAAACACTCAACGGTTCTTGAGGATATTCCGACCGGGTGGTGTAGAACAAGAATCCAAGTCCTGTTGGTCATGTACGACGCATATTCCAGCTTGGTGGCTGCATCCCATTCGGTTGCATGCTCGGATTTTCATAAGCACATCACCCACGGACAGCTCCACCGGTTTCGGAAGTCTCCGTGACGCGTATATCGCGCTGCCCTACGTTGTTACGATGAAAAACACGCATGGCACAAATGCATTGGCAGGTACGGTCTCCAAGTATGCTGTCGGTCTGAAGTGTGGCGTTTGGAATGTCATTGATTCGCTCAGCGTCGAACTCAACGGCAAGGGCATTATCACGGACAACGACTACAAGCTGTATTGGAACAATCTGCGCGCGATGACGGAGTGGAGTTCGATTGATGTGGTCAAGCGAGGAGCGGATGCGTTTTTAGCTCTGGACGATTCTGCCAGCGTTTTATTCGCTCAATCTAGTGGCAGCGCTGCGGCTAGTGCCTGGGGCGATGGCTATCTGAACAACACAACAAATGTGACGTCGACAGCAGCTACGGGTTTGGTTCCTGAATCTACGGGCACGGCTCCTCCTTACAACACTGGGTTCATCAGCCGGCTGTACAATAATCCAGATCAGATTGCCACTTCAACGGATGGGAGCACGCTCGCAGCAGCGAACCCGTATGGTTGGACGACTACCCGATCGGGAGGAATCCCCAGCATGATCCAGCAGAATAGCAAGGGGGGTTTCGTTAACACGGCTTCTGCAGCTGGTGGTATTGCGGTCACTTGGTATCACATGCTAAACATCCGGCTGGTTGACCTGCATCCGATTTTCAAGGAACTCGATCTGGTCGCGAACCCACAAATCAAGATCAAGCTCGGCGTCAATCAAGGCTACGTCGACGTAACGACTGGGGCTTCGAACGTGATGTCGCTCGCGGGTACCACCCTGACGTCAGGAACCACGGTTCCTATCATGATCGCATCTGCTGCTGCCGGCAACCCAATGAATGATGTGCCCCACGCGACTGCTGGAGCACTTCGCGTTGCGTTCGGCCTGCTCCAGAACTCTTTAACGACTCTGGCTACCAGCGGCCAGGTATTCCCGTTTACGACAAGCCGTTTATACATCCCATTCTACGATATCGCAAATCCAACCCAGATAGTTCAAAAACCCGATTAAGAAGTTGAATTACTTGGATTGCTACGCCCAATATTTCCAGCAAAAAGCCGGCACAGGCGTTAGCACCTCGCAGCAGAACGTTGCCTTCAGTTTCCAACTGAGCGCCTCGCTCAAGAGCATCAAGTACGTGGCGCTCATGCCATTTGCGGAAACGTCGAGCGGCCATTGCGCAAACTCGTCCGCCAATCTCGCCCAGCAGTTCGCCTCGCCGTTCGATTCAGCTCCGTTGACGTGCCAGCCAGGCTCTAGTGTGCGCAACTTCCAGGTCCAGATTGGCAACGAGAGCATCTTCAACAAGACGATTGACTACAATTATGAGTCGTTTTTCGACGAGCTCAGCAAGATCGCCTCTGTGAATGGCGGCTTGACGCACGAAATCTCGAACGGCCTAACCGGTGGCGCGGTTCTAGTGGGGTAAGCTTCTGACCTCTACGCTGTTGATTGCGGGTTCGAGTCCCATTCAGAGCGGGATTTTCAACGTGCGGAAAATCGAAGTTCATCGGGCCCAATCAGGGGTCGAGGTAGGACCCCATGGGGGGCAATAAGACCCAGCCCTGTAATTCCGACCTCTCAATATGGATATTGTAGGTCACGACGATGAACCTAAATATACCTCAATAAAATTAAAAAAAATCTCGAACGGCCTCCTAGACTTCAACAAGTGGTCGAATGTGCAGCGCATCCTGCTGGCGGATTGCTCTCGCGTGACGAACCCAGAAATTCCCCAGTCCATCTTGGTCAGCAGCGTGAACAACTGCAGCCAGGGCACAAACTATCTGGTTCTGATCTGCTATGGTCGGTCCCTCAGCGTGGATCGATTAACGGGAGAGGTCCACGAATACGACTGAGAACTTTCTTACATAACATACAGTCATGATTTATAGAAACCGGCGATCTCGCCCGCCCACCCCAGTGGAAGAAGCTGCGGAGGAGCCGGTGGCGGCGCCGCTCGACATCAGACTACTGAAGGATGAGGCGGTGAAGCTGCTGCTGACGCGCGTGAGCCTGCTCCAACAGAGGTTGGACGTGGATCGCCAGCATCATGAGCGCCTGGAAGCGAAGGTGGCGGATCTGTCGGAGCTACTGAACAGGAAGATGGACGAGCTGATGCTCGCGCTGGCGGACAGAACTTTCGCGGAGCCGAAGGAAGTGTCTAGAAAGGAGCCACAGCAAGAGTGTAAAGATGAGCCGAAGGTAGAGAGCGAGGACGAGAGTAAGGACCTCTCGTATCGCTTCTTCACCGAGCGCGTGGAGTTCGCGGCGGGCGCGGAGCTGCCCAAGCGGGACGTCACCAGGGCCTTCAAGGAGTGGGTGCGCCCAAGGAGGGCATCGACATGCAGAGCGCGATCAGTGCCGACCCGCGCATACTCTTCCAGAGCCTCAACATCTGCAGGTCCTGCCGGAAGCAGCACATCAAGGGCTGCTGCGCCGAGTACGGTCGCACGAATCGCTCGAAGATGGAGGTGGTGATGAACGCGCGCTTCAAGTAGTCTGCCGCTCCGACACGCTCTTTTTTTGGCTCGAGTATCCAACATGTTTGTCGGGTGAGCGGCTGTGATTACTCGTGATCATGGATACGTTTTACTCAAAACCGAGCAACCTCCTGAACTTAGAGCCTCTCTCCTTAATTATCATATAACTATATTTTTGTGACTATTCTCCAACTTTCCAAGTCAAGCACAAGCGGTCCAGTTCCAGCCTCAGCGGTCCAGTTTGGGCCGGCCCATCCCAGGGAGAGAATCCCCCTTCTTGGAGGCCCTAGGGTGGTGAGGAATGGAATGCACGACCAATATGAGCACGACTACGCACCCGCTATCGTGGTCACTCCGCCACGAAGCACAACCGCAACGCCCACCAGGACGGCGCACCATTACCCGCTGTATGTGACCACTAGTCACGAACCGGCAACGTTGCCAACAAGCGACGCAGTACAAGACCCTGTTGAGATACAGGTCAGTATCTACCAACAAATCCGGACCGGGTCCGAGGACTCGGACATTAAATACTTGATAGATGCACTGTGACATGAGCGAAATACGGATGTATCTCGCAGCCATATCATCCTCCATAATTAAATATCCGTCTTAAATTGATAAAATGTGAAAATTTATCGGCGCGTTTCACGACTAGGTTTTTCCTTTGCCTCCTCCACAAACATCCACCCACTCACCCCTTCCTCTCCCACCAGCACCTCGAAAGCACGGATTAACACAAAAGATCAAGCAGAGGGGAACCGATGGCAGACGTCGTCTCGGTAAACGTGGCCAACGCGCAATCGCTACATCATGCTGTGGTGAACGTCCTCGCTCGCCAGGCCACTGAGCGGTCTGCAAACACACAAAAGCAGTACATGAACAAGCAAAAGGAGTACCGTGAGTGGTGCGCGTCCAAGGGCTTTTGTGATGGCGAGCTGGTGTATGAAGCGAAGCTCGTTGACTTTCTGGACAATTTTGTCGTCCCGCGAGGAAACAAGCGGTTTAAGCAGGCCGACGGATGTAACCGGACACTTCCGAGTTACGCAGCACGATACGTGTGTGAGGAAGCGTATTCAACGCTTCTCTCAAGGACTCTGTTCCGAGAGCGGTTGCCTGCTTCCTGCAGTGCAACAATCGGTTACCTATAGGTCTCTATAGAGTAACCGTCGATAACCAAAGACTCAGTTAACGGTAAAAATGGAACTGTTTATTTGTTGGAGGTTGCCCTCTGTAGAGCAACCTGAGTTATCTTTATGTAACTATGAACAATAGCAATCTCAAGTGTAATTACTCCCCATGGGGCAATGAATGGCTATGAAAGACTAACGCTAGTTGTCTTATGTGATTGGATGAAATGCATGTTCAATTATATCCAATCGGAGGCGCCGTCACTCAGACTGGCTGCCGGCTCCACCGTGAAGGTTCGAGCAAGTACGACGAACCTCATTGTTCGGTCTTAAACTTGTTGCGCGTACTCTACGTACCGCAAGGTTCGGTTTGGTTGTGTGGCACAACACAAGTGCGTAACCATGTTACAGTGTAACCCCGTTACACCACCCCCCACTTAAAGTGCGAAACACTCGAAGGGTCGGTGTGAGAAACGTGTGGTGGTCACGCTACGACTCACGAGGTCGTGGTCAGAATTTATCGTGAGAGGCACAGCGAACACGCGTGCAAAGCTCTCCGAGAATCGTCGTAAAATCACAAGTGTGGACGCACACGTGATGGCGACAAACAAATCGGTGCGCGAGAAGATCGCCCGATGCGCGAGCGGCCCTGCAGAAGGACTCGTTCAAAGATTGCAAAAGCTCGACGCTGAAAAGCGCGAGACGGCGAGCGCAAAACAACGCGCTGCCGCTGCGACCACGACTGCCACAGTAGACGTGAGCATGAGCGACGTCGAGTCGACTCAACCGAAGGCTGCTCCTGACTGTGTCAGTGAGCTACAATTTGGCGACCTCCCTGCCATCATGCCGATGAGCAGGACAAGCGACGCCGAAGACGACACGGCAGTCGACTACCAAGAGTACTCGCCCGAAGAAGGGGAGGAAGGGGAAGACATCACAGTGAAGCTCGGCTCCATCGGCGAGTGGGTCGAGTACGAGGAGTTGCATTACGGGAGCGGTAGCCCCGAACTGCACGAGTTGGAACGGAATCCCTCGGCAGACGTCTCGATTTATCGGACGGATGAAGAAAATGACGTCGCAAAGACTGTCAAAGAAAGAGGGAAGGAGGAGGTCATCATTACCAATAATGAGACCGGACTGGAACCACCGCGAAAAGGTTCCGTCCATTATTCGCTTCCCATTATGCCGCCGCCAAGTTAATGGCCGACAGCAAAAACCCCGGCAAATTTACTTGCACAGGCGCGGGTTCCACTCGAGAGGTATGACTCCGAGTTCGCACGATGGCGCGAAGCCGATCTGCGAGGACGTGATGGGGCACTGCGCGTGCACCCGATCCCGGTTATCCTTTACGAAGATGAGACCGAGGATCAATATGAAACCGCGTTCTTGGCATCAAGAACCGGTGTGAAACGCTTTGGCACTGCGCGTATATTGGCCACCGATCCTGGGGCACAACGTAGCCAGCGCATGCAATTCGCTGTGCAGCGCGTACAAAAGTACCGCGAAGCGATCAAGACTGTTGACCGTGCTCGTTCGAGTCACGTCGTTAACAAGCGGCAGATGGACGAGTCCCACTCGCCACCAACGCACGCTCAAAAGCGGCGACCAAATCGGGAACGTCCTCGAGGAGGCGCTCAGCAGGCTCCCACGAGCTCTGCGACACATCGTACCCACGCCACTTCACAAGGTAGTGGGTGTTCCCCTTACGCCGCTGCACACGCAGCAGGCGCTCAACATGGTAGTGGCGCTGTCCCTGCTTGTCAATCAGCGGGATAGGTGGCGCCCTACTTCGCTTCAGCATCGGTGGTTGCACCAGATGCGGTGGTTCAGATGGTTCACGCGAACGCATCGTCTTTTGGGGCGCTACAGCAAGCCGTCCGTACCCTTCGCCAGCAATATCTGGACGAAACCTCGCTGTTGAAGCAGAGGGTGACGGCGCTTGAGACGGAGCTGAAGGAAGCTCGTCAGATGCTGGAGGAGTACCATGTCCGCGGGAAGCACTTCCACGCGAGGTATGCTCCGCGAGTGAAGACGCTTTGGGAGAGGCACAACGCGCTCGTGTCTCGATGGGCGGCGTCTGAGCCCCCTGATGAGACCGACGTGCTCCCGCACTGGGATAAGAATCCACAGTAGCGTCGTGGTAGCGTTTCAGCAAACCCACGTAGAACACGGGGTGCGTTGCCATTCTCGTTGGGAGATCGAGCTTGTAATTCAAGTCTCCAATCTTCTCCACAACAGTGTATGGCCCGATAAATCGTGGCAACAACTTACTCCCGCTGGGGAGCGTTGTGACTGCATCGTTTGGTAGGTTTTTAATGCTTAAAAGCACTTTATCACCCACACAAAACGTTTGTTTGTTCTTTCTACCCGATTTATCGGCGTAGAGCTTTTGCTTGTCTTGCGCAGCAGCTAGTTGGTCGCGTACGCGACGCAACAATGCTGCGCGCTCATCGACAAATTGCCGCGCTGCCGCGACGGCTTTGTCTTGCTTTTTCGTTGCTCTCGCAGCGCGTGCTGCAGAGAGATCTATTTCTGCGCCGGTGTGTGACACCGCGCGTCCTTCCATTCGTGGCTGATGCTCACACGAGCAGTCGCCTGATTCCGTCTGAGACTGGCTATTTTTAGCACGAGTACCGTAACTCGGTACCGTGGGTGATCCATCTTTAGGGACACGAGTACCGTAACTCAGTACCGTGGGTGATCCATCTTTAGGGACACGAGTACCGTAACTCAGTACCGTGCCCGAGATGTCAATACTCTGCGTGCTGTCCGGTAAGACCGTGACAGATTCGGAACGCGATCGCACAGGCGGCGCATCGCGCGCGTCCACGTGAGCGGTCGACGCCACGTCCGGTGACGGAGATCGCGCGCTCGCATCGAGCGCAGCGAGTTGCCCTCCCACCGCAGAACGTTCGACGCCCTCGAACAGAGTGGCGGGTACGCGCGGGTGCCGCAGCGAGTTAAAATAGAACGGAGTCACGGCCGCAGAGGCGTGCTCGCTGCTATTTATAGCAAACTCGGCGTACGGCAGCCAGCGGCTCCAGTCGCGGGGATGGTCGACAGCGATGCTGCGAAGAATATCCTCGACGACACGGTTCACGCGCTCAGTTTGCCCGTCTGTCTCGGGGTGATCGGCAGTGGACAACGCCAGATCTGTGCCGAGCAGGCGAAAGAGTTCGCGCCAAAAGGCAGCGGTAAAACGCGGGTCCCGGTCTGATACAATAGACTCGGGCAAGCCGTGATAGCGGAACACGTGCTCTAAAAATAGGCACGCCGTCTCTTGCGCAGTGACATGCTTGCGCACGGGTGCAACGTGCACCATTTTGCTCAGTCGATCGACGAACACGACGACGCCTGTGTTGCGCGCCTTGTCTTCCGGGAAACCGAAGACGAAATCCATGCTGACCGACTTCCAGCAGTCTTGCGGAATCGGCAGCGGATGCAGCGGCGCTTTGTTCTTGCCCGCAGGCTTCACGCGCTGGCACTGTTCGCATGAGCGTACATAATTGGCCACCCATTTGTATTGGTGTGGCCACCAAAACACATTAGACACTTGCAAGAAGGTCTTTTCACGCCCGAGATGCCCACTCGCTGGTGCATCGTGAAACTCATGCAGGATCGAAAGTTTCAGATCCTGGTCATGCGGTACATACACACGCGGGTAATCAAAGTTGGACAGTCGATGCCACAACAACCCATCGTGGTAACTAAACCGAGCAAGCTTTGACTCGAGTTTGGCAGGCAATGACTCTTTGGACGAGCCGTCAAAGTGAGCAATCAACAAGCGACATTCATCGTCCTTTGCATAAAGCGACTGAATGTTGTCCTTGAGCTTTGTTTGCACTCGACTGATGCTCAGATGCATGAGATCAGGAGTGCGCTCCAAACACAGGGCGTCAGAGCTGTCGTCAACGCTCGACTCGTAATCTGGACGGCGCGAGAGCGCGTCCGCCAGAACATTTTCCTTTCCTGGTTTGTATTCGACCCGAAAGTTGAACTCGGAGAAGAAAGCAAGCCATCGCGCCATTCGCTGCGATAAATGGGGGGAATTAATCGCGGTCCGCAAGGACGCGTGATCCGTGTACACAACGAACAGTGTCGCACCCAAAAGGTGGACCCTGAACTTCAAGAGGGCGTACTTGATCGCAAGCAGCTCCTTGTCGTGCACAGGATAATTCTTTTCAGCTGCTCTAAGCAGTCTGCTTTGGTATGATACGACGCGCTCATGGCCGTCATCATCCTTCTGCATCAGTGCACAGCCGATTGCAAAATCGCTGGCATCGCACACGACACTGAAGGCTTTCGTGTGGTCCGGCAACGCCAGGACAGGAGCGCGAACGAGTGACTCCTTCACGTCAATGAATGCATTCATGACATCATTCGTCCAGTCCCACTCGACATCCTTTTTCAAGAGATGCGTGAGCGGACGGACTCTTGCCGCATAGTTGTGGCTGTACTTGTGCAAGTAATTTGCCAAGCCACTTGCGCAAGTCCTTGACATTCTTTGGGATCGGCCAGTCGGCGATCGCCTTGATCTTCTCTGGGTCCGCGCGGACGCCAGCTTTGCCAACATAGCAGCCCAGGATCGGAATCTCTGAGGCGCCAAAGATGCATTTCTTCAGGTTGCAATACAGACTGTTGTCTCGTAAGCACTGCAACACTGAGCGCAAATGTCTCTTGTGCACGTCAACGGCACTGAGATCTCCTTCGGCACGACTGTGCACGAAGATGTCATCGAAATAGCTCGGTGCATACGCACGATGAGGACGCAGAAGATGCGTTACCAGACGATTGAACGTCGCTGGTGCATTCTTCAAACCTTGCGGCATAACGAGCCACTCCCACAGCATCCCGCTGGGTGTGCTTACTGCCGTCAAGGGAACGTCACTCTCTCGCATGAGGATCTGATAGAACCCATCCATCAGATCCAGTGCGGAGAACACTGTCGAGCCGCCCATGGAGTCGATCAAGACATCCTTCCTTGGGATCGGCGTTTGTGCCGGAATGGTGGCGGCGTTCAGCTTGTTGAAAGCGTGAACAATGCGCCAGCCACCAGTCGCTTTCCGCACACAAAACGTGGGTGAGCTATGCGGAGACTTGCTTTCTCTCACATGACCGGCGAGGGCTCGTTTCGCGAAGAACTCGTCGATAGCCTCAACCTGCTCGCGGGGCAGCGGCCATTGTCTGGTCACGCAATATTTGCTCCCGGGCTCGAGGTCAATCTCGTGCCGTACGCCACGATCAACGGGCAGGGCACTTGGCACTTTGTCGGGAAACACATCTTTGAACTCCCACAATAAGTCAAAGTATGGACTGCCTTTCACGGCGTCCCAATCCTGAGCAGCAAAACGTTTCTGTTTGTCTGGCTCCAAAACACTCTCATCCGCAGTGGACGAGGTGCATAGTTCGCTACGCGTGAACGCAGTCGGAACGACGATCTCGCGGATCTGATCACGCTCTAGATCCGTAAGAAAGAGCTCATAGCTCATTTCTTCGAGGGATACAATCGCCTCAACGGTACTCGGCAGCTCATGGAGCGCCGCAAATTCAGCGAAGAACACTTCGTCTGATGCGTTTGCTTCCGGACTGCGCTTCGCGCGTCTGAGCGCCACGTCAACGTGAGCGCGATCTATCGACGGATCCGAGGTCCTGTCGAGGGCGCGCAGCGAAGTTGCAGCTGCATTGAGAGATGGGGCAATCATATGCGAGGCGGCCGTTTCCTCAGCAACAGATGCCAATGCACTGTCTCTCTCGCAAGCTGACAACTTGCGTCGCCCTCGTCGGTTGATGCGAACACGCGACCTCGCGGTTCTGAGCTCCAGTACTGCACCGTCAGGGTGGTACGAGCTGGTTGACGCGTGTACACCTGTACTGTCGCTGTCACTTGCGGGGCTGGCTCGGGTGCTCTGGAGCCGCACACTTGCGCACCAGTGTCCACGTCTGGACTTTCTGGCGCTTCCGCACAAACTGGGCTACCTGCCGCAGTTGATCTCTTTGCTGGGCTCACTGCCACAGCGTATCTTCTAGCTGGGCTCCCTACCACAGCGTGAGTGTTTTGAGCGGGGCTCGCTGCCGCCGCATGTCTTCCTGCTGGGCTCCCTGCCACAGCGTGTTCAAAGCTCGCATCCATTGCGTGGAAATTTTCCCGCAACCTTCGCTCTTCATCAGAGGAAGGGGTGGAGCTTCCGATTGTGCGTGCTCGCCAATCGATCCAAGGCTGATGTTTCGCCAGCCAAGGCATCCCTAGGATGAGGTCGTACTTCGACCCCATCGCTAGTACCACGAACGTTTCTTTGCAGACAAAGTCGCAAAAACTGAAGGAGAGTTCGACTTGAACCCCTTCAGTGTGTACTGTCGACCCATCGGCCAGACGTACGATCATCTTCTCGCGCTTGCCACTGTGGACAAGTCGCTCATACGCTTGCAGACTCTGTTCCAGAGCTCCCTTCGAGACGAAGTTCTGTGACGCACCGCAGTCAACAAGAACCGTCATTTTCTTCCCATAGCCCTTCACATCGGCGCTATATACCAACATCTCACTCGGAGCCTTGTTGCCAAGAGCTCCTGGGACTAAGCTTCCCATCTGCACGACTCTAGTAGTCGGCGACGCCGAAGCTATAGAGTCTGTCTCAGTAGAGCGTCCCGCTTCTACTGAGACATTCCGTTTCCCTTTCTTGCCACAGCGGATCTGCCACCTCGATGAGCGTGGTTGCCGCGCGGCGTTTGGTAGTCCCTCGCCTGATTTCCAGTGCGAGGAGCGGGCTGCCTTGGAGCGGGACACTTCGACTGATAGTGTCCTCGCTTGCCACAGTTAAAGCAGGTCACTTCGGCGCTGCTGAGATCCATTGGTGTCGGACCATGGAAGCGCCGCTCATTCGTGACTGCTCGATGGCTGTGATGCGCACCGTTGTGGCGGCCAGCGTTCCAATCAGGTCGGCTGACTCTGAACGATTGCTGCTCAACGAGCGCAATGCGGATCGCATCTTCCATCGTGGCCGGCAAGCGTCGGTACAACTCCTGACGCGCTGGTCCACTGTTGAGGCCGTTGAGAAACGCAGGCACTTTCACAGACTCAGGCAAAGGACTGGTCGTGATCGCCGCGCACAGGCTTCTCATCTCCTGGATGTATCGTTCCAGTGAGAGCTTCCCTTGTTTCAAGGAGAAGAAACGACCTTGCAACAGCACTTCGTTGTTCGGAGGCTGATACATGGCGGTGATTCTCGCACGGAAAATATCCCACGTGTCGAATGCACACTCATCGGTGAGCAACGTCGAGAATGCCCATTCCGACGCTCGACCGCGCAGGTTCGAGATGGCGTAAGACACCATCTGCTCGTTGCTGTCGATGAGCTGAGCCTTGGCGCAACGCTCCACGGCGAGCAGCCAGTGGATGAGCTTGTCGCCATCCGCACCATCGAATTTCGGAGCGTCGATCTTGACAGCTCTTGGGCGGGGAGTTTGGGACGCGGGTGTCTGAGGCGCAGAAGCCGCACTCGACAAAGACGTGGCTGCACCAGCAACCACAGAAACCACTCGCTCGAGCGCTTCGCGCGACTCAGCAGCTGAGCGCAGCATCTCTGCGGTCAAGCTTGCGGTGGCTTGCATTTGTGCTTGCGCACTTCGTTCTCCTTCGAGGCGCTGAGCGTTCGAGAAGTTCTCGAACTGCTCGAGTCGAAAGATTTGCTGTTCCGGCGACGCCGAGAGCACGTCTAGAGCGACTTGGTCGCCTAGCGCTTGTGCCATTCGGGTCAGCACACTCCGGTGCTCAGCCGAGAGGTGCGGGAACTGCGCAGGGTCAATTGACGCCATGATGAATCCTTGAGGAAGCGATTCAGGCAGTCACCTCTGCCGGGTCGTAGATTGACTACGAGTGCTACCAGTTGTAACCGGACACTTCCGAGTTACGCAGCACGATACGTGTGTGAGGAAGCGTATGCAACGCTTCTCTCAAGGACTCTGTTCCGAGAGCGGTTGCCTGCTTCCTGCAGTGCAACAATCGGTTACCTATAGGTCTCTATAGAGTAACCGTCGATAACCAAAGGCTTTAGTTAACGGTAAAAATGGAACTGTTTATTTGTTGGAGGTTGCCCTCTGTAGGACAACCTGGATTATCTTTATGTAACTATGAACAATAACAATCTCAAGTGTAATTACTCCCCATGGGGCAATGAGTGGCTATGAAAGACTAACGCTAGTTGTCTTATGTGATTGGATGAAATGCATGTTCAATTATATCCAATCGGAGGCGCCGTCACTCAGACTGGCTGCCGGCTCCACCGTGAAGGTTCGAGCAAGTACGACGAACCTCATGGTTCGGTCTTAAACTTGTTGCGCGTACTCTACGTACCGCAAGGTTCGGTTTGGTTGTGTGGCACAACACAAGTGCGTAACCATGTTACAGTGTAACCCCGTTACAACGGAACTCCGCAAGCGCTAGGGTTCGAGTCCATTGACGCGTATGTGAAGGCCATTGTTGACCTGTACCAGCAGCAGAAGTCTCTCGGCATGAACGAAGAATCGCATCCTCGTGGAATGGCACTCCGTGCTCTCGTGGATCTATTGAAACGCAGTGAAGTGACGCGGAAGCGTGAGGCGTACGCCGATCGCGGTGTAGGAACAGTGCTCGATGGGTACAACGTTGAAGACATGAAGGCATTGAGCTCGTTTTGGTTAAGTCAACAATCTGGTGTAGCACTAAGAGATCGCGTTGATTTTCTTCTCGGACACGCTCTTCTTGCCCGAGGAGAGTCAAGAAGGTACATCCAGTTTCCTGATTTGCTGACTCTGTCGTTGAGTGACGAAAGCCCACAGCACTGTACCCCACTAGTCGTAATCACGACGAAAGGAAAAACCAACCAACACGGGAGAGTAGAGTACGGTGTTGCAATGCGATGCAAAAAAGTCCTACTTTGCCCCGTGAACGCCGTCGCAATGTACCTCTTTTGGAGGTGGCACGTGGATTTGGAGCCCTTCCCGGTTCTGACAAACCGGAAAGCTTGGCACGACATCCATCTATTGAAAGGCAAAGATTCCAAAGTCCAGCTCTCGTACAACGCTCAGCTCGACGGAATAAAGCGTGCATTTGAGTCGTGTGGGATTGACTCGTCTGTATGGATGCACTCCAATCGCGTATCAGCAGCCAAAATAGCGGAGTCAAATGGCGCCGATGAAGCTCAAATTAGGCGAGCTGGTCGGTGGAATAGTGGTCGTATGGAAGGTTGTTATTTGACTACAATACCCCGAAAAGCGATGCGTTCACTCGCCGGTTTTCCTACCAAAGGTGGCTCATATTGGCTGACCCGAGGTTGTGTCACACCATGTGACGAGCTGCAAAGGATGGTGTGTGTGGAGATTTTGTTGCCGAGTTTGAGCAGACGGAGCAGTTGAAGTGGAGGTTGAAGACCGTCACTCCAGGAACGACACTCACACACTTGATCAGCAAGTGAGTCATTTGGGAAATGGCTCATTTCAGGTAATGAGTCATCGTGCTTTTATACTTGGGGCGTGTATGCGTAAATGCATGTTGCAGCCAGGCACAAAGGTTCAGTATAGTGCCGCTGATGGCCCATGCACTTGGTGCTCCGGGCAAGCACTGCCACTGAGAACAGGGAGCGCTTTTGGATAACAGGTCGAAAGATCTGCATGAATAGCATCATCGATAAATTTGCCTCTTATAGCACTGGTCGTGCCATAGTGTATCGTGATCTCGAGAAAGCAGAGGCTGATTTTGAAAAAAGAGAAACCAAGGAAATTGCAGCAGGAGGTTTTGTCGGCATGCTCCACGACCTGCGGGTATTTTTTTTTACAAGACTCCGTGCTTCTCCGCCGCCAGTTTAGAGATCATCCTATTTGGCAAGATCCACTCTTTTTGTCATCAGAGTATCGCGCTTTCGAAGATGAAGTGATAGCCAAAGTCCCCTCAGCAGAAGCACTACACGCCAAAACCCTCGAGTCCGCTATTCCTCTCGTAGCTACTGCTCTAAAAGCAGGATTTGAGTCCGTACATGGAAAGCTGGACAGCCTCGCGTCCGAGGTCAGCAACTTGAAAAAACAGGCACCGCTACCGGTCAGCAAAAGCTCGTTTTGACCATAGTTGACGGAGACAAACAGAAACCGCAAGAACAACCACCGGCACCTCCGCAGCGCATTGACAAGTACTCTGTCGCGATAAAGGGACAACTGCGATTAAGTAGATCGTTGCGCACTGTTCCCGAGGTTTGGTGCGAGTACGCGATTGGGCTAGGTGGTCAAATTTCAGTCCGAGAAGCAGTAAAACGATTTGGGCCGAAGTGGTGTGCTGACTCGACCGAGAACAGGTTTTTTTCGCGGCGGAAAGTTTACTACGATGCTACCAAGCTTTGTGCCTCGAAAAATAATATGTCGTATGAAGAAGCAGCCGAAGTAATTGAGAGCAAAAGAGTTCTGAGTGGAAAGTCATTGAACGCATTTTCGAAGATGGTAAAGAGATTGGTGTAGCTAGCCCTGCAGTGTAAGTTCTATCCTAAACTGGTGAAGTGTTTGTTCAGATCCGCAGCTATCTGATGTATGCATGCGAATGTTGTCATAGTGCCCAACATCGCCTATATGTGTTAAGAAAGCGACAAGTTTCAACGAGACGTATTGCAAGTCGGTAGGCTTCTTAAGAGTGCGCGCAATTTTTTAAACATCCCAGAATCTTTCATTTTGCTGACGTGTGGCATGTGATTGCTTTCTGGTCAGAACTTCGGTGAATTGAAGGTTATCTATACGAGCATTTTGCATGAAGCCCTTCAGCATACCCAATTACTCTTTTGTCTCCATCCGACTCTGCAATTCCTCATTTACCTTTCTCACGCAACACACTAAGTGCGCCGTTCGCCTCCGGTAACTGTAAGCATTGCAAAGGCATCACAGCAATCATCGCGCCAGCGCGACAGATATTCATGAAATATCTGACATTTCCACGACACATCTGGTCCTTGCGCTTCCGCGACCAAAGGATATTATATCCGCCGCCCTTGGCGTGATACCGAAACTTTTTGCGCATTGCGGCGGTGGGGATGCCTCGAACCGGAAAGCTTCGAATTCTAAATATAATGTCGATACCGCTAGTTCTGCTTTTGGTGGCTGCAGGGCTGCGGCGCTGCTCGTGTTGGTGGTGGTTCTACTCGCAGCGGTGGTGGTTGCGGCGCTGTTGTTTTTCGTGGCGCCTGAGGCAATCATGATGGCGGTGATGCTGCTTGTTACGAGGCTTGTGATGGTGCTGTTGCTCTACGTGGCGGCGGTGTAGCTGCTTGTGATGGTGTGGGCACAGAACTGCCATTACTGCCATCATTGCGAACACAGTTGCGGCCATCATCAGAGTATAAATCGTTGCCTTCACATTGACTATGGAAACGCATGTCTGACAGTATGGCTACGGTCACTTTCGACATAGGCGCAGTAAATCGAGTTGAAAGCCCGGCCAAAGAAAGCATCAATTTGAAGTGTTTTGTTTTGCTGGAAGCGTCGATCAGCTGCTCATGAAAATTCTCCTTCCTCATAAAACCTTACTGTCAAATCCATGAAAAAACTCAGTAGCGAGACCTCCAATTTCGTATTTCTGCTGGGTCGGCCAGGTCCGATCTAGACTTGTTATTTGTATTTGGACCAGGTCCAAATCCTCACATGATACTACCACAGTATATGCCAGATACCGGTTGTACCGATATCACGCTGGTACCCTCAGAGACGAAGGTCTGTCGCAAGAGCTCAGATGCGGCAGTTAGAAAGCAGAAGAGCAATACATATGTATCAAGCACTGAGCCGTCCCTCTGGCTGCTCAATCTCCAATAATCCTACAACAAGGTGCATTTTCTCTACTCAATCTGTTTTTCAATTCTCAAAAGGGTTATGAGCCCAAAGCCGCTGTTGATTGCAACAAGAGATTGATCCGAGAAATGATGACATCGCCGTGCAGGAAGTTTGAGCTATCCAGCAAGGGGACGCCCTTAAATTGGAATGGCGAGAACTGGCCGTATTACAAGGCGATGATATTTGTAACGGGAATGCCCGTTACACGGCGTACACGTGCGTTGAGGAAGCGCAGGTGAGAGGAAGGGCACAGCGTTACCGCTGTGTCCAAAAGAAGGAAAGGATTTTGATTTTGATTTTGAAAGTGAGGTATATTTAGGTTCATCGTTGTGACCTACAATAGCCGATTATTATTGAAGAGGTAGGAATTACAGGGCTGGGTCTTATTGCCCCCCATGGGGTCCCACCGCTACCCCTGATTAGGCCCGAAGAACTTCGAATTCCGCTCGTTGAAAATCCCGCTCCGAACGGGACTCGAACCCGCAATCAACAGCGTAGAGGTCAGAAGCTTACCCCACTAGAACCGCGCCACCGGCAAAAGAAGGAAAGGAGCTTTGCGCGATAATGTGCAAAAAGAGAAGTGAATTGAAATCTTAAGGTTTGAAATGCAAATCTGATGGGTTGTTCCTACGGCGTCTTTGATTGGTATAGTCAGGTGTCCAATCCGACTATCATCCAATGAGATTAAACTTTAATAGAAAGTTCTTATTGACTAAAAATGCAACTGGCTCCATACAGTGTTCATGGGTTAACGGGTGGGTTTGTAGAGAGTGGTGGAACCCGTGTGGGTATGACCCACACTCTTTGTACCCAAAAATCCATGTAACGGGAAGCCCCATTACAATGTTAGCGCTGTTCGGCGAGCAGGAGATTCACGACGTAGCAACCGGGCAGCTAAATGAAGACGCCAGCTGGGATGTGGATCGAAAACGCAGGTTTGTGCAGTGCCAAGCGAAAGTGTATCGCCTGATCCTGGGATCTCTTTCTGAAGCGCTGGCAAGCCGCTACTTCAACCACACAAATGGCTCGGAAGTGTGGGAGGACCTCGTGACGCATTATGAGGGCGCGGCGGACACCAAGAGAGTGGCGTTGGAAGCGCGGCGGATCTCAAACCAGTTGAGATCGAGCAAAGGGAAGCATGGTGATATGGTAGCGCACTTGGCGGCCATGTTTCAGCTCAAGGAGAGACTTGAAGTACTGCAACGTGGAATTGCCGACTACGACTTCGAGTACATGCTGTTGGACTCCGTACCTAACATGTCCGAGTACAACGCGATGAAGCAAACCGTTAAGTACGGCGACAAGAAGAGTTCGCCAGAGTATGTCCGCGACATGATACTACTTGCTGAAGCAGAAATGCAGACAAAGGAAGCTGAGGCAAAACAGATGCATCAGGTCAGTCAGCATGGTGGTACACATCAGCATAAAAAGGGCAAGGTGTCAACGAATGTAGAAAAAGGAGCACATTCGAGGACACAGAAGGCAAAAGGAAATTGCTGTAATTGTGATCAACCTGGTCACGTAGCGAAGAATTGCTCGTTGCCAACAAAGAAGGAGATCGCCTCCGCGAATTGCGTGACGCGTAGCACGAAGCACAAACACGATGAGGGCGAATGCAAGCCTCCTGCAGCAAGCCCAGTGGTGTCAAGTTTAGTTTCGAAAATGCTTGAACCACATCCTGACGCCGCGAAGATGGCGGGGTTTGAGGAAGCGGCAGATTGTGCGCCCGAGATATCGAGTTCCTGCTGTGCCGAAGATGATCTGTGGATCGTTTATCCAGGGAGTAATGTGCACATCGCTGGAAACAAACAGTACTTCGTGCATTATAGAGCCTTTGGTGCAGAAGGGGATGCATCAGGGAAGATCGAATTTGTGAACAGTACGACTGCGAAGCCAGTTGGGATCGGCACAATTGCACTCGTGACACACTGCGAGCAGAACGAGAATATGTTTCCTGTATTCACGGTGGATAATGTGCTTTATCTTCCAAATGCAACAAATTTGTTCTCACCAGGTCTTGGTCTTCAACAAGGGTTTGAGTACGACTACGATCGAACTAGAAGAATGAAGAAGATCTACAAGGGTGAATCTGTGATTATCGAGGCGAAGTTCGACGAAGATTTTCAGAGTTGGCCATTCCGCGCGTTTAACAGTTTCCTCTCAAGTACCAAGAAGGATGGACATAAGGAACACTTCGTGAACTACACTCGAGCATATGGTGCAGCCGACTTGCAAACCTGGCACTTCCGTTTGGCCCACTGTATGAGGGCGCTATTAACAAACAGTCCCTCAAACACGGCACACACGCTTGTGCCAGAGGAAGCGATCTCCCGACTTGGAGGGAGGAAGAAGACTTGAGTACTGGAGGAAAATTGCAACTGAATTGAAAAGGTTATGGTTCCTGTCGCTACTTACAAATGAACCCCAAGGGATCCTACACGTTTTATAACTAAAACCTAAACATACACAATAAAACCTATGAATCTGATATATAAAACCTTGGGTACACTGAGGTTGAACCTACGGGATCTTCGAGAAGCTTGAACTTCAAGTCTTGTTTAAAATCCCTGCAAAGTGATTGGCTCGCGCCACTCACTTCAGGTGGCAGAGACACGTCGGTCTCGTCGCCAGTCCAGTTTCCCAAGCAGGAACCATCACTCAGTACTTGATTAGTACATGGATGTTATTACTCTGTACTGATTAGTACATGAGAACAACATTCTGCACTGATCAGTACAGAGAACACTCGTGACGTCATCGAATGACGTCACACGTGCATGTGGGGACTGTATTACCGTAATCCCTTTGTTATTTGTGTCTCCACAATGCACGCTGAAGGTGGTGTGTGCCACACTAGATCTGGGAACAGATCCACCTTCATGTAATGGCTGGTTATGGCCCATTACATCATCCCCTCCTTAAAGTCACAAGTACCTTGCGTACTTTTGCAGACCTTTCGTAGCAGTTCACTTTGCAATTGGCAATGAAGCGACCAAGTGACCAAGTGAACCGTGAAGAACGTCCGTCGTCCAAGTGACAGCAGACAGCTCCAGAACTCTTCGACATTTCTCCCATTCTGAAGAAGAAGGGGGAGCTCGAGTTCTACAAGGAGCGGTTCTTCAGTTGGCGTCGGATCAACGATCGTGATGATCCGAACCAACACATCGCAGCCCAGAGAGACTCATGGCGAACATTTGTTCGTCTTGAGAATGAGAACAAGATGGAGCTTCTTCTTCGTCGTGGCAATGCTCGTGCCGAAAGAAGAACTCCCGCTGACGATGGAGCGAACCGTAGCTCTGGTCGTCGTAGTGTCGCCCCTGGTGGTGCTACAAGCAGTTCTCATAGCTGCGGACCACGTCGGGAACATCAGACTTCAATGTCTGACGAGGCTCCCACGTGTCCGAGCTCGGTGGATATCCACGCCACCGAACTCTGTAGAAGCGTTGATGGTTCAACTGCTTCTTTCCTCGACGATGAGTCGGTCGATCTTCATGATCAACAATCGACTCAACCACCCAGCGATGCTCTCCCTGAGAGTCTAACAACGGGGGTGGGGCTGAACGAGAAAACGATTGAGCGACTCTGGAAGTGGAAGAGTGCTCATCGTGGGCAAATCGAGGCTTTGCAGCAGCGTTGTTCGAAGCTTGAGGAACGCTGCGAGAGTCTCGAGAACCTTGTCGCCGATCATGAGTCGAAGATCGACGATCTGACAGAAGGTTCTGCCCAGTGTTCGGCTTTGGAGTCCCGTTTCGAGGAACGGTTCCAACAGGTTCAGGACGAACTTGTTCGACTCCGGAAGAACGAGAAGTCTCGTGAGTTGGCTCACGATCGCCTTTTGCGCTCTGTGGAAGAGGCAGGTTCGGCTTTTGAGGTACTTCGTGGTGAGTACCATTCTCGCCTTCAAGCGCTGGAGTCGGTGAAGGACCAATCCTTCGACGTCCTGCAACTCTTGTACGCCGAGAAGAATCTCCAGAGCGATGAGCTGTTTGCTCTTCGCAATCAAGTGGAGAAGCTTCACGATCAGCTCGATCGTTTGCGGAAGATCTCGTAGGATCCGCAGATCCACTTGGAAGGTAAGGCTTCAGTCTACCCACATAAAATGTCGGGTGTAGACGCATGCGTGTAGGTATGTCTAGCGTGTAGGCATCACCATTGCATTTCACTACCTTGAACGGTCCAATATATCTTGGCAGAAGCTTGGAGCTTCCCAAGTTGGACACTGCATGTTCAGGCAGGTTCGCCGTGCTAAGTAATACAAGATCATTGATCTTATAAACTTGCTTGTTCTTCCTTCCACTCTTGTCTGCTTGTTCCTTTTGCAGATCCTGAGCCTTCGCGATTGCGTCTCGAACAAACCTCACAACGGCTTGTCTCCTCACAATAAAGTCATCGACTTGCTGCTCTTCACGACTTGTTAGGTCGTCGAGGGGTTTCATCGAGTCAAAATTTGCTTTCAACTCGGAAGCAGCATTCAGGTCGTAAGACGACTTCGGCTTGTTTCCATGAGCCGGAGTCCCTCCCCCACTTAAGGTAGAGACCTCACCCATTATGGAAGCAGGCACTCGAGGGTGAATGCCATAGTTCACATAAAATGGAGAGTGACCTGTCGAGACATGCGTGGAGTTGTTCAACGCAAACTCGGCAAGAGGGAGAAACTCACTCCACTCTTTGAAAGACGTTGCGTAGCTGCGCAACACGTCTTCGAGGACACGATTCACTCGCTCTGTTTGACCGTCCGTTTCAGGGTGTGCCGCTGTTGACATGGACAACTTGGTGTCCAGAAGTCCGAACAGTGCACGCCAGAACTTGGACGTGAAACGGGTGTCACGGTCAGACACGATCTCGACTGGTAGTCCGTGCAGACGGAATACGACGTCTACAAAGACCTTGGCAGTCTTTTCCGCAGAGATCTTGTCCGAAACAGGCGCAAGATGGACCATCTTACTGAATCGGTCCACAAACACAAGGATGCCATTGTGTCCATGTGTATCACGTGGAAGTCCGAATATGAAATCCATACTCACAGACTTCCAACTGTCCGATGGGACAGCCAATGAACGAAGTGGTGCCTGCGTGGAACCAGAAGGTTTCACTCGTTGGCAGATCTCGCAAGTCCTCACATACTTGCGCACCCACTTGTACATGTGTGGCCAGTAGTAATCCCGGGAAAGACTGAGAAACGTTTTCTCACGTCCGAGATGGCCACCCGAAGGACTGTCATGGTACTCATACAAGAGTCGATGACGCAGACCTTCGTCGTTGGGAACAACAACCCTTGCTGTATCCCCTTGTTCAACCGCGTAGTACAACAACCCATTGTGTACTCGGAAGCGGTGAACTCGCGACCTTGTGCGTGACGGAAGACCTTGCAGTGCTTTGTCCGAAGGGTCCTTGAAGTACTTCAACAAGTCCTGACATGTTTCGTCAGACTTGTACCCTTCGACGATCTCTTCTCGCACTGTAGTCGCAGCTCGCACCGCGATCGCTTGAACATCTTCACAGAGTCGACACGCTCCGTCCGTGTCTTCACTCTTGGTCTTCGGATCGTAATCCGGACGTCTTGACAGCGCATCGGCTAAGATGTTCGTCTTGCCTGGCTTGTAGTGTACAACAAAGTTGTACTCTGCAAAGAAGGAGAACCATCTCGCCATTCTTTGCGACAAATGAGGAGTCTTCACTGCCGTACGCAGAGATGCGTGATCAGTGTAGATAGCAAAGCGCTCCTCGCCAAGCAGATACACACGGAACTTGACCAAAGAATACTTCATCGCCAGAAGTTCCTTGTCGTGAACTGGGTAGTTCCGTTCTGCGGGTCGGAGTTGTCGTGACTGATACGACACAACTCGCTCATGACCCTCATCATCGTGTTGCATCAATGCGCAACCGATGGCATAGTCGCTCGCATCACAGACGACGTGGAACGACTTGTCGTGGTTTGGCAGAGCCAACACAGGAGCTTCTCGAAGACTCCTCTTGACTTCTTCGAACGCCGTCTGGTGGTCTTTCGACCACTTCCACTCAACGTCTTTCTTCAAGAGCTGTGTGAGGGGTTGCGCCAACGCTGCATAATTGCGCGTGTACTTGTGCAAGTAGTTGGCTAGACCCAACCATTGTCGTAGCTGTTTGACGTTCTGAGGCACTGGCCAATCGTCAATAGCTTTGACCTTCTCCGGATCGACTCGAACACCGCTCTTGCCCACAAAACAACCGAGAACAGGGATCTCGGGGGCGAAGAACATGCACTTCTTCAAGTTCGCGTAGAGTTTGTTCTCACGCATGACCTGGAAAACTTGACGAAGATGATCGAGATGAACATCGACATCAGACTTCCCATTCGTGGCCTTACTATGAACGAAAATATCGTCAAAGTAACTTGGTGCAAATGTTCGCAGAGGACGAAGAACGTTCGTGACCATTCGATTGAAGGTCGCAGGAGCATTCTTCAGTCCCTGTGGCATCACTAACCATTCCCACAGCATACCACTCGGGGTACTCACTGCGGTTAGTGGGACATCGTCTTCGCGCATTCGAATCTGATAGAACCCATCTTTCAGATCGATAGCACTAAAGACGGTGCTGCCAACCATTCCATCAAGGATCATGTCCTTGCGTGGAACCGGAGTCTGGGCTGGAATTGTCGCGTCGTTCAGCTTGTTGAAAGCATGAACAATGCGCCAACCTCCAGTTGCCTTCTTCACACAGAAAGTGGGGCTGCAATGCGGAGACTTGCTCTCTCGCACATGACCAGCATTAGCACGTTGTGCAAAGAACTCGTCGATTGCCTCGACTTGTTCCTTTGGCAACGGCCACTGTCTTGTGATGCAGTACTTCGTGCCAGGAAGTACATCAATCTCGTGACGAATGCCTCTATCGAATGGCAATTCGTCCGGCACCTTGTCAGGGAAAATGTCTTCATATTCCCTGGCAAGCGCATACACGGGGTTCTTCTTGAGGGCGTCCCACGACTGCTCCTCGAACCTTTCCTTCCGTGTCTTTTCGTCCAACACATCTGCATCCGCACTTGATGCTGTGTTGACGAAGCCTTCGTCGACCATTTCGACGATCACACACACTTGCGCAATGTCGCCTCTCGCTAGGCTGCGCTCCAGTGTCTTCTTGCTCATCGATGGCAAGGAAATCAACTCTTCGACTGAACTTGGAGGATTTTCAATCTTCACGTGACGGATTACATCCACGTCACCTCCTTCATTGTAGACCGCGATATTCGCAAACTCGCTTGGAATGTCTTGTGCTTGGACACTCCCTTCGTCATCACCACTTGTACCTTGATCAGGGGTACTCAAAACTCTTGGCGAAAAACTTCTCTTGCTGGTCTTCTTCTTGTCTTGTTGGGAAGGGTGTCTGTTCCTCTTCCATTCACTCTTGTCAACGCCATCGCGAACCTTCTCGTCGTCGATGGCAAAGGAGACAGTCTTTTTCTAGCGCCTGACTGCTCCACCTCCGTTCGTCTTCTTCAAAATGGGTACCACTTGTGAACATGGGGGGCCATCGCACACCGCAATATCACAAGGGCCATCTGGGATCTCTTCCACAGATGTATACACCCATACTACTTCATCCGTTGTTGTGCAGCACAAGTCAACATCTCGTGACTTGTCAACGGAGATCTTCATATTCATCCAGTCAATGCTAGGTTGGTAACGCTTCAACCGCGGCATTCCCAGGATGATGTCAAACTTGTCATCGAGGTCGAGTAAAATGAACTCGTCTTCACCTCGGAAATCTTCACACTTGATTGCCAAGCGCACCACGCGCTTCGGCATCTTCACAGTTGACCCATTTGCCAACCGGACAATCATTGCCTTCTCTTCATTCGCATCAGACACGAAGACACCATGCCTGACGATCACTTCATTTCGAACAAAGTTGCTCGACGCACCAGTGTCAACCAAAGCTCGTAGAGGCGTTGCAATACCGTCTACATGAACTTTGTGAACGATCAAACTTGACGTTTGACTGACACTCTTCTCACTCATAGTGGAAACTGCATGTGCTTGATGCGCATAGGGGCCAGAGTCCTGTGTCTCCACAACGTCCACAGTCCTCTTTTCCGGGCCAGTAGGAGGCCCCTCCCCTACTGTCCATTCCCGTTTGTTGGCCCAGGTGACCGCTCGAACCGACGACCGTAAGAACGATCGTGGTTGTTCGAACGAGCACCCTGTGTCGTTTGCCGACCCGGCAAAGACACCTTGCAGTTCCGAGCAATGTGACCCGGCTTCCCGCAATGGAAACACTTCCCATCGTTGCGAGGACGCTCATTTCCAGGCGTGGAAATGTACGAGATGTCCATGGGCTCGGGACCGTCATGCGCGACATTTGTCTGCCGCATTGGTCTCGACGCGAACCCATGGAACTTCGCTTGCTTGATGCTGAACTCTTCTTGCATCGCACGTTCGATAGCTTCGTCCAGCGTCTTGGGGTACTCGCGGAACAATTGGTTCCGAATCGGACCATCGTTCAGACCCGTCATGAACGTCACGACTTGCGTCGGAACGTCAATCGGCTCGTCAACGATGCTCGACACCAAGTAGCGAGCACGTTGTGCATACGAGTGAAGGTCGAAACGGCCTTGACGAAGCTTGAGGAACTCGGCGCGTGCACGGAACTCGCTCTGTGGAGGTTCAAACGCCTTCTTGAGTTCAGTCTTGAAGTGGTCGTAGCTGGGGAAGCAATTTAGATCCACTAAACGCTTGCCATACGCCCAGCTCTTCGCACGACCCGCAAGGTTGGACATCGCGAACAACACTTGCTGCGAAGGGTCTCGCAGTTGTCTTGCAGCGATGGCTGCATCCAACTCGACGAACCATCGTGAGAGAGGCTCGTTCTCTCCGCCGCGATACGGAGAGACGTCAAGCTTCAGTGGCACCGTCCTGATTGAGGAAACAGGGGTTGCGACCTGCTTCCGGGAGGACATGATCTCGTGGTGCATGAAGCTGACCACCGCACTCTTCTGGTCCTCCGGAGACGCCGATCGAAGCAGACTGACCACGGCAGCCTCTCCGATGACATCTCGCATGCGCTCAAGCGCCATCCACTCATGAGAAGACAAATGAGGGAAACCCTCAATAGTCAACTCGACAGTTTCCGGTACTGCTGGACCGAGTGGGGTTCCTGTAGCATCCATGTTCCAAACAAGGATGCTCGCAGGGTCTTCGACAGGAATGCTCGACGTGCTTAAAGCCGCGTCGTCAAACCTCTTCACTTCACTGGGTCGTTGGAAGGACCGCTCGAAGTGCTACCAGGTGTAAGAGGGCGCTGTTCACAACAGTCCCTCAAACACGGCACACACGCTTGTGCCAGAGGAAGCGATCTCCCGACTTGGAGGGAGGAAGAAGACTTGAGGGCTTGGAGGAAAATTTGCAACTGAATTGAAAAGGTTATGGTTCCTGTCGCTACTTACTGAAGAACCCCAAGGGCTCCTACACGTTTTATAACTAAAACCTAAATATACACAATAAAACCTATGAATATGATATATAAAACCTTGGGTACACTGAGGTTGAACCTACGGGATCTTCGAGAAACTTGAACTTCAAGTCTTGTATAAAATCCCTGCAAAGTGATTGGCTCGCGCCACTCACTTCAGGCGGCAGAGACACGTCGGTCTCATCACCAGTGTTGTTTCCCCAAGTAGGAACCATCATTCACATGTCTAGAGTACTGTTGTGCGTAATCACGCCGAATCTCAATGATTGCGAGCGACCAACACTCAACTCAGACACAGATTGCTCTGGCGTCAGACGATGACGTCACCTGTGCATGTGGGGATCACTTTTATGTGCTTCACCCAATATCTTCGCACCCGCAATGCACTTCCACAAGGTGGTGTGTGACACACACAAAGAGCCACCTTGCATGTAATGGCAGCCTTAGCCCATTACAGCTGCCTGCTGCTTCCCACACTGCCTCATAGCGAGCGGTCCCTGGGAATCTTTAGGTCAGCTTGAGAGTTTGACTTTCCCTCGGTTCTCGACCAAGCAGTCGACCCCTGCAACCCAAGAAAACAAGAAATCACAAAAAAAAACTGCACTTTGAACCCAACAAAATCCAGCCAAGAAAATCCAGAAAAATATCAAGTTTGACCTACCCCTGCATTATGAAGACCTCAGCTGCCAACACCGAGTGGCGCAAGCAATGGCGTGCCAACTCATCACGCCAACAAGTGACCATCCCGACGGACGCAACTTTCGCGGAAGCAGAAAGGTCATTCCAAGATGAAGACCGCACAGCTGCGGAACGGAAGGCAGCTGCGTTGCGAGGCGTTCCCACGCCAGTGAACAGCGACCAGTGTTACCCAATGTGGATCCCCGCGAGAGACTTGACCTCCACATTTTCGGACACGGAGATCATGACCTCGTTGGGTGCTGACCAAAAGTCCACATTGTGGACCAACAGCATTGTGCACCTCCGCGACTTCAAAGTGATCCGAGGAAAGGGAGTGAGCTTCACGTGCACCGATCGAGAGATCTGCACGAAGCTGGGTAATCTGCAACTCACCGTCTGCGGACGGTCGTTCAAGATCCAACCCTACTCCAAGTACTCTCACTGGTACTATGTGGAGCTGCAACGCCTCGCAGATGATACTACTGATAGTATCATCTACGATTGGTTTGCAGCTCGCGGTGTACCTCCCGTGTACATCGCCCCTTCCCGGACTGCCAATGGACTGCAGTCACGCAATCGACGGGTCTACTTCAACCAGAAAGACCCCCCTGCAGTGGTGATGATCGGTGGCAAGGAACCTCTACGCCAGATCCAGTTCACTGCGTCTGGCTATTGTGTCGTCAGCCACCGTATCCAAGCCTATAACAAGAAGACCCCGCCGTTTCTATTGGAACGGCGCAAGACCAAGACCAACGAAGACCCGCCTGCTGTCGAAGCAAGCACCGATGCTACTTCGGACGCAGGTGCGCAGCTGACCACCCCAGCTGACACTGGTGGTGACTCGGATGCCGATATGGGATCGGACTCGGACATGACCTCGTTGTCTGTCAACCCATCCTCGATGTGGACCTCCGAAGAGAAGAAGGTCACCATCCCCATCCCGCCTCTCTCAGATGTGTGCGACGCGTACCATCTGATCGAGAGGAGCAAGAAGATCATCTTCCCTACGGTACCAGCGGATCAGGCGCAAGCCTTTCTGCTGCCACCATCCCAAACCACCTACCCGCTCGTCGCGTCTCACAACGTGTATGAGTGGATTACGCTGGGCTCGGAGGACGCGCCTATCTCTCCGGACATAGGCGTCACCCTCCACAACCACGACCGATCGCCTATCCGATCGCAAGTGACCCAAGTGGAAGGTCAGATCGAGGTGCAGCGCGCGACCATCGACTACAACGTTGAATCGATGTCTGTGGCGAGCCTGTGCAATTACATCCAGACGTTCCTTCAAGAGTTCGAGGAGGAGCCAAGCCCTGAAATGAGCATAGTCTTACTGCTGATGCGAAGCTCGGTCCCCGCTATCAGATCCTTCCCAGAGAAGTCAAGCGTCCTGAAGCTCTCAACACCTCGCCAGAGTTGGCGTTCTTCGTGGAAAAGCACCACACGAAGATTCGCAAGGCATCGAAGGCGTCCTCGCTTGCCGAGGTAGCGGAGCCGATGTTCAACGACGAGAACACGGCACTTCTCAGCATCCTCCCTGACTGTCTAGCGACTGCAGACACGAAGGTCGCGAGCGTATTTGTAACCGGACACTTCCGTGTTACGCAGCATGGTACGTGTGTGAGGAAGCGTATTCAACGCTTCTCTCAAGGACTCTGTTCCGAGAGCGGTTGCCTGCTTCCTGCAGTGCAACAATCGGTTACCTATAGGTCTCTATAGAGTAACCGTCGATAACCAAAGGCTTTAGTTAACGGTAAAAATGGAACTGTTTATTTGTTGGAGGTTGCCCTCTGTAGGACAACCTGGATTATCTTTATGTAACTATGAACAATAGCAATCTCAAGTGTAATTACTCCCCATGGGGCAATGAGTGGCTATGAAAGACTAACGCTAGTTGTCTTATGTGATTGGATGAGATGCATGTTCAATTATATCCAATCGGAGGCGCCGTCACTCAGACTGGCTGCCGGCTCCTCCGTGAAGGTTCGAGCAAGTACGACGAACCTCATGGTTCGGTCTTAAACTTGTTGCGCGTACTCTACGTACTCGCAAGGTTCGGTTTGGTTGTGTGGCACAACACAAGTGCGTAACCATGTTACAGTGTAACCCCGTTACAGTACTCAACATCGTCGAGGACGCCACGAATCCTGATCATGTCACGAAGAAGGCAGTGGAGTCACCCCTCGCCTTCAACAGCGCTCTGTCGCTCAAGATGGCAGGAAGCGGACGCGAGCTCTGCGATCTCGCGCAGCTGCATGTGATCAACCGCGTGTTGAGTGCGACCCAGCCGAGCGAAGACACGACGTTCAGTGCGAAGTGGAAGAAGCTGATGAAGACGACGGTCCCATCGAAGCGAGGCGACATGTTCAAGACGTGTGCCACGTGATGGAGATCGTCTGACCAAGTCGGCGAGCTGTCACGAGCGACGAAGGCTCTCGGGTTCTTCGAGCTCATGCTGATGTCAATCGCGCCGACGATCTTCAGCAACGACCACTGGATCCACTACATCACTGGTCAGCCGGTGCAGTGGATCCCGCACACCACACGAGACTCCTCCACCCCAACACTCTCCTCATGCTCTTGCGGTCGGACCTTGGTGCGCACTGCTTGAGTCAATGGAACGAAGTGCAGTGGCAGGGGTACTTGCTCGACGACCTGGAAGAGCTTCGCAAGCTCGATGGGTACTACCCGGTCGACGAGTCGGTGTTGCAGCTCCGAGTTGTCGAGGGAGAGGTGGTACTGGTAGCGGGAGGCTTGGCCACTCGTTGCTAAACCAACTCCAACCCAGACAACGTGGAGCAACGTTAGTGTCGTGTCCGTCAACACTAACGGCATCAAGAAGAACGGTCACCTATTTATCGACAGCGTGCTATCGAAACGCTCGGTGGCATGCGTCCAAGAAACCAAGTTGAGCGACAGAACGCATCTGTCCAAGTTCAAGTTCCACCTCGACTCGAGCTTCAAGCACCGAGCCTTTGTGAACGACCCGAACTGCCAGCTCGATCGACCGACGCGAGGAAGGAGCAATGGAGTTCTCACGGTGCTCCACTCCGACTTCCCAGGCTTCGACACGGCGGAAGAGGTCTCTCGACTCTCAGTCCCTGGTCGGTATCTCGTTGTGAAGGTGATGGTCGAGTGTGCTCCCATCTACATCCACAACGTGTACGCGCCAGTGGACCAGCAAGAGAAACAACAATTCTTCTCGAGTCTGGACACCGAAGGGTTCGAGGATCAAGCGACGCATTTTGTGTTGGGAGATCTGAACACTCCTCTGGACCCCAGACTCGACTCGTCGTCTCCAGATCTACGCTACGACCCCGGTCGGTCCAGCTGCTTGGAGTGGTTGGCGAAGCTGGGTGTGGTCGATGCGTGGCGGATCCACTACGACACCAAGCGAGTCTTCACTGGTCCCCTTCCGCGGAAGAACCGACTCGACTACATCTTGCTGTCGGAGGACTTCTACGAACGCTTCTACGACGACTCCAAGTACTTCCTGCCGAAGCATGCTGGCGACCACCTCGCACACAGTGTGAGCTTCCGGTCTGGTTCGCAGCTCCACGGTCGAGGGTACTGGAAGTTCCCTCGCTACCTCCTCGAGTACCCACTCGTGGTCTCGGCGATCGAGAAGGAGGCAGAGATGGTGCTCGACAAGCTTCGCACTTCGACATACCCTGGCAAGGTGTGGGAGAAGTGGAAGGAGAGCATCAAGTCCCAGCTCCAAGACGTGCAGAAGAAACTGCGGATGCAAGACACTGCTGCGATCGAAGAGGCTCAAGCGGCGTTGGACCAAGCGGCTGCTCGCTATCGAGGCGCGTCGACCGAGAACAACCGCAGCGAGTTCGAAGAAGCCATGAAGATGTACAAGGAGACGGTCACGAGGACAAGTCAATACAACCAGGACAGTGCGTTTGACTTCCAAGCGGCCAACTCTGAAAAGTCGACCAAGCACTTCTTCCGTCCACTGGACACGAGCTTGAGAAGGGTCTCGATCGAGGAGGTGGTGACACCGAGTGGCAGTGTCTCATCGAATCCTCAAGAGATATCGCTTCGCTTCCTGGAACACTGGGGGTCCGAGATGGGAGATCCTGACAGTCCGGCAGGAAGAGCTCATCCACCCGACGAAACCATGCAATGCAACCTTCTCGACTCCATCGTCCGGTTCACGTCGGAGATGGATCGAGACATCCTGAATGCACCAGTCACATCTCACGATCTGGCGGATGCGATTCGACACATGAAGGCGACGTCGGCTCCTGACATGGACGGCTTGACTGCTGGTTTCTACCAGGTCGCTCCGGACGTCTTCGGTGAGTGTCTCAGTCTTGTCTTCAACGACCAACTTCGACGCGGGGTTCTGCTCCCTTCTCAGCGCAAGTCTGCCGTCGTGCTTCTCCACAAGAAAGGCTCGAGAGCACAACCAGGCAACTACCGACCGATCGCACTCATCCCGGTCGACGTCAAGGTTCTCTCGAAGGCTCTCACCTATCGACTGCAAAGTGTCGTACCGGACCTGGTCCACACGGATCAGAAAGGGTTCGTCAAAGGTCGATCGATCCACCACCATGTGCGGTTCCTCGCGGATCTGCAGGACTTGGTGACGAGTCGAGACGAAGAAGCGTATGCGCTGTTCTTGGACTTCGAGAAGGCGTTCGACCGAGTGAACTGGGACTACATGTTCCGTGTGCTCGAGCGAATGGGGTGTGGTTCGGACTTTTTGCAGTGGGTGAGACTGCTGTACACCGAGCCGCAAGCGCACCTCGTCATCAACCAGAACATCCAGCCTGCGCTGTTTCCGACAGAGGAGTGAAGCAAGGCGACCCGCTCTCTGCGCTTCTCTTCCTTCTCACGATCGAGCCACTGGGAAACCTGCTGCGGTCCCACGAAGAGTTCGGAGTGTGCCTCACCGAGGATCACACATCCACCAGTGTCTTCTTCGCGGACGACACGACTCTCCTGGGAGGCTCCATTGCGAGTGTGCAAGCGCAGCTTGAGCTCGTGGAGGAGTACTGCAACGGGTCTGGCGCGAAATTGAACCTTGGCAAGTCGAACCTGATGGCGCTGAACCGTAACGAGATCTGTCCCCAGCTCCCTGGTGTGCATGTGCTTGGTCGAGCCGAGTCGGTCAAGTTCCTCGGGATCCCCTTCAGTCACTCGCCAGTCAACGTTCTGGATGCTCGGTTGTTGGATGCCAGACCTCGGGCAACCTGTTGGTCTCGATCTTCCTCGACCCGGCTACTGGCTTGAGTAAACTCGGATTTGCGCTGCACAAAGGCGTGACGGTACTCACGTACTTGTTCACGCAGCTTCATATCACCATCGCCGAACGATTCTTTCTAGGAATGCACCGGCTAAAGTTGCCCAGCGGCCACGAAGCTCCAAACTGCGACTTTGCAGTTACGTCCGCCGAACGCTGCTCGGAACTATTCAATACTTGTTGTATTGTCCCCAGACTCAAAGGAACAGATAATAATATCGTCCTTGGCAAAAAGTAATAATTCCATGATGCATGTTGAGCATTTGTACATAAAGGAACATTATGATTTGAAACAATCGACATCAACGAAACATTTAGATTGTTTTGTTTTTTTCACATTTTGGAGAGGTTTTGAAAAACTCGTTTTCTCTTTGGCACAGGATACAAAGAATATATTCGACACTGATGACGGGACTTTTCAAGAAACCGTATATAACTCAAACAACGCAATTATCACCGATATTGAATGATTTTTTTCCGAGCGCTGCTGCCGAGGTCAAGTCCATCGCATCCAAGGACTCTGTTGTCCTCATGGCTGACACTGAGAAGGAGCAGACCGAGGGGGAAGAAGCGGACACAGCTGAGTACAAAGGCGTGTTTGCGTGGAAGTACGTCGTGCTGGTCGTTTCGTCCGTCGCGCTGCAAGTCCACTTTCTCGACCCCACCGATTTCATCGGCGCGTCCTGCATTACAATGAGCTGCATCACCCTGCCGATCACATTCTACCTGAAAAAATTGTAGCCCAAAGTCCCGATGTACGAAAAGATCCCAGCGATCCTTGTTATCATCGTCTGCTTCGTTCTCAATGGCTACGTCACACACACTTCGGGCAAGGCGCTTTTCCGTCCCGAGGACTCGGATCTCGAGATCGTGTTCCCTTTCTGCAAAGCTGAAGACCAGCGCGAGATCTGCTGCAGTGCCACTGCAAGCGTATAGAGATGGTGCCAAACATTGGGATAGTTGACATACGCGTTTACTGAAGTTAGTCATGTGAGTGGACTCTCACGCTAAAGAGCACTGTGTAGACAAAGAAAAGGACGCACGATGTTCTTAAGAAAGCAAACAGCGATCTCACGCTGATAAGCCAGTGCTTTGAAGGTGCACGTGTCGCTAGAAAATTTAGAATCGGCCGCTGCGATCATGTGGAGCCGAATAGTCGATGAATGGACCAGCCGGTCGGTCGATTTCGTACTCACCGTAGTTCTCGAACATGAGCTTGAGGTGCGGCTCGTACACCGTGCGCTTGATTTCAGGAATCTGGTACACGTCGCGAAGGTACTGTGACCATAACACAACAAGTCAGTCAGTCACTTGCAATTTTCACACGCCAGTCTCACAAACGCAACTCGGTGGACGCAAACATACATTCACAATGTTGGGGTAGTCCTTGAGGTTGTACTTGGACGAGACGCGTTGGGCATAGTCGACACGCAAAAACGACTGGAACAGCCGAATATCGGACTCCGTGATCTGCTCGTTGCTCGTGAGGTATCGCTGCGTCGTCAACAAGTCTTCTAGCTCCTGGACGACGTTAAAGAACTTTGCGAGATCCTCTTCAAACGTGGCCTTCTTTGGTGCAACGGCAATTTTATAGGAGCCAATGCTCAGCTTCGCAAGCAATCCATCGTTCATAGCTTCCACTCGCGCCTTCAGCGCCTCGGGGATGACCGCGAACGCACTCTTGGGCGCCAAGTCGCCGAAACCCGTGTCGAAAATGCGCACCATATCGGCCGACTCACTCGACACGATCGTTTGCGTCGCCTTGTCCCAGAGCAGCGGCACCGTGTACCGCGTGGGCTCTGGAGACACGCGTTCGTACAGATCGCGCACAAACTTGGCGTGGTTCACAGTGTCCGGGATGCACCCTTCCGTCGCGTACTCCTTGCCGTTGAAGCCAACAAACGTGGCGCTTGTCGACGGATCTGCAAACGTCCATCCGCGGTGCTCATCGCTCGGGTCGTCGGGCTTGGTGAACTGGAACACCGGGTGCGCCACGGAGACGTCGATGATGCGGTCGAGACCCTTGAGGTAGAGCGCCGAGAGCGCGCGGCACGCAAACGGGCACGAGAGCGTGATGTACAGGTGGTAGCGACCGGCTTCAGCGGGGAACTGTGCATCGGGTGCAGTCGAGATCACGTGGCGGTACGAGGTCATTTTGGATTGGAGCTGCTGAGGCACGTTGACTTGGCTTGCTTTTGAACTGGAGAATGCGAGACTGAGGAGATACTGCAATGGCGTCCTGTAGTTGGTGGCAGTGCACGCGGATACTGCTCAGAGATGCATGGATGCTGGGATTTGAAGCTGAGCGGACGTTGCACTTTCTGATCAGCTCATCGAGCGCGTCATGAGGATCGCGGCTTCCGATTCGCATGCTGCAACATGCGGAAAAGCCAACATGGCTGCCATTTGGGTGGCAAGAAGGATCTAAACCTCTGTACACTTGCTGAACGATGGAGTTGCTAAACAAAAGAGAGTCAATTGAACCTTCTTAAATCGTGTGTGTACTCTAAGCTGATCGAATGGAGTCTCTGATCGCGTGAAAATTCGAACATACACTTGTGGGGCACAAAACGTACCCTTAGGAAATACCCCATATTTATCACCAATACCAGTACTATACCGGCATTCTACCGGTATTGATGCTGGGACGTTTCTGCGTTGATTCGCAAACATGGGTCAACCATGTCATCCGTCGCCATGGAGGACGCACAAACAAAAGCGCACTCCTCCTTCGTCCCCAATTGCAGCAACAAACAGCACCAGAAGCTGTTGCACTGACTCAGAGTAGCAGCGCAACAGCCCACTACAGTAGAGAAACCCCATGGCGTCGCTGCGCAATTTCATCCAAAACAGCCCCGGTGCGCGGTATCCGCCAGGTACGAGTGCGTGTCATCAACTTTGGTGTCGGGGACCAAGGATCTGTGGTGCACGTGCTGATGTCTTCTCTTGTATGTAAATTTACATGCTCTATAGAGAAAGACCGGTATCACCTGTACGTGTCGCTCGCGTGTCCGTTTGCATGCCGCGTCGTCGCGGTGCTCAACCTGAAGGGGCTCCAGGACATCATCAGCGTCTCGGTGGTGCACCCGCTGTTCCAGCGCACGCGACCGGATGACCCCAACGACACGCACAACGGCTGGGCGTTTGTTGATCCAGAGGTCACGCCGTCCCTGCCTGGGCCGACGGGGATTGGCAAGTATTCGTCCAAGGGATGCAGCCCGGACCCAGTCATGAACGCCAAGTTTGTGCGCGACCTGTACGAGTTTGCCAAGACCGCACCGACGCGATTCTCCGTGCCGCTGCTCTGGGACAAACACACGAACACGGTCGTCTCGAACGAGTCTGCCGACATGGTGCGCATGTTCAATACGGAGTTTGAGGACCTCGCTCCGTCGAAAATCAACTTGTACCCCTCCGCTCTCAGGAACGAGATCGACGAAGTGAACGAATGGGTCACGGAGCACATCAACAACGGCGTCTACAAAGTCGGGTTCGCGACCACGCAGCAAGGGTACGATACCGCAGTGCGGAATCTGTACACGGTGGTCGACCGCATGGAGGAGATTCTGTCCAAGCAGCGGTATCTCGTCGGCTCGCAGATCACCGAGGCAGACTTGCGGCTCTTTGAGACACTCATCCGCTTTGACGAAGTGTACGTGGTGCAGTTCAAGGCCAACGGGAAGCTCATCCAGGACTACCCAAACCTGTTCAACGTACGTGTTCTCAGCTTGGCACTGCTGCCTCATGATGACACTGATCTATCTGTTCATTTGGCATTGACATGCGTTCTTTATTTTTTTATAGTACCTGAAAGATCTGTACCAAGTCCCAGAGATCGGGGCGACCGTCAACATGGACCACATCAAGTCCAGCTACTTTGGCTCGCAGCTCAATATGAATCCGTTCGGCATCGTCCCAGCAGGACCAAACGTCGACTACGCCTCTCCCCACGACCGCGACCGCTTTTCGAAATGAGAAAAAGCAGGGGATAGCAGACCCAATGCATGACAAATTGCTTGGCTTTCCACAGGATTGCAAGTTTTTGTCCTCCTGCCTGGTTTTGTTGTGGCCAAAGTCAAAGTTTAGAGGATCTGGGGATTTGTTGTATGTCTATGCAAATGTATCATTGTGTTTTAGTGCGCTTACTTTGCTCCATGCGCATGAACAGTCAAATTGAGCAGCAGACTGCAGACGAAGCTGCAAAGGGCTGGATTTTGCTCCAACGACAGTACGATTTCGCCGTGCGTCTGCGGTATGGACGACAGGTGTAAACAGCGCGTGGCACCGAGATTGTGCATTGCGGGTGCGTTGTAGTGCTACGTTTCCACTTCAATTTCCTAGTCGCAACCGAATCGCACTGCTCTGCAACGTTTTTCTCACACAAGCTCAGCTGAACGAGGTCCACAGGCATACTCCATGCAAGATGCCACTCTCGTGTGTTGTTCTCTCTCCCTCTTGTAACGGAACTGTGACCATTGTAGCCCCGTGATGGTAGTCAAGAGGAACCTGATTACTCTTTCGTCAGGGTCAATCCGTCAAAGCCATTAAACACGCAGCTTATGTGCATGCGAGCTGTATTCTCAGGCTTCGTTTCGATGTGGCTGAAGCCACAGAGCTTCTTGGATTCTTTCGTATGATCAAGTCAATGAGTTGTTCGTTTTCGAGTATGTTTACTTTCATCCACGCCCACAAATTGTTGGTAGAACGCACAAACGCTGATACAAGCATCGCGGCACTGGATTCTGTCCTTATGACGCATGGTTTGCTTGTGTGTTCGCTTGCCGTTTGGACAACAATGCTCAGCACCACCCGCGTAAGCACCGAGAATGAAGACGAGCGTGTGGCGGTGCAAGAGTTTCACCAGCGCCATTTCTCCAGTGCAAACTGCCTGGTCGCATTGTACAAACCCCGTCTTTTTCTCTCACCATGCACGAGCCTGAGGCTGATGTCTCTGATGAGAGTCTCGTGTCGTCGCCTCGTTGCTTATGCCATTGGGGGACTGGGTCACTGCAGTCAGCTCCGCGTCATCACTACCGCATTTGTAACGGGAATGCCTGATTACTCCCGACGGCGGCACTGCGGCCGAAGCAATCCGCCGCATAATCGCCGCCGCTGGCTCCCAAAGTTGACACATCGTCCGAGTGGATACATTCGTCAGCCATGAGTGGATTCTTTAGTCCGTGCTATGATTGGCTGAAACTTGTCGCAGAAGCTCCTCTGATTGGCTTTTATGGTGTAAATATGTCAGAGTGATGGTAAGGACCAGCATCCCCACTGCAGAGTGAATGCGCAATAGCCAAACATACACTCACACACACACACTCGCACATTGCCAAGAGCTCAGCACGCATTCGCTCGCTCATTCCGCAATTTCCCAAGCAGCACGCAACACATCAGCCACTGCATCTCCTCCATCACCCTCAAGGCACCCATGAGCTCATCGCCAAACAAGTCCCCCGTGACGTCCAGCCAGCCGCGCAGACGTCGCCGCTCCGCGGTGCCCAAGCCGAAACTCTCGTCGTCCAGCGACCTACTGGCGCACCCGCACCTCGCGCTGCTCGACAACGTCACCATGGACATTTCCATCGACAGCAGCGACAAGTTCGTGGTCACCACTCGACGTACTGGCGACAACGCCACCTCCCGTCAGCTCCACTCGTTCGACGACCTGCGACAGCTCAAGAAGCGATTGCTGGTTATCATGCAAGAGGGTCACGTGTGCCAGGCCGAGTGTCCGTGGATGTACAGCTTCCTCAAGAGCTACTTCCCGAAGAAGCGCACACTCACTCTTTCGAAGACGCAAAAGATGACCAAGCGCCGAGACGCCGTCGAGATGTGCCTTTCGAATGTCCTGCAGTTCATCACGAACAAGAGCAACCACTCGTGCCGCATCGTCACGAACACACTGGCACAAGAGTTCGTCGGACTCCTCTTCGGCTACGACACAAAGGAGTACTCGGTGCAGCTGCTCACGCCAGTGGAGATGCGCAGTACGTTCAACTCGTTCTCGTCGACGTCGTCTCTCTCTGAGATCAGCGACGTCGAGGACGTCGACACCGATGCGCCATGCCAAGTCTGCAAGGCGAGTTTGCTCCAAAGCGAGAGCGAGGGCGAAGGCAACCAACCCACATCGTTGACCCCAACTGGCCGCTGCAGCACGTTGTGCGTCTACACGATGACGCTGCGTTGTGGCCACTGCTTCCACGACGAGTGCATCATGCCGATCTTGAACGAAACCCGGCGATGTCCGACGTGCGACCACCTCGAAATCCAATAGAGGGAACAAGAATTATCCATTCAAAGTCAGTGCCTGCGCATATAGAGCATTTATAGTAATAGAGCGTTCATTTTGCGATGAATCCTCTGTGTTGTTACAAACTCCAAGTGACCTCGTGATGAAGTGAGCTGCTAGCTGCAGTTGATGTGCTTTCCAACGTGGGCGAAATCACTTAGATGCTGAATGCGAGTTGGAGCTACGACATTGAGGTTCCGAGTAATAGAAACCATGGGACAACTTGCAGTCGTCGACGAGCGAGTCGCAGTTGACATGCCTAGCGTCGTCACCGAGATTTCCAAATGCTGGACGCTGGCTGGAAAGCCGCGAGTTGCAGCCCTGAATCTGCACGTTGAAGAACAAGGACGTCTCCATTGTCCCACCAACTGACAGATTTTCCTCGTTGATAGATACACTGATTGCGCCAAGTTGAAGCCAGTGGCTAGCGGTGATCGACGTGGGATCAAAACATTTTGCATAATACGTGCCGACTTGAAGAAAAACTACGGCGACAAGGCTGGCCAAAGATTCTCTGCTCGTCACCTCAAGATCGAGCAAATAAATCACGACGTTTCACTTGTTTAAGCCGGCCAAAGCGATGAAGCGCACGCGAGCTCTCTCATTCCGTGATGAGACTCCTGACCTCTCTCTTGAAGCTCCTGATTGTACCAAGTTGAAGGTGGCCGTCCAAGCGAGAAGGACAAAGAAACCAAGTATGATGCGTGCAGCGCTGGCATAATACTGTTGTTGCTCTGTGTCACCTGTACGCATTTAAGTTGGCATCCCTCCTTATCACTTTAACGCCAAGCGAGGTCGCAGTTCTCCCAGCACCTTCACAATAAACCCCTAGTCACCTCCCAAACCCAAGCGAGGATCAATCCGTTTGGGCTGAGGCATCTTCCGCTCCTGAATGTCAAAACGTGCCTTGAAAGAAGAGCCCAATGGACCCACTGAATCTCCTTTTTCCTTCCGTGAGCCGCCGAGTGACCTGTTCGAATGAGACAACAGTGGTTTTTCTCTGCACTGTGCCGCCGCACGTAATCGTCCGCGCACGTGCTGCTGGCGGGCAACGTGATGATGGCATGTCGGGGAATGACCATCACTCCTTCCTGATGAACACAACAACCCATGCGTAAACTGTTACTCACATGGCGCATGATTGTCTGATTACTCGCAATACCCTTCTTTGTGAAGCACTGCGACATTACATATTTATGCATTTAGTCTACACTACATATACACAACTCGGCCCAATTAAAGGTTTAATACACCCATTGAAATGTATATTGTCCAATGGTGTGCTGAATCAAGCCAGCGGCGCTGCTTTTACCCCTGTCGAGGTTGATTATGACGCTTGAGAGTGACGGTTGCATCACCCGTGACCCGCCACAAGTCGTCGCCAATCAACGTGCAACAGCCGAGCGGATTACGCAGCTCCTGTGCACACAAGTCGCTTGCCGGAGCCAGTTGCTGCTTTCTTCTTCGTTCTGCCGGTTCATTCTCAAAGTTTCCACGTCCCCAGTGAGTCAACGGGTTCTCACCACTTGCTGACCGCTCTGCAAGATCCCACTCCACTCACAATCTCACTCAATCTCAAAGATGGTGTCGCGACGCTCTGTTCAGCGCAAGCGCGTTTCCCAGGCGCCGCTGTCAGCGTCGGTCCAGCTGCTCGAGCAGGTCTCGTTCGACCTGGCGGCCGAGAAGAAGTCCAAGACCGAGATCCACTACACGCTCACGATCACGCACCGCGCGTCCGAGACCAAGTGGACGCAGCCGGCGCGCTCCTTTGAGCAGTTCCACCAGTTCCAGCAGCGGCTGCTCAAGAAGCTTCAGCACGGCCACGTGTGCACGGCCGACTGCGCAGTCCTTTACTCGTTCGTGAAGAGCTACTTCCCGCGTCCAGTGTTCTTTGGCAACTCTAGCTCGTGCTTGATGGACAAGCGCCGCGAGAACCTAGCGTTGTGTCTGAAGAAGCTCCAGCAATTCCTCTTGACCCGCGACAACCACGGCTGCGGCATCCTGCTCAACGACATCGCCGCGGAGGTCGAGAACTTCCTTCTCGGCGACGTCCGCCGCCAGTACGACCACCCGCTTCGAGACATTCTCATCACGGACGAGGTCTCGTCGCGCGCGTCGTCCAGCTCCATGCTCTCCACCACCAGCTCCGAGGAGGAAGAAGACATGATCGCCTGCGTCTGCTCGCTCTGCTGCTCGAGCCTCGACGGCGAGGCGTTCGCGAACATCGTGTCCCAGTGCAAGCAGGCTCCTGTCCGCACGGGGAGCTCCTCGTCGAACGTGAGCTCCACGTCCAGTGCCCGCGGATCCACGTGCTCGAGCCTGAGCTACACGACCACGCTGAGTTGCGGCCACACGTTCCACGACGAGTGCATCGTCCCAAGACTGAACGAGGCGATGGAGTGCCCCACGTGCGGCCATGCCGAAGGTCTATAGACCTAAACAGTAGATTGTATGTATTTATGCCATAACATAATGACAGTGCGTCTTCATCTATTGCGTTGTGCTTGAACGGTTCTATCATTTTGATCCATGCGATAGTGTGCTTAATTAACCGCGAGCCGACCTGATACGATTCAGCTGTCTTTCACTCAGTAGGACGACAAGAGATGAAGCCAGAGCCATTTGTCCGTTTGGCCGAGATGCTCCTCTTCCGCGTGTGAAGAGCAGTCCTACTCATGAGCCAATGTACGTGCCACTGAAGATGATTTCACGAAACATTCGAAAATGCATGGCTATTACAATCATGAAGTAGTCGCGACATTTCACTGACTTCGAAGTCGATTAGTTTAACAGATCCTCGTAAACCCATGACATGCAGCCTCAGTTGTGACGACAGCGCAGTGTAATCATCCGCACGGTCGCTGCAGCCAAGAAGCAGTCAGAGAGAGTCGTTCCGAGTTCTAAGGAACGATTAATAAGTCAAGACCCTCATAAACCTGGGACGTTCAACCCTCTGCGGCGATGTCAGTGTGTGTCAAGCCGCCTTGTGTGGCAACCGCGGTTAGTTCTTCAACTGAAGCAGTCTAGACAGGCCACTTACGTACATTGAACTTCGCTGCGAGCATGGCCCTTGAGTAGTTTTAATTCCAACTTCCCCTGATATTCGCATGCAGTTGTGAAGTGCCGTCCACGCGTGGCGCGTCAGGCAGTGGGAGTGACTTTAGATCTTGGAGGTCAGCAGCCACCAGTTCGTCAGTTTGTCTCGGCTCACGAGACGCCGCCACAATGAAGGCATGATTTCTTTTTCACGAACCCTTGCTCAATAAACCTACACTTTCGCTTCATGCGATCGTAATCGCGAGTGGTGGTAATAGGTGGCGATTACGACAGCGTTGCGCCAATGCATGCGCTGATTACGGAAACGAAGCCACAGCAAAAGCGTTGGGTTCACCTTCGTTTCAACCGAGTTGCTCGAAGCTCAAGTCGTCAGTGACACTGAGGAAACAGGGATGCATCTTCATTGTCAAAGGTTTGGATGATATCAGAGAAGTTAACATATCCAAATATAGAGATACGCTAACCAATCAATATCAACTCGAGAACCTCTATAACAATATCTCATTGCAACTATCGTTTTGTAAAGGGGACTAAATTATGGACGTTTTCTCAGTGTCAGTGACAACGGTGGCCTTTCTTTCGTTTCAGCAGAATGGAAGAAAGAAAGGCTCTTGGATTGAAGAATGGTCCCAGTGTATTCCTTCATTCTGAGTTTGGCGTCCTCTCCTCCGTCTCTCACTCCTACCAGATCCATCTGCAGAGCCAATGTCATCGCATCGCTCGGCCAAGTTCAAGCGCGTCAAGCCGTTGCCGCTGCCATCCTCTGTCCAGCACCTGGAGCGCCTCACGCTCAAAGTGACCGCGGAGAAGGTCGAGAAGACCGAGAAGAAGGCAAAGCCCGAGATCCAGTACACGCTCACGGTCACGCACCGCGGCTCCAACGCGGTTTTCACCCAGGAGCCTCGCCCGTTTGAGCATTTCCACCAGTTCAAGGAGCGGCTGCTCAAGAAACTGCAGCAGGGCCACGTGTGCACGGCCCACTGCGCGTACCTGCACTCGTTCGTGAAGAACTACTTCCCGAAGAAGCTCTTCTTTGGGAACTCGTGTCCATGTCTGATGGACAAGCGCCGCGAGCGCCTCGACCTCGGGCTCACCAAGCTCCAGCAGTTCCTCTTGGCGCGCGACAACCACGGCTGCAACATCCTTCTGAACGATGTGGCGGCCGAAGTCCAAGCGTTCGTGCTGGAAGACATCCAGCGTCCCGACCATCCGCTGCGAGACGCATTCCTGGCGGAGGAGGACGACGATGACGCGTCCACCGTGCGCTCGTCCATTAGCTCCGTGTTCTCGACAGCCTCCGAGGAAGAAGACTTCAGCGACCTGGACGACATTGTGTGTCGCTGCGTCTGCTCGCTCTGCAACTCGAGTCTCACAGAAGACGCCTTCGTGCTGCCGATCTCCTCCGACATGAAATCGCCCACAGGCGAGCAGCCGATCGGCAACAGAAGCACGAGATCGAACTCAACGTCGTCCTCGACAAGCTCAACTTCGTCGAGATCGTCGGCAAGAGCCCAGGGCAAGACGTTCTGCTCGAGCATCAAGTACACCACGACGCTCGGTTGCGGCCACACATTTCACGACGAATGCATCGTGCCAGTACTCAACAAGGCCATGGAGTGCCCCGCGTGCGGCCACGACGAGAGCGAGCGCCTCTGAGGCAGCCTACTCAGTTTGAATGATCCCGATGCAGGACAGAAACATGAATCGATATGGAAACACTTGAGGTAAAACCAAACAATGTGCAATAAGTCCTTAACTTGAAACAGCCCGATTTCCGGTCCTGCGATGCGCATGAAAGACTATCCACGGAAACAATGCGAGAGATAGAGAGAGCAAAAGATGTACCTCGTCATCCACGGGGGAAACCTCAAGTGCCAACAAGTGCAGTTTGAATGAAAGCGCGGTGTGCCAGCCTAAAAGTTTGGAAATGCGTGTGTCACACAAAGAGTTGTGTCGCGCGAGTATTGTCCAACTCTGGGAGCGTGAAGTCGCGCATAGTCGCTTTGTGGGGCAGCCAGTAAAGTAGTGTTCTCTGATATATGGTGCTCCAGCCAATCGGCAAGAAATCCAGGATGTTGGCTGGGCGACAGTGACCATCCGGTCCTTCTCGAGGCGACTATCGACTCGCATTGACGAGGCGGCGGTGCCCAAATGTCGCTCTCGAACGTTCTCCGAGTTGGAGCTGTCACACAGCAAGGTCTCGGCATTCAAACCACGCAGTGCGTCACAACGTTCCAGAAGTTGCACATGCGCGGGTTGTTTGACAGTTCGGTCGAATGGCATTTTTGTTGCTTCAATAAAACGTGGATATCCACATGACGAATGGTTGTCGCAGAAAATTCGAGGCATGCAGGGTTCCCTTTTTTGAAGACACAAGCAGATATCTCCTTTGGATGCACTTGATGGTGCTCAATCACATACGAATTCACTTTTCAGGTCGCGACCGAGTCCCCGAAAGTGAGCTCCTACGATCCATCCTGAGTGCGCCAATTCGAGCAGCGGAAAGCATGGCCATCGAACCTCGCGGTTGGAATCCGGACCAGGTACGATTACGCTTGTGACTCGATTATGACTGGAAAGTTAAACTATTGCTGTTCTCAAGGCTGATATTCATGAATCGTAGGATGAAATGCTGCGTCAAGGTGTTTACCAGCACGGTTCTAAGAACTGGAATCAGATATCGAGTCGCGTCGAAGGCAAGTCGTCCACCGAGTGCTGCCAGCGGTGGCGCGAATTGCAAAACTTCGAAACGGTTCAGCGGCAACGATGGGTTCCTGCCGAGGACGCCAAAATACTAGAGCTCGTCACGCGCTACGGCACGCGCAGGTGGACGATTGTAGCCTCGTATATCCGAGGCCGGACAGCCAAGCAGTGTAGAGAACGGTAAGATACTGTCTACGCCTTTGAACCTAATTCCGTGTAAATTCTCGGTCTGAGAGCCCGTGTGTGTTGCATTGCGCAGGTGGTACTATCAGCTTGACCCCGAGATCAACAAGGCGCCATGGACGTCAGAAGAAGAAGTGATCCTCGTGGCCATGCACGCTGAGTTCGGCAACTCGTGGACCAAGATCGCCGAGAAGTTGCCTGGCCGGACGGACAACGCAGTGAAGAACCATTTCTCGTGCATGAAACGTAAGCTCGAGCAGCAACCGGAAGTCGAGGGTAAACGCCGCGCGACAGCATCAAATCACGGAATGCAAGGTTTCTGCGTGGAACGAATTGATGTCCAACCAGTGAACCACACCTTTTCTATGGAACTCTGTGATGGGTTTGAGTCACGAGGGAGCTTGGAAGATATGGATTCAGAGACGACATTCAATGAGTCGGTGCTTGAGACTGCGACGTTTGAAGAGCGAGGTTCGTTGCCTTTGCAGCATGCACGTGACAAAGGCGATGGTGATGGTCTCCTAGCGCCGACGCTGTTCACAAAATTTGTGGACAAGGTCTACGAGAGTGTCCAGAACGAACTCAGAGCCTCCTCACTGACTGATGAAGAAATAGACGCGCGAGAATGCGAATAGACGAATTATGAATTTCAAATGAAGTTAAGACACGCTGGATATATAAGCAGCCGACAACAGTCATCAGCAAACGAAGAGAACGAGATTTCTGGAGAAGTTCACGGCGGTATCAGCGACGGGGGTTTTCGCTGAACTTTTTCATCTTTTTTGATATCGTGCTCGAGGTCGAGGAGCACAGGTAATAAATGCTGCAGTGGTGCGGTCGTGGAGCGAAAATGAAGATGACTGTCAAGAGACTCAAAAGGGAGGCATGCGATTACGATTCGTTTCGTGGTTGCAATGAAAACTATATTCTTCAATCTAGCTGCGCAATCTATCTATTCCATACCTCAACACTGTCCTGCAAAGCCCTCAACCACTACAATTTGTTCCAGGAAGCGATACTACAGGTCAACAAGGTCGACAAAAGGCAATGAAATTCAGGGCATCTTGTTCGCTTTCGACGTAACATTATGGTGCACCTCACTTACAACGAGTAATGACCATGAAATGAACAAGTTGCTACCTCGAGTATTTCATCAATTAAGGTCTACACCTGGCCACTGAGACTGGCTTGGAGCGGTATTTCTCAGTGTGGATGAAACAATCTGCAACGCTCATGTCCAGTCTAAAAAATGCTGCATAGTTTTCACAATGACGCACCATCACTCATGATCGGATGCCATAAATGATGGTCGACAACACAAAGAATGTTCCCGGAAAGGTTGCCCTTTCTCGCACATCAGGTCAAGAAAGATATGTTCAGCAGCTTGTGATGTTGGAGCGACGTGCGAGTCACGACGCGCCCGTCGATCTTCGTGTCATCGTGGCACAACGAAGTGCCATGGCACTGTGCTCCTATTCGCTCAAGTCTATAAAGTATGGCTCGAGGTGGTCGACTGAGTTTGTGGTGAATAATTTAGCAGAACATGGACCGTGAGTGATGGTTATATATTCGAATGAATGTACAGGATTTGCCATTAGCCTCGTTCACTCCAACACCTGCAGCATCGGCAGCCCTGAAAAACGTCTCTAGCTGGTGATCTCGTTGCTCTTGCAAATAGAACAAGGATGCGTTTTCCTTGCCGGTTTCCATGGCGCTTTGAAGGCAGAACGAGCGAAAGCAGCGGTGAAAACAACGATTTCAAACTGTGAGTGCAAACGACCTTGCATAGCTTCTTTCTGTTTGCTGCACACACAGATATAATCCTGCGCAATAAACAAAAACGATCTCGTGCCCAAACGATATACGAATCTCGTGCGATGTATTTGGCACAACTGAACACCTCCAGACGCAAAAATGGAAACTGGCGTCATCGGTGAAGACGGATTGCCACATGGCACTGACACAACCGACTATGCAAGGAGGACTTACCCACTCGCTGTGTTGTCACGGTCGCCAACACGCCGGTGTGGTATCGCCCAACGCCCATGGCTCTTTAGTCTCGAACATGAGATTTATCAAGATCCGACCAATGCCGCGGTTAGACTGGACTTGTGCTGCATACACATTCTCATCGAACCTTCGTTACGTTGCTCACACTGCCCAGGGCTTTCGACTAGTGCAACAATGATAAGCTGCTGACGCCACGTCATCAACGCCGCCGGCAAATCGAGACAGCAAAAGTGATCCGAGTTCTCCTGTGCAGAAGGTCGGTGTCACTCATGACCGTGCCGTAACCCTTGTTCATACGCGCGCCATTCTCTAAGCCATCAAACACACACAATGCCATGCAACAGATGAGATGCGTCCCTTACACGCATCTCATTTTCACGAACTTCAAGCTGCGGCAATACTGTACCAGCTCCGACGGCGTGCTTCCCACGCATTACTCGTTCCGTCCAATGCACTTCAATGCGTGCAGCAAGGCGATTTGCAGTATGCGTCTCGTGTTGAAGTCGAATCGCAGTAATGGACAAGAGATCAAGTCGTTGGAGCAGCTGAGGGCGTCACGCTAACGTCCAGAACCCAGCTCTGCTGTTCTCGGCGCGTGTCTGTGCGCATGCACGAGACAGCAGACGCCGCCTAATCCATTGTGGCGACAAAGGCGCCGCATGCTGAAGCACCTCCTCACTGTGATCCGTGCTATAGACGTGTGCGCGCAGATGATGGATACAACCAAGGCAGAGTGCTTATGCGCCATGTCGGACACTCGTGTTTATGCGGCCATCGAGACTCCTTGGGCTTTCTGCGGCACTCGGGAGTCGGATCCCCCTCGAAACAAGCGCCGCAGGTGGTCCCAAAGACATGCCGCAGGCGTTTATTCATGCGAGCGCGTCAGTGAGTGAATGGATGGCCACCACTTGACTCCACGCAGGCGCTGTTGCCATGTCGCAGCCCCGTGCGTACGCAAATGTGACGCGCTGCTGCCGGAAGTGCCGCAGCCGTGAAGCGCAATGTTTCCGGTCAAAGAACCCCTCACACATGTTGACGGCGCATCAAAGGCACAGTCGGAGCACAGAAAACAAGCTCGAATGTACTGCATTGTGTTAATCATGCCATCTGTTTAGCTGCTGTGGACGTTATTTCAGCAGCTTGAGAGGCAGCAAAAAAATGGAAGCCTATAAGCAACTCGGACCCCTAGCCCCCACGCCTGCTTTGTTTAATTTGGAGCAAAGTGGCAATCGAGCAAGTCCCTTTGCAGCAACTTGCTTTCGGTTTGTTTGTTTGTTGAAGGCTCACGCGCACCGCCTTTCTGTGTCTTTTTCTTGCCGGATGGGCAGCAATGCGTAGTGTGCAGTACACAATTTGCACGGATCGACTTGTTTTAACATGCAGCACCAAATATGGGAAGAAGGAAAATGAAAGCAGCATGCCGTTGCCCATGAACATGCGAACACTGCAGCCTTTGCAAAGCCACACGACCACTTGCTTCCAACGCACTACTATTGCACGCAGCAGGAGCGACTGGTCTGTCGTTGAAAAGGGCAACTCGGATAGATGAAGATACGCACAAGTGGATGGCTCTGCACCATGTTGTTGGGTGGACGCAAGCGAGATTTTCTCTCTTTTTTTTTGACATGGGGACAGAGAAACACGCTGCAATCAACCCAGTCTCGCGCGCTCTGAGGTTGCGGTTCTCTCTCTAGATGTAATTTTGGGAGCGTGTGTCGGGTTGTATGCGTTTGACACGATGACATGTGTGCATGTTTATATGTTGGCTTGCTGCGCGTTTGAATATGTTGGCTTGCTGCATCCTTGCTTGCTTGCTCCATTGCTTGTCAAGCGCACACACGCCATGTCAAGTGTTAAGAAATCCAGCTCACATTATGCTTAAAGAAACCATAACGCTGCTTACTGAAAATGCTTAGATAAGGCTTTCATTATTGAATAAGTTAGGTTGACTGCTTTGCACCCACACACATATAAACACACACACACTATGAGGAGCTCTGCTCTACAGGCGTTGTGCCGAGCGACGCAGGATCTCCATTTGGTGCTTGAGCAGATAGCAGACGGCGGCGCGCGAGACGCCGAACTCCTTAGCGAGGTGCGCCTGCTTCTCGCCCGCACGCACACGGCGCACGATCTCGCAGCGCTCGCGCTCCTTCAGGTACTTCTTCTTGACGCGCTTGGCGTTGACGGAGGCGTCCAGCGACAGCGGCGACGACGGCAGACCCACTGTCGACGCGAACGTGTGGCGGCGACGCACCACAAAGTTCTCGGTGCGCGCGCGCTCGTGCTGCAGACGGAACTGGTCGCTGTGCGCGTACTCGTAGTCGCCATCCTCTTCATCCGAGGACGACGTCGCCGACGAGAAGGACGATCGAGACGACGAGAACGAGGCCGCCTTCCAGAGCGACGGCGAAAGGCTCGCCGACGGGAACGGCGGCGTGAAGCGGCCTTGCTGATCCAGCGGCGACGGCGCGGACGTCGAGTTGCTTGGGAACTGCGCTGCCGTGGTGCTCAGCGGCGAGAGCGGGCGTGTGGTGCTCTGCAGAAACGTCTGGAAGCTGGGCAGGACGGTCATGGCGGCCATTGTGGAAGCAACTTATAGGAAGCGGACGGGTAGTCTGAACGGGGCCAATTGGGAAATGAGTGCATATTGGTCGTGGCAACCAGCAAATACGCACGGAGTGCCTGGAAGGCGGCCGCATATGGCGTTTGCATATATAAGCGGCGGATGCAAAGATATGCATCATGCGCCACTCAGGCGCACCTCTCTCCTGCACACTTCTGTTAAAAAAAACAACAACCCTATCCACCATTTTGTTGGTTGTGTTTTTCTGCCGCCGCACTTAAAGCAGTAGATTTCAGTCGCCACATGCTCTGCAAGCCATGCGTGAAAAAACAATTACACCTACTGAGATAAGGAGAATGCGATTGTTGTCAGCAAGCGCAACGCCGCAAAGACACGGTGCATGTGCATTTTCCCAATAAAACCGCAAGTCAAACGGGTCAACGGGTTTTTAACAACAGATTTGTATTCGAACCGACCCGACCTTGCCTTTGCATTTGCTGAAATACCTTGCGCTTCGTTGGAATATATGGAAAGAATGCGGCCAACTTGGCTCGCAGCCCAAACGCGTGTGGCGCCATATCTTTGACGCGCTGCTTTGCCAACACGATTTGACTTTTTATGCCGAGACCACTTCGCATAGGTCTGTGTATAAAGTGAAAGTGCAATAGAGCGTAGTTTCCTTTCGCTAATGAACGGCGGCCACTTTCTCTTTGTCATAAGCAGCGTTTGAAAGCCGCGCTCGGTTTACTTGTTCGTTCATCGCTGCACGATCGTCCGTGAGAGCGTCCGCCACAGTAGTATCCGATAGAAAGAAAGTAGCATACGAAATAGAAGGAAAAGAGTGCAATGTAATGCCAAAGCCAAGCCGTTTAAAACATAGCAGGATAGTCGCTTACATATGCGGGTTTGTATGGTAGTTTAGCGCACCGTTGTCTTGCTCTCAGAGACATAATCACGCGCCAAAGCCTCTTCCTTACAAAAAGGCAGGCACGCACGCGAGACAGTGTCACTCTGGCATAAGAACAACAAGTCTGTACCGTACTGTGTAACTCCGTTTGCATGCAAATCTACGTGCATTTGCAAAAATGGGTGCTACTTTTCGTGTGAAGTCATCACAAAGCATGTTGCTTTGTGGCTTTCAGTTTGCACATTTGCAAGTTGCGGTGGGTTCTGCTAAGAGTGTTTGTTTGCCGGCAAACAAGGTTTGTTTGCACACTTTTTTTATTTTATTTTATTTTATATATGTTGGCTTGCAGGTTCTGCATGCGTCCGTGTGCAAGCCGACTTGCGGATTTTTGGTGCGAAACGAGAAGCACCTGCCTGGCATCGCGCTTGTAATTGTGGTCGCGTGTATTTGTACCTACGTTGAATCAGCGCGTGATGGCCGCTGTCACGCCTTGTCTGCGAATCTTCATGCCGTCCACCCATTCATTCCTCCATCAAGAAAGACATGCGAGCAGATTTAACAACATAGACACCGCGCCACTTGGCGGAGGAAACGAAAGAACGGGTAAAAAGGGCAAGAAAAACCTACATAAATCCATACCCTCTTTCTTATAGTACCGTGATCAAAAGACTCATAGTCTCGAATAACCTGTATCAATGAATATAACTTCTTCAATGGATCTAATGCCTGCCGACGACGTGTCTCACATTTGGCGAACAAGCGTTTGCCAATGCAAACGCGAGTGTGAGCAACATGCAAATCGGCGATGCCTTTGCCGCGGATTATGCCGCTTTCCATGGGAAATGCCAGTCGCATAAGCACACTCCGCCCACTCACTATCGGCAGTGCAACGTCACGCGTGGTCGCGCACTGAACTAGCAGGTCGTGTTTCCCACGTGTCTGCATACCAAGAACAGGCGTTACATCAAGGTGCTGATGTCAAATGGGTTCAAAATTGACATCAAGCAAATCGCGATTGTCTCCACAATCGCTCTTCAATGCGATTTTGCGAGGATGCAAAGATGGGGGACGCATCGGCGTATGGATACAACTTGCTGAAGCTCTTTATTTTCGTTCCAGATCCAGCGTAAAGACACACGAAGCGGATCAAAATTGGGTTCAGCGAAGAGCTGTGGATGCCGTCGTCGTCGTCATCGTTGCGGATGCCCTCTCCCTCTCCTCCCATCCTGTTTATCCCCCCATCCTCCGTCCTCCAATGGCTGTCTATCTGTTATTTCCTCGGGTGCAGCTTTTATTTGTGAGCGTGTCGTCGTTTTTGTTTTGTTTGTGGATGGTTTCGATGACAACCACCTGCCTGCCTGCCTCGTCGAGGTCACTCGTTGCACGACGACAGCTTTTCACGCCACCGGCAACTTTCCAGAGGGTCCAGATCCTGCGCGATGGGTGCGTGCTGTTGTTGCGTCTGCAACAAGACGTTGTCCCCCTTGCTGAGCGAGAGCTCAGCTGCCTGCGGTCGTAGCTTCTCGGGCTGTCCCACGAGCCTCAAGAGACCGAGCCTGATCTTTCATCTCTCTCCAGCTGCAACATTTTGGTTCGTGACCCCTGCGACGACCAGAGGCTGTTCGCAACCAACCACGAGGGCGCTTGTTCTTTGTGTTGACGTCGTTTACTGGTGGACGTAATCCCGTTCTTCCTTCTTTTCACAGCTCTCCGGGCATCATCAGACTGCCGGGATGACTGGCTTGCAGTTGGCTGTAGACGCGTGCGTTGGTTCTTTTGGCATGGCGGCTCCAATTTCTCTCACTTTGCTGCATCTGGGAGTACCGAGCGCCTTCACAACTCACGCCGTTGCTGCAGCTTTCTTGCTTCCCATTTGGGGCTGCTCCTATAGAGATGCTCTTTAGCTAATGCACGCAAGTCGGTTTCCATCCCTGGTGCTTTAACAGCCTCAAAAGTGAACGTCAAAAAACGCTGTCGGCCTTGGTCCGCATGTTAAACCCCCACAGTCCTTCCTCGTGTGTGTGGGAGTGGAGGGAAGGAAGGCGATGGCGGAGGACGCACAAGGTCGGATATCGAACGATACTATTTCAGCATCAAAGTCGCTTTCCAAGACAGACGAAAAGCCAACTGGCGATGGTTCCAACGTCAAGCGGTAGCGACGAGCTCCATTCTCTCGCTTCTCGTGTCGTTATTTCTCGTCGTCGTTGTGCTTCGACAGTCGCAAATTGCTCCGACTTGTGTCGTTTCTGACTGCCTACCAGGGCGATCAACTTTTAACCTTTTCAGGACGCAGCGCTGTCGTTTTTCTCGTCATCGTTGTAGTTGTGAACGAAGGCCGCAACTGCCCATGAGCGTTTCTTTCGCTGTCTACTGGTGCACATAGCCACCTTGCTGCTGCTTCCAGGTTTCAAACTCGCGCGTCAGCTGCTGCAGCATTTGGTCTTTAATCTTCGTGAGATACGCGATTTCGGCTTTTTTCTCCTGGAAGGTGTCAAACTTCTCGCGATAGCGTTTCTTTGCGTCTTTCAACTGCATCACGAGCATAAACTGCTCGTTATTCGCACTTGAGACAGCTTGGGCTGCTTGCACTTGGTCGCCATCACGACTCGCTTGCGCGTCTCCGTCGTCCTCCGCGCTGCGAAGAGCTTGCAGTTTTAACGACAGCCCATCGATTTCGCTGTTCAAATCAGCAAACAACAACGACAAGCGTGTAGAATTAAAACGAATAGGCACAAATATAGAGAAGCCTTTGGAGAGCTTACATTTTGAGTTTGTTGACCTCGAGGCCGCAGTGTGCAAACGCGGACTTCGCGAGCCGCAGATTGGTTTTCGCCACGTCCAGATCCAGCAACGACTCGGGCTTTGGGTTCTCCTGGTTCTTAAACATCTCGAAAAGCGCTTTATCGCTCATTGTTGGTGAAGAATGCTCAACATTGTTGTTGGACGGTTGCACGATCGGCGGCAAGTGAGTTGAGTCATTTTCGGACTTTGTATGCATCTGTTGCTCCTCGATTTCGTGAGTCTCTGGCGAACTGATGGGCATCACAAGCGGCAATTTGATGGAATGGTTGGCATTGCCGCTGCCACGAATGGAACTCGTCGAAGAAGCCGAATCTGGGGGTGAAGTTGCTCGCAGCGACCGCAACTGATTGACCATTTTGCTTTCTCGCACTCCCCCGCCTGCTTTCAGTACGTTGACACTGTTTTGTGTTCGAGGCATCGGCTCGCTTCTTGTGAGGTGCTGATTTTCCAAGTTGATGTCGCGAAATGCCAGGAAAAGCTGCTGGATCTGCAGCAGATTGAGAACCGGTAGCGGATGCGCCGTCGGATCGCGCAGGAAGCTCCGCACTTGCTCTTTGTACACGGATTGCCGGACTGGCGATGTGATCGTATGGGTGTCGTAGTCGACGTGCGATTTCCCATTGAGCGTGTCGTACACCGCGAGTTCTTCCTTCAGGCGTTTGATCTCGTGGATGTACTTCTCGATGAATTGACTGGACACGGAGCTGCCACCTGTGCCGTTCTTCATGGAGCCGCTTTGACTCATGTTGATGATCGCCGACGTCTTCACGCGCATCATCCGCGTGGCAAACTTGAGCGTCGCGAGACTCTGGTCGTTGTGAGCTTCGTTGGGCCACACACACGCCATGAGCAGCATCCGACAATTTCCCCCCAACGAGTCCTTCAGCAGATTCGTGAGCGTCGTCTGGCGGTACGGAATGTGCTGCCGCTTCTTGTCTCCGAGCGCGATCACGACTTGCTCGAGAAACGTGAGCGACTTGTTGATGTGCGACGCCTCCTTGAGCATTGTACCCGAGACGCCCGTCTTCTTCATGCGCTCGGAGCCCGCGAGGTCCACCAGGTTGAGCTTGCTGTAGACGACGACGTCCATGTTCTGGAGCTCCTGGGCATCGCCACACAACCCAGCAGCCAGACTCGACTTGGTCTTCTCCAGATAAATCGTGGAAATGCAGTGGGAACGCGTGGACGACGCGTTGAGACAGTGCTCGGCGATCGTGCGGTTGGTCTCGTCCTGGAACAGCAGATCGAACGCGTCTTCCTCACTTTTCACGAGCGGCCGAGTGAGTCCTTTGATGAACGTCTGGCCCTTGTCGTTCTCCTGAATCACGAGGTCTCCTTTCGTATTGTTATTCGGATGGTGAACGCCACTGGAGGCCGAAGGCGCATGTTGGTGCTCATTGAAATCCAGCAAGTCGTACAGATTTTCGTTGTAGACCTCGACGTACGAGACACGCACAACGTACGAGTGCTCTGCGTCGCGCTGGATCTGCTGGAAAATGGACGAGATCGAGCGCGCGCAGATGCCGCGGTCCTCGAACTTCTGCTTGCCGCCCGACATCGTGAACGTCTTGCCAGCCCCCGTCTGACCGTACGCCATGATCGTGCCATTGTACCCACTCAGCACGCTCTCGACGATTTCGGACGCTGCCGCCTGGAAGACACCCGCTTGATCCACTTTCGCGTCTAGCACCTGGTCGAAATGGAAGCACGTGCTGTTGCCATTGGCAGCATTTGTGATCACACTGATCGTCTACAAGGCAGCGAAGAAGCAACAATTAGAGCATGAGTAGCGTAATTGAATCGCGTGGACATCTCAGCGATATTCACCTGCTCCTGCTGGTTGACGAGCACGCCGCTGCTGCCGTTGGTCTTCGCGTCTGGACGCACGCGGATGCACACTTTCACGCGCTTGTGCATCGCGGCCACCGACAAACTCACGCACGCACTTCACGACCTGGACTTGCTCGGGTATTCCCATCTTTGAACTTTCTAAACTAAGCCGAGAGCTATTTCAGGACAAGAAGGCGGCAATGTAAGAGGCAATCGAAAATGCATTTTGCACAATTCAACGCGGCATTCTTACCTTATGACGCCCGGAACAGAAGCTGCTTGTGTCTTCAGCATTTCATCGGCAAGCCTAGCACCACACACACACAAACACAAACAAGGTCGCTCTCTCGGCAGGCACTCGTCCACAACACACAGCGTGTCTGCTCTATCCAATTGCACTGTGCGTCGTCCAATTACTCTGTTACTTTGTCTGCGATTCCTGCTATCCTACTGCACACTAGAGACAGAGTCGAGAAAGGGGGCGTGTCTAATTCAAATATGCCATCTCGCATGCTTTGGTGTTGCCACTTACTTGCGGGGTTTGCGCTTGATGGCAGTGCTCAGATCCTGCTCCTCTTCCGAGTCGTCGTCGCTCGAGACCGCTTTCTTCTTTGTCTTCTTGGCTGGTTTCTTCGTTTCCTTCACCGGCGCTAGCGCTGGTTTTGCTGCTGGAGCGACCGCGCTACCGCCGAACTCACTCTGCACGACCACGCTTTCTTCTTCGCTGTCGCTGTCCTCCACCTTCTTCTTTTTCTGCTTCATCGTCTTTGCCTCGACTTTCGCGGTACTTGGCGATGGTTTGGACGGCACTGGAGATGAGGATGACGACGGCTTTGCACCTGCAACAAGGTCTCGGACGCTTCTGCTCTCGGTCAGCTTCTTGAATTCGTCGCGGGCTTCCGCACTCATCTCGAAGCCGCTAGAGACAGATGAAGCTGCTTCGTTATCTGTGATACCTGCCGCCACTTCCAGTGATTCCAACAACTGCGCCATGGACGTGACCTTCGCGTCATTCTCTTCCTGCGTTGGGTCATCACGCAGCGCGATTGGCGCATGCAGCGTCTTGAAGTCGGTCATCTCACCCAAGTCGACCTCAGTGCGGTTCTGCGTCGCAGACGACAGCGTGGACAGCGACGACACGTCGGCAAAGTCTCGGCCACGCAGGAACGCGCGGCGCTGGTCGATCGCGATCTTGTCGGCCTTTTCTGCTTCTTCCTTGAGGATCTCCGTCAATTCGCTCACACGCGCAGCTGCGACGTTAGCGCAGCGCAGCACTTCGGTCGTCGAGATCGCGGCGCCGCCGATCTTGTGCACGGCGCAGAGCTCGCGGAACGAGTTGAACGTGAACGTCATGCTGCCGTCCGTGATGCGCTCCTCGCGGTCAGTCGGGTCCATGAAGATGATCGGCTCGCCCTGGTCTCGGCTCTCGATGAAGCAGAACGAGATGGAGATCGGGATGTGGTGCAGACTCAGCGGCACGGCGGCGTGCTCGTCGATGTTGTACACGACGGTCGAGTTGTTCTGCACCGAGACCTCGGGGCGGCGGTAGTGCATCATCGCGGCGATCGCGGCCAGCGACACGCAGTCGATGAGGTTGCCGCCGTGGTCCACGATGTGGATGTTGCACGTGATCGCCCACACCTTCTCGCCTGCGATAATCGCGAGCGCCTCCGTGTCCAGCGCGCGGCATTCGCGGATGCCGCGGTCCACGATGCGCGCGAGCTCCACGGCCATGGGCGATGGACGCCCGACCTCAAAGTTCTGCGACGCCATGGGCGACAGCTCCACGTTGAAATGCAGGAAGCCCTCTGTCGGTCGGTCTGGGAACGGCGGCACGATCTCGCCATGCACGTTCGCGATCACTCTATAGGAGAAAAGCAGTAGATAGGAGCCTATTTGTCAGCATTCACCGCTCGAATGGGAACTGCTTGCATATCCACGCGTCAGACATGAGACTAACAACGCACCGTGTTCGTCCCAGCTGTACCTCCGCTTGACTCTGCTCCTCCGTTCGGCGGAATTGCACCCGGATCTACAGCAAACGCAACAATAATAACAAATCCGTGGGCATGATGCAAATGTCGTGCCAGGACTGGACGCGTCTCCTGCAGCTCAGAATGCGCCAAATCGCGCACCTTTCGCTGCTGCATGAGCTCGCGGCCGTCCGCGCGCACGTGCGGTGCATCGTGGATGGAGTCGAAGAGGAACTTGCGCTCGTTCTCGCTCAGGAAGTCGTGCTCTTCGCGGATCGCCATCGTGGTGCTCGCGATTGGCTTTATTATAATGGGCGGACGATTGGTGATGGCATCCTCCGATAAAGTACGAATTTGAGACGCCTTTATTACTACGCTGTCACTGTGTATTGCTTCGAAACAGTGCCATCACCACGTCACTATTCTTCTGTTCTGGGTAGTGACAACATGCGAGCCTAGCTGTTTCAAAGGCAACGAAAATGGACGAATACCGGCAGAGCGTGCTGGGCCGCGCGCTCGCAGACGTGCTGCAGGAGCTGGAGGCGCCTCCGTCCGCTGTGGACGCGAGCATCGGCGACACGCTCTTCTCGCTCTTCGACGAAGCCATCCGAGCTGAGCTGCAGCAGCCAACAGCAACTCATAAAAGGCAGCGCACAGCCAGCGGAGCTCCTCAGGAAATCTCCACAAGGACGCCACCGCCAGTGTTCACGCACGAGAGCATGGAGCTCCAGGGCAACGTCAAGTCGTACAACCGCTTCATGGACAAGTGGAGCGTCCACGCGGCCATAGAAGATGATGACAGCGGCGCATTGCGCCTCGACCACGTGCCCGTGAAGCTGCACGCGGCATCTTCTTCCGTCGAGATGCTGCTCAAGCTGCATCAGTCGCTGCCGACGGCACGCGCCTCCTCTAACACCTAATACAGCGATCGCATCAACTCTACCGTTATCATCAAATTATAGAGGGATTGAAAGACAGTCAAGATGCAAAAAACCTCGGGGGAGCAGCATAAAACCTCGCAGGTGAGTGGTTTTGTGGACTTGGTGAGCTCGAGAGGGGGGCGGGGGCTGGGGAACGCTCGCAGGCATTCGCTCAGTAGCTCCACAGAAAGAGAAGAAGACAAGGTGAGCACCCTCTGCGCTTGATGCTTCGTGGCACCCGCTGGGTGCGTAGAGCGTAGCCACGGGAGGAGGCACGAGCGGATGGCGACGTGAAGCAGCAATGCTCCTTCTTTGCGGCGCCGTTTGTGTGCCTCTCTTGATGGTGAACGATGCGCGCTTGTGCACTGCTTAATGATTGCATCTGAAATCGCGCTTTTGTTTGCGTTCCTGTAAGAGGAGGCAAGAGTGGATGGATGCACTCATTTTGTGGCTGTGTTGACGCCATTTGCGTGCTGCTTTTGGTTACAGAAGATGCGCTTTGGTGCGCACTTGTTGGTTGCATGAGATCTCATATCTTGTTGTTTGTTGTCTGTGCGTGTGTGTGGTCATGAATGCCACTGACGAAAATGATGGCGTTGCGGATTTGGTAGATGCTCGCTTCTGCTGTTAAGACCGCCCGCAAGGCCGTGCCACAAGCGCGCAACTATGCTGCCGCTGCCGGATCGAAGGAAGTTGCTGAGATTGGTGGCTTTGGCCAGATGACGCAGCCAAAGTTGCAGTTGTTCGGCTTGCACGCGCGCTACGCGAACGCGTTGTACTCGGTCGCCGCCAAGCAGAACGTATTGGAGGCCGTCGAGAAGGAGCTGTTGAGCATCGAAGAGACGATCAACAAGGAGCCAAACTTTGCGTCGTTCCTGAAGGACCCAACGATCGCGCGTGCGTCGAAGAAGGAAGACATCTCCAAGGTCATGGAACAGGGCAAGTTCTCCAAGCCAGTGGCTGGTCTCTTCGAGGTGCTCGCCGAGAACGGTCGTCTCCCAGACGCGCTCGGTGTCATCTCGACCTACAAGCAATTGATGGGTGCCTACCGTGGCGAAGTGCACGCCAAGGTGACCTCTGCCGACCCATTGTCGAAGGCGCAGTTGGACCAAGTGAAGAAGGCGCTCGGCGCTCGCATTGAAAAGGGCGAGACCTTGCTCTTGGAGGCCGTGGTCGACCCGGAGATCCTCGGTGGCTTGAAGGTGCAGATCGGCAACTACTTCATCGACTTGTCGTTGTCCACCAAGATCGACAAGATCAACTCGTTATTAGTCAACTCCAACTAAGCAGTGTGGGCGTAACCAGTGGTTCCCTCTCTGTCTAGTGACAAGCAGCGGCCGTCGTCATGTGTCTCCAAAGGGAAATTCGAGTTTGCGAGTCTTCTTTCTCCAGGGGCGAGAATGATCAGCGGAGCCAAATGACGGCGCAGCCTCGACGATCCTCATTCTACTCACACACTCCCCCACTCTACAAAACTGAAAGTACAAAAGCATTTGACCACTCGCGTTTTTGTTTTGAGGATGGAGAGCTGTGCGTGGCGTGTGGGGATGGCGTTGCAATCAACAAATGAATGAATAAAAATTAAAACGAAAACAAAAGCAGTCTGTCGGAAGCAGCGGGATACGATCTGTGGCTTGTGTCGCTTGCGCTCTGTGGTTTTATGACAACGCTGACGATTTCCGCCTTGTCTCTCTCTGCCTGCTGCGCGGCCAGCGTTTACGCCGCAAATCGCACATCCCACGCATGCAGCATGGAGATTTGTGCGCTTCATGCGCGTGAACACTGCCAGTAGACCACTGTTAAACCAAGCGCCAGTTCCGCGAACCTGTGGAAATGCATACGCGCCACACATTGCACGAGTGGAGACGGAAGCAGGAACAGCAGCTCTGTGAAGTGGATACCCTCTAATTTGCATATTTTCTGATTACAGAGTGTGTGGTGCAAACGCAACTAAAAAACTGAAAATGGAAATGAAAAAAAGAAAAGAAAGCGATAATCCCAACCTAAATGACATGTACGTTCCTTCCTGCTTGTGTATGTGGCTTGTATTCGTGATTCCCTAACTACTATCCGATAATGATGACCATAAAACTTATTCCTCCGCGCTGGACTGAGCGCGTGCGTTAGCAGCACTTGCTCTTGTCGACCTTGGGGTCCTCCGTGAGGTGGAGCACGTTGTCCCTGCGGTTGTACTGGCTACCTTCTAGCGACGAGTTCTCGCGGCCACGAGCGCGCTCCTCCTCCTCGTGGCGCTTCAGCAGCTGCACGGCCACGCTCTCGAAGAGGTTCTGCACGCCGTCGCCCGTCTTGGCGCTCGTGCGGAACACCAGCGCACCGATCTCCTGTGCAAACTGCTGCGCCTTGGCGAAGTTGAACGACGACGCCACATCGCACTTGTTCCCCACCACTGCGAGCACAATGTCGTCGGCGACGTGATGGCGCAGGTCTGAATCAAAGGCAAACAACAAAGCATAGATGTTAGCCATCCAACCGTTTGCATACCCACACGCACCCGGATACACAATATATATGCAGCCACTACGAAGCATTTCTCTTGGTGGTGTGTACACTGCGTACCTTGTAGCCACTCTTTGATCTTCTCGAAGGTCGCTTCATTGAGCAGGTCGAACACGAGGATCGCAGCCTTGGCGTTGCGGTAGTACATGGGCGCCATGGAGCGGAAGCGCTCCTGTCCGGCCGTGTCCCAGATCTGCAGCGTCATCTTCCGCCGCATGCTCGCGCCGTTCTCGCCGCCCACGATGATGCGCTTCTGCAGGAACGACGCGCCGATCGTGGCCGACGTCGGCGTCGAGAAGCTGCCGTGGCAGTAGCGCATGGTGATCGACGTCTTGCCCACGTCCGTCGCGCCCACGATCACGATCTTGCGGTCCAGCCCCACGTCGTCCATAGCGTCCCGTGCTGTTGCAATACACTGCGCTGCCTGCTTTCTCTATGTGGTGTGCTGCTTTTTCACCCACAGCTTTCCTTCCAGTCCCGAGAGAAAAAGAGAGAGAGAGAAAAAAAAGAAAAGCCCACACAGGAGAAGAAGAAGACCAAAACATTCCAACACATAACTGATACACAAAGAGAACATAGAGAAAAAAAAACAGAACACTGGATGGCGCGTAAAAAAAGGAATGGAACAGAGTAAATACCCAACATGTAAAACAAGAGGAGTCATACTGTATTTCAAGTTTGGATGCACGTGATTGAAGAACGGATAGCGAGAGTACCATACACCACGTCAAATTTAATGTTCATTTTGGCTGTTATCATCTCGTACACATGAGTCTAAATGAGCCCACACGATGCGCTATGAATAGCCTCCGCCTGCTTCCCCGTCGATGACGACGCCTCGGGCGCCGCGTTTGCCGTCAGCACGTTGGCTTCCGCGCACCCGTGTGGAGAAGCGCGCTCGCGCTCCTTGGACGTCGATGCGCCAGCCGTGCGTCCCGCACCAGCCACGCCTCCCAAACGACCACAGCAACCAGCCCACATGCCGGCAAACAGAAGAGCGGTGCCGTCTTCACCTTCTCCAGCACAAGGCGCTGCTGCCGCTACAGAAGACGGCAGCCTGCAGCCGCGAGCGCCAGTGTACCGTCCGGTCCGGTGGGATATCTGGATCATTGGCATCTCCATCGATCTCGGCGCCGTTTGACAATGGCTTCCAATTGCTGTTCACAATCTCAGTCAAGACGGCGACGCTGTTCTCCATCCCCGCCATGTACGCGACGACCTTCGGCTTCATGTGGGGGGATGGGAAGCTCATCGCCGCGATGGCGACGTCCAAGTTGCTGCCGCCAATCATCGCGCGACCGCACCCGAGGTACCAGACGCCGTACTTGGCGGTGCTTCTCGGCTCGACGCTCAGTTACTTCGTGTGCTTGCTCGTGTTCTACGTGCCGCAGATCCTCGACAAATACTTGTTCGATATTTGTATCGCGATGGCGTTCATCGGATACGCGGGTCAATGCATCGGGTGCATCTCGCTCAAGCGCAACTACCTAAATATCAAGAGCAGTACGTTCCACAGTCCATTCGGCAGCTACAGCGCGGTCTATTCGCTGATCTTTTGGCTCATTGGACTCGTCTCGATCGCGGGTTTCCAGGAGAATGGCGGCATCGAGATCCTCACGTTCGTGGGCATCATCTTCGTGCTCACTCTCTTCTACTTTGGGTAGGCGCAATCGCGCCAGACGCTGTCGTCCAAGGAGAACAAGGTGTTCCTCATGGCGCACGTCATGAAACTCGGCAAGAGCAAGTCGCGGAAGAAACAGTACTCGTCGCAGATGACCCCGCACCACCTGACTGCCGGTGGGGGATCGCCGACTCGACTGATCGCGGCCGCGGGGCTCGTTCGACCGGCGCTATCGCTTCCCCATCTTGGCGGATGAGATGGGAGCAACTACCAGTCGAACCAGCCGCTCCAGCTTCCGATCGCCAAGCCTCTTCCGAACGCGACGCCGTTCTACCTTCAGTTTTCGAGCCCGCGCTTGGAAGACCAGTACGGCGACAGCGATCCGTTCGTGTTTCTAGACCCGAATGAGGTCCAGAAAGCGAGCCACACGGCAGCGAATTGTCGGTCTTCAGAGACGAATACGACGATGGTGACAGCGTCCGCTCCAACCATCGATGCGATTCTCGCTGCCAGCGATGGGATCGTGCCAAATGAGGGTTTCTTATCGGCACGACGCGCAAGTGAGCCGTGCTCACCATTCAATGAGGTCACGCCCGTGCGAGACAATCTGGAGGACGGTCCTACTGGTGTCCCCGCGAGGGAGACACTTGAGGATCTGGGCGTGAGTCCTTCGGAGGACATCGACACCGCAGTGAGGTCTACAGCGACGACGTCAGAAGGAACTCTGACGTGAATGGCGAGAATGTGTCCATCGATGGAGAACGGTGGCACTGGATGAGCTCCTTCGGCGACCGCTTCACGACATTCATCCTGACCAACATCGGCATCTGAACGAATCCGAACTCACAGATTCGTTCAGCGAAGAGCTGTCGAGCGACACTCCAGACCACGCAGACATTGGAGATTCCATGGAATTGCAAGGAGCCGAAGACACAAGTCCGCAGGACTCGTAGTCTAAAGTTGTAGTAGTAAACTCTGTCCATAAACACCATTTATAATCAGTTTGAAAGGTGTGTACAAGTTGGTTAAAGACACTCATGATACATGCACATTCAGATTGCTCCTACTGAGAAAGCAAAAGTCTAGACACAACAAACGCCTTAGCATGGAGTCACACGGAGCACCTTGAGCTTCGTCGCGGCCGATCCCTTGGACAAGTATGCAACACTGCCATCTGGGAACGTCTTGAACGCCTGGTAGCGGTTGCCGACGATGCCACCGTCGACCGTGATCGCGTCACTGACTGCAGCGCCGTCCTTGGCATCACGCACCTGGATGTACATCTTGCGGCCTGAAGCGCCTTCAATGAAATCACCACCAGCGCTCGAGCCTTCCCACGCCGCAAGCAGACCACCTGAACCGATGCTCGCCAAGTGGCACGCACGCTCGTTCGCGTTGGCGCCGCCGAGTACGATGTCCTTGTCCTGGGCCTTGTTCTTGGCAAAGTGCATGAGGTGCACCTTGGCTGCCTTCTCGTTGCCGTTACTGACAGTCATCCAGTAGCCAGTGCTCGCATCCTTGACGATATCGCCCAAGTTGGACGCCGCGAGGTCCACAGGGTAGATCGTGGCGTCCGAGTTCGGGAACTTGATGCGGTTGTTGTTGTCAGTCTTACAGATCATTGCGAACTCCTTCGAGCGGTCATCGTACGTGATACGCTCGTAGCCCGAGTGCGAGCAGCCGAGATCGAATGAGTTGGCGCTCTTGACGAGGGAACCAGAAGGTCCAACGACTTGCATGCGGTCACCCTGGTGGATGTTGATGCAGCCACCCTCGGAGGTCGAGATCGCGACACCGAAGTACGCCGCCCAGTTCGTGCCGTCGTACGCGATACGGCCGTGGTGAGCGTACCACCAGATCATGTACACGTTCGCGCCGGTCTTCGACGTCGAGTATGGAGGAAGCGAGGCGCTGGAGGTGGTCAACTTGGTGGCCCAGACCTCCTTGCCGCCTTCGTAGCGGATCAAGTACATGTCGTAGCAAGGGACAGCAGGGCTTGGCGCCGTGCCACAGAGGTTCGATGGGTTGCCACAGTTCAAGGTGCCGCCTCCCGTCGCCGCGCGCGTTCCGAGGACCACGAAACCCTTGGCGTCCGAGTAGATGTCCGCGAAGTCAACGACGTTGACCGTAACAGTCGATCCGGCCACAACCTTGTCGCTCGCATCGAGAGACATGACCTGGACCTTGCTGCCCGTGTGGAACGCGATGTTGGAGCCGCCGCCTGGCTTAGCAGAGATCGCGACAACCTTGAGAGCAACTTCGTCTTCGTTGGTGATGACGGACGCACCGACGTCGATTTCAGACACGGTCACCTTTGGAACCTTGCACAGCTTGCCGCTGCTGGTCGCAGGAGCCGTGGTGGCATCAGCTTCGGGGGTGGTCGCACCACTTCCGTCAGCGGAAGCAGAGGCAGAGACGTCCGCAGGAGCAGGAGCGGAAGTAGTGGCTGGCTCTTCGTCATCACCAGCTGACGAAGCAGGAGCAGTGGTGACAGGGGAGGAAGTTGGTTCTTCGTCATCTCCCGCCGAAGAAGCAGGAGCAGTCGTCACGGGAGACGTGGCTGGTTCTTCGTCATCTCCCGCCGAAGAAGCTGGAGCAGTCGTCGTAGCAGCAGGGGTGCCCTTGGTCTTGGAGGGCTTGGGGGTCTTTGGCTTCGGCGTCTTGGTTGGCTTTGGAGTCTTTGTCTTCTTTGTCTTAGTCGGCTTCGCCGTGATTGGCTGCTGAATGGCTTCGTTTCCGACCGAGCCTTCCGTGACCCCACCACCTGGTGTCACACTGCAGCCGGACTTCTTGAGCTTGCGCTGCTTGTTGGTCTTCTTGTGTTTCTTGTGCTTGTGGTGGCTGGTAGCGTTGGTTGAGAGCTTGCGGCTGGCGGCGCCGTCGAACTGGTGCGTTGCGGCAGCAGCTCCAGCAGCGCCGGCGACCTGGATCGCGTTGACCTGGCCGCCCTGGTTGGACGCGGCCACGACGAGCATGAGCGCGAGCGCCGAGACGTTGCACAGGAGCGAGCGGAGCACCATCGTTTCTTTCTTCAGGGGATGCAAATGTCGACACGCGGGCAAATTGCAGAGTGAGCAGCAGCGCGAGTCGCGCATGGCTCTTGGGAGAGGAGGATCTATGATCTGTCGCTTGCAGATCGCAGAGAGTCAGCACGCGAGCGATCTGACTGGACAACTGGTTCTGCAGATCCGCCTCTCATAACGACAGAATGGCATATATGGAGGCTTTATAGACTGATGATATGGTGGATAAGTCGTTTAGAAGGGTAAATGAAGGCACGACGTCGTCATTTCGTTTGCAGCCATCCAGCTGGTTGTGCGGTGACCATGTGTCGTTGAGTTGACGATTACCTAGTCGTTACTATCCCTTCGCTTAGTGCATAGTCTGATATTTGCAGATATCAATCAGTATACATTGTTAAAAGTAGTTTGCTCTATTATCGCATAATACGGCTTCATTAATACTCAGATGACTCATTATTACAATTGAATCAAATGAAAGGCATTGCGTTTAACCACCACGTTTACACCTTGCATTCGCGCCAACCAGCTGACACTCGATCACTGCACGCACCCAACTCGTCATCGTCAACGGAGCGGAAAAGACCCGCGCTTCTACGCCCAAGTGCCTCCTCACCTCGCACACGACCGCCCTGCGCCTCGTGGCTGTAAACAAAGCCTTCCCACAGCGCTGTCTGCGACTTGAGAGCAAATGAGAGTTGCTGTTGGCACGACGTCAACCACAGAACAGTGAAGCAGCTGGTACCACGGCACGCATCAACTGGGTGTGGCTTGTTGGTCGTGGAAACACTGCCGAGCACTGGATACTGCATATTAATCCCCGCTCTCCCGTTTGTTACGAGTGCTCGTTAATTGGTTCTAAAAGATGAGATGGGGGAGAGAAATGGTGGAAGCTTGGAAGATCGATGCGGCGCCTTGGACGACATGCTTGCCGCATTGGTTGTTGAAGCGTGTTGCGGCAGGGAAGGGGGCGTCGTTGCAGGTGTTTCCGCGCAATGGGGATGGAGACGAAGTTCTGCTCTGCTTGTGAGCGAATACGAATCAGGTCCACAACCAGCTGACCACACAAGTAATGAGTTTTTTCGCCTTCGACGAAACATGATAATACACCTCACAAATAAACCAGATAAAATGATTAACCTAGAACATCAGAATGGCGATTGTCTTGCTTTCGCAACCAGTATCGACTGGTTTGCATAGGATCGTAGGAAGGTTGGCGACAATTTCATGCGCCATCCACAAAAAGTTGATTGTCGCACTTGAACCATTTCTATGCACGCGAAATATTTCAATATTGCAATACCTTTCGTAGTCACAAATTCCAATGCGAGGCGGCAGCACGCTATTCGCAAGAAAAAACAGAGCACTAAGCGCACGCCAAAATGAGCTCTTCGATTTCACCGTCAAATGCAACAAAGGCGCACAGCGACCGCCACTCCAGCGACTGCGCAACTATGACGCCAATGCGTGACTTCAGCAGCCGCGTTTCGACGTGGGGTGTAATGGGGCTTCCATTACATGGGTTCTTGGGTACAAAGAGTGTGGGTCATACCCACACGGGTTCTACCACTCTCTACAAACCCACCCGTTAACCCATGAACACAGGATGTAGCCAGTTGCATTTTTAGCCAATAAGAGCATTCCATCAAAGTTTAATCTCATTGGATGATAGTCTGTAAGAGGGCGCTGTTCATAACAGTCCCTCAAACACGGCACACACGCTTGTGCCAGAGGAAACGATCTCCCGACTTGGAGGGTGGAAGAAGACTTGAGGGCTTGGAGGAAAATTCGCAACTGAATTGAAAAGGTTTTGATTCCTGTCGCTACTTGCTAATGAACCCCAAGGGATCCTACAGGTTTTACAACTAAAACCTAAACATACACAATAAAACCTATGAATCTGATATATAAAACCTTGGGTACACTGAGGTTGAACCTACGGGATCTTCTAGAAGCTTGAACTTCAAGTCTTGTATAAAATCCCTGCAAAGTGATTGGCTCGCGCCACTCACTCCAGGTGGCAGAGACACGTCGGTCTCGTCGCCAGTACAGTTTCCCAAGCAGGAACCATCACTCAGTACTTGATTAGTACATGGATGTCATTACTCTGTACTGATTAGTACATGAGAACAACATTCTGCACTGATCAGCACAGAGAACACTCGTGACGTCATCGAATGACGTCACACGTGCATGTGGGGACTGTATTACCGTAATCCCTTTGTTATTTGTGTCTCCACAATGCACCTGAAGGTGGTGTGTGACACACTAGATCTGGGAACAGATCCACCTTCATGTAATGGCTGGTTATGGCCCATTACATGTTGTTGGAAGCGTGGAACGCGTTCGTCAAAAACTACAATAACGATACGCAGGGGTTCGTGCGTCGCTTACGCGGCGCGCGTGAGCGCTGTGAGCGGCACTCCTTCCGAGGGAAGTTCAATCGCATACACTCGAGTGTATGCGTGCAGGCATCCCATGCGGGGTACCTGAGGGTCTTGAATGTGCGTTCTGCGCGCCAGGCGCAGAGCGCATTTCGCCAGAGGGCCTCATGGGGTACAAGAAGTTCGTCGTACCTCACGCCGTAAAAGACCTCATTTATGGCGTCTTGGGCTCGAACGTTAGTTCGAGCGAGGAAGATAAATCCGCCGGAGCGACGGAATGCGTGACTCGTATTCCCTCAGTAAGTCCGGCACGTCCGCTCGCAAGCGAGTCCTTCGTTCCCACGTTGAGGACTCGGGAGGGAAACCTCTCCAACGAATTAGATACTGATGACCTGAGTCACCAGTATCACGAGCTCGCGGAACCCTCTTGTGCGCCAGGATCTCTTGCACGATCCAGCGCTGCTCGTCTTGCGCGTCCACCAGCGCGGTGGAGGCGGCGGAAAGACGACCGTCTTGTTCTTCTCGAACCCAACCGTCAGCGGCTGCGCTCGCAACCTCGATCGGGGAGCTTGAGCCAATTGTTGGCGAGCTCTTTCACGAAATGCGTGAGCACGCGGCGGCTGTCGTCGGCCACAGTGAGGAGAATCACCGGATCCTGATGAGTCAGGTTTCCGCTTCGGAGCGTGCCGAGCGCTTGTTGTTGCGCTTGGAGAGGCTCTCAGATGCGCATGAGCGTCTCCGAGAGGATCACGACCGGCTCCGCGAGGATTACCTTGACCTCCTGGAGAGCCATCAGACTCTCCAGAGCGACTACCGCGGTTTGCTCGCAGATCTCGCCGAACACGAGATCCGTCGCGGCGACGTCGAGCGTCGCCGTGCGCAAAGTAGCGCTTCAAGCGCCCCACGTAAAACGTAGGGTGAAGCTTCATCGCGCTCGAAGTGTCGAGCATGTATGCACTCCCATTGACCCGTTGGACCGTGAACGGTCCAATGAACTTCGGCGCCAGTTTGGCTGAGCCGTAGTTAGAAACTGCATGTGTAGGTAAATTAGCAGTTGGCAACAATACTAATTCACCCACACGGAATTCGCTTTTGTTCATCGAACGCATCAGCGATCGAATCCCTCATGTAGCGGATCACAGCTTGAAGCTGTAAGACGAACTTGTTCACAGCTTCGTCCTTGTCGCTTGTTGCTGGTGCAACATGCGTTTCCTTGGGTTTCACGTGAACAGCTTCGCGCTGTTCACGGTATCCACGATTTTTACGGATCCCCCCGTAGTCAAAACGAGACTACCTCCGAGAATAGAAGGGAACCGTGGTTGCCGTAAACAGTTCACGTAGAACGGGGTGTGGCCCGTAGATACGTGAATTGAGTTGTTTATGGCAAGCTCGGCGAACGGGAGGCAATTGCTCCAGTTCGAGAAACCATGCGCGTAGCTGCGGATGACCCCGCCAACTACGCGGTTTACACGTTTGGTCTGGCCATCCGTTTCCGGATGGTCCGAAGTTGACATGGACAACTTCGTACCCAAAAGGGCGAACGTTTCTGCCCAGAAACGGGCCGTGAAACGAGGATCACGGTCAGACACAATCTCTTGCGGCGTTCCGTGTAGACGGAATACCGTGTCAACAAACACGCGTGCGGTTTGCGCCACCGTGATGCGCTCGGACACCGCAGTGAGATGCACCATCTCACTGAATCGGTCGACGAACACAAGCACGCCTGTCCTCCGTCCGTTGCCGGGCGGAAGACCGAAGATAAAGTCCATCGAGACTGACTTCCAGCACTCGGATGGTACTGGAAGCGAGTGCAAAGGAGCCTGTGATGAAGGCGCAGGCTTCGAGAGTTGACAAACCTCGCAAGCACGAACGTACTTGCGTACCCACTTGTACTGCTTTGGCCAGTAGAAGTCGCACGCGAGAGAGACGTAAGTCTTCTCGCGACCAAGATTACTGGCAAACGGTGCATCATGGTACTCGAAGAGGATTTGCATCTTCAGATCCTCATCATTGGGAACGACGATGTGTTGAGCGTTATCGCCGTTGGTGCTGTACAAAAGAACACCCTCGTGTAACCAATAACGATGTACACGAGCACACAGATGGCTTGGCAGCTTGCGTTTCTCACTGCCCTTATTAGAGAGGAACGAAATGAGAGCACGAGTATCCTCACTGTGCTCGCAAGCACTTGCGATCTGATCCATAAGCGATGAAATGGGCGTCGCACTGCGTACGACGTTCGCCGAAGCTTGTTCAATGACCTCCTTTGGGTCGTAGTCAGGTCGACGTGAAAGCGCATCCGCAATGACGTTGAAGCGGCCTGGCTTGTATTCAACGCGGAAGTTGTGCTCCGCGAAGAATGACAACCATCTCGCCATCCTCTGTGAGATGTGTGGAGAGTTCGCGGCCGTGCGTAGGGACGCATGGTCGGTGTAAATGACGAACGGTCTATCTCCTGAGAGATAGATCCGGAACTTGGCCGGTGCATATTTCATGGCAAGGAGCTCCTTGTCATGAACCGGATAATTACGCTCAGCTGGCTTCAGCTGACGCGATTGATAGCAGACAACGCGTTCGCGACCCTCACAGTAGGTTTGCATCAGAGCGCATCCGATTGCAAAGTCGGATGCATCACAGACCACATAGAAAGGTCGCTCGTGATCAGCGATCGCGAGAACCGGAGCTTCCATGAGGCTGCGTTTCACCTTGACGAATGCTTCTTGGCATTTGCTGGACCACTCCCGATCGACGTCTTTCTTCAGTAAAGATGAAAGAGGTCGGATGATACCCCTACAGTACTGCGAGTGCTTATGTGTAATGGGCCATAACCAGCCATTGCATGAAGGTGGATCTGTTCCCAGATCTAGTGTGTCACACACCACCTTCAGCGTGCATTGTGGAGACACAAATAACAAAAGGGATTACAATAATACAGTCCCCACATGCACGTGTGACGTCATTCGATGACGTCACGAGTGTTCTCTGTGCTGATCAGTGCAGAATGTTGTTCTCATGTACTAATCAGTACAGAGTAATGACATCCATGTACTAATCAAGTACTGAGTGATGGTTCCTGCTTGGGAAACTGGACTGGCGACGAGACCGACGTGTCTCTGCCACCTGGAGTGAGTGGCGCGAGCCAATCACTTTGCAGGGATTTTATACAAGACTTGAAGTTCAAGCTTCTAGAAGATCCCGTAGGTTCAACCTCAGTGTACCCAAGGTTTTATATATCATATTTATAGGTTTTATTGTGTATGTTTAGGTTTTAGTTATAAAATCTGTAGGAGTCCTTGGGGTTCATTAGCAAGTAGCGACAGGAATCAAAACCTTTTCAATTCAGTTGCGAATTTTCCTCCAAGCCCTCAAGTCTTCTTCCACCCTCCAAGTCGGGAGATCGTTTCCTCTGGCACAAGCGTGTGTGCCGTGTTTGAGGGACTGTTGTTAACAGCGCCCTCTTACATTATGGAGGTACGTCGCAAGCCCGAGGAACTTGCGAAGATCCTTTTGGCTTGTTGGAACCGGCCAATCGTTGATCGCCTTGATCTTTTCGGGATCAGGACGCACTCCGTTCTTGCCGACAAAGCAACCGAGAACGGGGATTTCATCAACACCAAACATACACTTTTGTATGTTTGCGTACAACTTGTGCTTTCGCATCAAGTTGAGGAGCTTTCGGAGGTGCTCTCTGTGCACTTCCACGTCGGATGCAGCATCCGACGCGCGACTGTGTATGAACACATCGTCGAAATAACTGGGTGCGAAGTCTCGCACCGGCCGTAACAGTTGCATGACGCATCTATTGAACGTGGTGGGAGCATTTGTTAGTCCCTGTGGCATTACAAGCCACTCCCACAGCATCCCACTCGGGGTGCTGACAGCCGTGAGAGGAATATCCTTCTCACGCATCAAGATTTGATAGAATCCATCTCTCAAATCGATCGTACTAAAGATAGTACTACCTTGCATGCTGTCAATGATGACATCTTTGCGAGGTATCGGCGTTTGCACCGGGATTGTTGCCGCATTCAACTTGTTGAACGCATGCACGATCCTCCAACCTCCTGTGGCCTTTTTGACACAGAAGGTGGGACTGCAGTGCGGGGAATTCGACTCACGCACTTGTCCTGCTTTACGACGAGCTTCAAAGAACTCGTCGATCGCCTTGACTTGCTCTCGAGGCAGTGGCCATTGCCTCGTGACGCAGTACTTCGTACCTGGCTTGAGATCAATCTCATGCCGCGCTCCTTTGTCTGTCGGGAGACGACAAGGTACATCTTCGGGGAACACGTCTTCGTATTCCTTCGACAGCCCATAGAATGGAGTGTTCTTCAGAGATTCCCATCCCTGAGCCTGGAATCGTTCCTTTTTGGTCGGCTCGTCGAGCACATCAGTGTCCATCACTGATGACGACGCAAGGAAACATTCATCGAGTGGGTGTCTCTGCCCTGCCGACTCGGCATTGCTCGATTCCCGAGGAGCGATGTAACATATCTGCTCGAGGGTGCATCGACGCAGTTCTTTCATGAACCGTTTCTGGCTCATGATTGGTAGCGTCACCACTTCCGAAGCGTCCTTCAGAGGGTCTTCTAACGACATCTCATGAATATGAGATCCATCTTCATCAGTGACCATGACACTGATGACTTCGCACGAGGAGCCTTGATCAGAGGTCTCCATTGGCGGTACCTTTCCTTCATCGTCGCTCTTCTGAACAGAGCGATGGATTTCCGAAGTCTGTCCTTTAGACTTTCAGGTGGCTTCGCCTTCGAACATCGTGCTAAGGGGACCATCGCACACCCTTGTGTCATGTCCGCTTTCCGCCAGCGCGTTGCGCGCCGACGGACGGTTAGCCTGCTTCCGCTTCGTAGCGGGGTATCTAATCGGTTGTTGACTCCAATCGATGATCGGCTGATAATTCTTCAGCCATGGCATTCCGAGGGTAACATCGAACTTGTCATCCAAATCCAGCCAAATGAAGTCTCCTTCCATTTGGCGTCCATCATGCGTGACACGGAGTCGTGTCACGTGTTTCTCCGTCGAGACGGGGGCACCTGTTGCCAACCGCACGGTAATCTTTGAGTCGGAGGGATGTGATTCCTCCGAGCTTACTTTCGCTAGTGCACGGGCGACATGCGATCGAACAAAGTTGTTCGACGCACCCGTGTCTAGCAGTCCCCGCAGAGGAGTCGTAAATCCCTCTACGATTATCTCAAGTTGGATGAGCCGATCTCTCGGCTCCTCCGCAGTCGTGGTAGTCCAGCAGCGCGCGTCATGCACGCTGGGGGCTTGCGTCTCGTGCACCACGATCACACCAGATGCATATTCGCCAGTAGATCGCCCCGCGTCTACTGGTGGTTGACGTTATTTGACTCTTCGCGCTCATTGCGCGAAGAAGCCGTTCGAGAAACCTCTCGAACACGAGGAGCGGGCTGCGCCGCTCGGCACTCGTAAGAGAAGTGCCCCAGCCTCTAGCAGTGGTGGCAACGCTGCTTGCGTTTGTCGGCGGTTTTCTTTCGAACCGCCGAGGTTTGAACCAATGAGAGATCCACTGGCTCCGCTCTGTTATTACGCGGAGAGGGCTTCGCGCGCCGAAATTGCGCGGCACGGAGGGGGTTCGCGTGAAGCCGTGCTTGCTTCGCGCTGAAGTCTTCTTGCAACGCTAGAGCGGTTGCTTGCTCTAGCGTTTCCGGGTATTCCCGGAATAGGTGGGTCTTGATGGGGCCGTCCATTAATCCTTTCATGAACGTGGCGGCTTGCGCCGCCATGTCGATCCGCTCTGACACGATACTTGATACCAAGTATCGAGCATGTTGGATATACGCGTGAAGGTCGCGTCTATCCTGTCGGATCTCAAGGAATTCAGCGCAAGTAGGAATTCCGACTTTGGTGGCTCAAAAGCGGTTGGAATGTCGCTTTTGAATTCCGCAAGCGTGCGGAAGCAGTGGTGGCCGGCCATTCGTCGACCGAATGCCCAGCTCTTCGCTCTCCCAGCGAGCTTGGACATCGTGAAACCGACCTGTTGCTCTGGGTCATGGATTTGCCCAGAGCGAATCGCGGCGTCGATTTCAACAAACCATCGGAGGAGAGGCTCGTTGCCTCCTCCGCCATGCTTCGCGACATCAAGCTTTACAGCTTTCTGCCGTGGGGGTTGTACCTGCGCAGTAACTGCGCGGGTTGCTTCTCTTCCGCGCTCCTCTGCCTCCTTCTGCAGGAACCCTATCGCCGTGAGGCGATGCTGCTCAGGCGGGCAGGTGGCGAGGATGGCGAAGATCGCATTTTCGCCAACGACCTTCCCAGTCGTTGCAGGGCACTCCACTCGAGGTCACTCAAGTGGAGGCAACCATCCCGCGTGATTGTCGGGCTCGCGGATGACGCGGGATCGACCCCAACATGGTTTCTTCGTCAGCATTCATTGCTGACAGCTCTCGCTCTGTGGTTGGATGGACCACAAAGTGCTACCAGGTGTAACGGGATAGCCCGTTATACGGCGCACACGTGCGTTGAGGAAGCGCAGGTGAGAGGATGGACACAACGGTAACGCTGTGTCCGAAGAGAAGGGGGAGCTTTGCGCGATAACGTGCAAAAAGAGAAGTGAATTGAAATCTTAAGGTTTGAAATGCAAATCCGATGGGTAGTTCCTACGGCGTCTCCGATTGGTAGATAGTCGGGTGTCCAATCTGACTATCATCCAATGAGATTAAACTTTGATGGAATGCTCTTATTGGCTAAAAATGCAACTGGCTACATCCAGTGTTCATGGGTTGACGGGTGGGTTTGTAGAGAGTGGTAGAACCCGTGTGGGTATGACCCACATACTTTGTACCCAAGAACCCATATAATGGGAAGCACCATTACACCCATAGTCAAACCAAGTTTAGCATTGACCATCACTCTTACAGTCACTCATGTAAAGTTGATATTTGTAGTGGCGTATGCTGTTGACCAACTGCCAAAATGGGCAAGGTGTTTGAGTGGGTGGAGTAATATCTCGTCTGTGATCAGAGATTCATATTTAAACAGCAGCGAATAACTCGCAAGATTGAGTGATTTGTGGGTAAAAGTAGGATGTGCTGAAAGTTCTGGCCAGGAGTTTCGATGCAAAACAACGTTTGCGGGAAATTACAGCTGGCGGAGAAGGGCTACAGACACCATTTTGCGCACAGTGTATGACGAGTTTATTTACTCCCTGACTCTGCCCTGCAGATTAATGTTCTCTTGCCAACAACCCTTTGATGTTTTTGATTTGTGCCATTGCTATTAGGTCACTCCTGAAAACTCATTTCCAACAGAATTGGTCACTCAAGAGCGCTCCCTAAATCGTCGACTATTGTAGGGTGGAATGTAGATTTCAGTGTACGCACGCTGATCGCCCTATATACAACAAACGCCTTAGCATGGAGTCACATGGAGCAGCTTGAGCTTCGTCGCGGCCGATCCCTTGGACAAGTATGCAACACTGCCATCTGGGAACGTCTTGAACGCCTGGTAGCGGTTGCCGACGATGCCACCGTCGACCGTGATCGCGTCACTGACTGCAGCGCCGTCCTTGGCATCACGCACCTGGATGTACATCTTGCGGCCTGAAGCGCCTTCAATGAAATCACCACCAGCGCTCGAGCCTTCCCACGCCGCAAGCAGACCACCTGAACCGATGCTCGCCAAGTGGCACGCACGCTCGTTCGCGTTGGCGCCGCCGAGTACGATGTCCTTGTCCTGGGCCTTGTTCTTGGCAAAGTGCATGAGGTGCACCTTGGCTGCCTTCTCGTTGCCGTTACTGACAGTCATCCAGTAGCCAGTGCTCGCATCCTTGACGATATCGCCCAAGTTGGACGCCGCGAGGTCCACAGGGTAGATCGTGGCGTCCGAGTTCGGGAACTTGATGCGGTTGTTGTTGTCAGTCTTACAGATCATTGCGAACTCCTTCGAGCGGTCATCGTACGTGATACGCTCGTAGCCCGAGTGCGAGCAGCCGAGATCGAATGAGTTGGCGCTCTTGACGAGGGAACCAGAAGGTCCAACGACTTGCATGCGGTCACCCTGGTGGATGTTGATGCAGCCACCCTCGGAGGTCGAGATCGCGACACCGAAGTACGCCGCCCAGTTCGTGCCGTCGTACGCGATACGGCCGTGGTGAGCATACCACCAGATCATGTACACGTTCGCGCCGGTCTTCGACGTCGAGTATGGAGGAAGCGAGGCGCTGGAGGTGGTCAGCTTGGTGGCCCAGACCTCCTTGCCGCCTTCGTAGCGGATCAAGTACATGTCGTAGCAAGGGACAGCAGGGCTTGGCGCCGTGCCACAGAGGTTCGATGGGTTGCCACAGTTCAAGGTGCCGCCTCCCGTCGCCGCGCGCGTTCCGAGGACCACGAAACCCTTGGCGTCCGAGTAGATGTCCGCGAAGTCAACAACGTTGACCGTAACAGTCGATCCGGCCACAACCTTGTCGCTCGCATCGAGAGACATGACCTGGACCTTGCTGCCCGTGTGGAACGCAATGTTGGAGCCGCCGCCTGGCTTAGCAGAGATCGCGACAACCTTGAGAGCAACCTCGTCTTCGTTGGTGATGACGGACGCACCGACGTCGATTTCAGACACGGTCACCTTTGGAACCTTGCACAGCTTGCCGCTGCTTTCCGTGAGGGAGGTGGTGGCATCAGCTTCAGTGGTAGTCGAGTTACTTCCGCTAGCGGAAGCAGAGGCATCCACAGCAGAAGGAACTGGGGTAGTGGTGGCTGGCTCTTCGTCATCGCCAGATGATGAAGCAGAAGAACTCGTCTCAGGAGCCGAATTTGCTTCTTCGCCAACTTCAGATGGTGACGATGAAGCAGTCGTCTCAGGAGCCAAATTTGCTTCTTCGTCATCACCAGACGATGAAGCAGAAGCAACCGTGACGGGTGAAGTTGTGGGTTCTTCGCCATCTCCAGACGATGAGGCTGACGCAGCTGAGATGCTCTTGGTTTTGGTGGGCTTGGGGGTCTTCGTCTTCTTTGGCTTCGGCGTCTTCGTCTTCTTTGGCTTCGGCGTCTTCGTCTTTTTTGGCTTGGGCGTGACTGGCACCTGGTCGTCATCGCTTCCGACAGAGTCATCCGTGGTCCCACCACTTGGCGTCACATTGCAGTCGGACTTCTCGAGCTTGCGCTGCTTCTTGCCCTTCTTGTGCTTGTGGTCGCTGGCTGAGAGCTTGCGGCTTGTGGCGCCGTCAAACTGGTGCGCAACAGCAGCAGCAGCGCCAGCAGCACTGGCGACCTGGATCGCGTTGACCTGACCGCCCTGGTTGGATGCGGCCACGACGAGAATGAGCGCGAGCGCCGAGGCGTTGCACAGGAGCGAGCGGAGCACCATGACTTTTTGAGTGTGGAGAGAAGCTGGTGTGGACTTGCGAGTCAATTGGGGAATGAGCAACAGGGTCTGCGAGTTGCAGCGTAGCCCCCGACGCCAGAAGAGGAAGATACACTCTGAATCGCCAGCTGGTGCCACAGATCGGCCTCTTATAACGACTATAGGATATGTTTGCAGGTAAGGATTTGGAATCTAGTTACTAAGTGCTTTTTTAAGGGGAGATAAAGGCATTATGTCGCCGCATTGTCGGAGTGCTGACGCACGCTGCTGGCACCAGATCGTAATCATACCCCTCCACTCAGTGTACAGTCTGATATTTGCGCTTCTCGTCAAATATCGATTATCAATTTCAAATGACGCTTGTTTGTAAAGATTCAACAGCCAAAATTATCCAACTATAGATTGTTACAGGTTCAATAAGCTAGAGACATTGCACTGTCCAAGCAAGTTTGCTTGCACTCGACCACTGGGGCACCCAACTCAGGTCGTCATCATCAAAGGACCAAATGGAAAGACCGCGCTTGTGTTGCAAAGAAGCGCCTCTCGGTCGCTCGCGTGCTGCCTGACGCGCTCATGGCAATCAAAGCATTCCTCCCATGGCTCTGCCTGCGACCGAGGATCCATTTGGACGACGCTGCTGCGACAACAAGAGCGAGGAACTAATCGTGAAGCAGCTGGTATCGCGGCACTCGATACAATTGGAAAAATGAGGCTCGTGGGATCGTGGAAGCACTGCAGAGTGCAACACGAATCCCCGCTCTCGTTTGGACGAGGCCACGTTGACTTGACTGCAAGAGGTGATACAGTGTGGGAGGCTCCTTCGAACGTCAGACACAACGTTCAGTGTACTTAGTTATCAATTCCGTCGGATTGAGCCCTTCTGGCAGTGGCAAAAGTCCGACCGAACTTGCACACAAGCGAAAGCTGTCTTTGCCCCTTCAAATTATGAGATATGGAGGATACAAAATGATGAAAGATCGGAAGATCGAGACAGCGCCATCTGCATGGATCGCATGTTGTTTTGCCACATTGGTTGAGGTGTCTTGCGGGAGGGAAAAAGTCGTCGTTGCATGTGTTTTTGGTATTTGAGTTCATGCACACGGGCTGTGTGGTCACGATGGGTAACAGTAATAGGTAGTAGCTTAGCGCTTCTGGTGGTTTACGAAGCGCAACGAGAGCAGCGCGAGGATGCGGAAGAACACGATGAACGCGATGAGGATGCCAAAGTTCCGAGGAATGTCGTCGCGGTTCGCGTCGAACACCTCGTTCACGTACTCATGGACCGTCATGCCTGCAGTCATCGCCACAGGCGCATTTTGCAGCTGTTGGCAACCCAAGTCGCTCCCGCCGACGGAGTCGCACTTGCCAAACGCGAGTGCGATCAGGTTGCCGAGGGCGTAGCGCTGCGGCACGATGTAGTAGAGCCACTTGTACCCCTTGGGGATACCCACTCCTTCTCGTTGGGCACGTCGAAGAGCGACAAATAGTACTTGCCTGCCGTGAGGTTGAACTTCGTGCAGTAGTCCACACCAGCGTATGTACATTTGTCAAACTCGGCGCCGCGGTACTGGTTCACAGCGAGACTGCGGAGGCACCAGGCGATCGGGTTGAGCCAGTAGATCCAGATGACGTAGTCGGGCAACTGGTCCTTAGAGATTATGAATCCAGCAAAGAGCACGAAGAAGAGGATCGAGATCATCGACACGGGCTTCGCGATGTGCAGATCTGGCGAGATGGCCGCAAGGAAAAAGAACCACGCCGCGAACGTCATGTTGGTTAAGAAGAGCATGAGCTCGAAGACCCCGTGCGGACTGCCCGCGACGAGGAAGCCGCACATCCAGTCAGTGTTTTGAAACCAAGTGCAGCGAATAGATCAACGGAAGGACGGGAAACTGGATGCTTCGGACAACAAGAACTGCAATGTGGGAGAGATAAACAAAACCATTGGCGCAGGCGCACATCGCTAGTGTGCACTACGATCTTCTCCATTGGAAGAACGCGCTAGGTGACGCTGTGTGTGGCTGCAGCACGCATTGGCGCATCGCATCATTTGCACAGAGATGAGAAGAGCACAGTGAACCCTGCTGCTCACCTTCAATTTGGGGATGCGACCGTAGCTGCTGCGTGATTGGCTGCGCGTCCGGCGACGTCATCCCTCCCTGTGCAGAGACCAGACAGGTGCACAGAGACGGGCCGGAGAAGGTTTGTCTCCCGTTGTGCATGAGTTATCCGGAATTTCTCGTTTGTAGATAACACAAAAGTGTGTCTGTGTACCTTGGCTTTATCTTGGCCAAGGTTCTGCTTTGCACTCGATGTATCTGCGTCTGAGCATTCGAATCACCTCATAATGGCCGAGCCAGTGCGCGATGTTCGATGCGCGTCCTCGCGCGTGCAGCCAAGTCCAAATAATCAACAGAGGCAAGAAGCCAGTTGAGTGCAGGGCCGAGAACGAGGAGATCATCGCATTGGTTCCGCATACTGTACATCGCCGTCTCGTCACTCCATGCACTTGATTTTCGTTTGCTTGCTCAAACTTTACTGATCCGTTGGCACTGAACTTGAGGTTGTGCATCGCACGAATCTGAGCCACGAGAGCCACTGGGCGAAGCAGCAACACGCGACGGCCGTTGTCTCGCGGCGCGTCAATGGTCACCAACCCAATCATTCGTCTGCACAACTCGTCGTCATTTGCGTGCCGAGCGCTTCAAAGTGAAGTGTGGGCCACGTCGCACTCCGTCACGATCCCCTGCAGCCAATCAGAGACACCAAAAGCGGGTCATTGGGTCGTTGGAGGCACTTGGAAGATCTATTGGACCCGGTTGAAACCAGGTTGGTCAACCATGCGCGTCACTTCGAAGCACGTGCCTGCTGACGTCGCACTATATCATAAAAAGGGCTGTCTCTGAGCCCAACCATTGGCCACGGTCAACGGCACTCGGTGCGCATCACAGACGCTGTACTTCAACTACAAACCTGTCTCTCCTATCAACTACCTCTATATAATGTATAATAGGTATATTATCAAGTCTTGATGTGCATCAGATAGACCTCTATAATATGAATATTGCTCCCCAGAGACATGGCGCACTGCCACGCACCTTTTTTTTCTTCTGGGGTTTCCGAGACGCCAGTTTTTCTTTCTCTCTTGTTCTCATGGGTGCGGGAAGAGCTACAGTGCGCTTGGACAACCAGCTCATTTGCGAATTTGCGCGCTCCTGCGCACATCGCAGCCCGCCAAGCTTCAAGTGCGCGTTCATCCTCCAGTATGAGCAGCGCCGCCGCGCCGCACCGGATCACGATCAGCGGCCGCATGAGCGCTAAGATCTACAGCGGCGAGATTCGCAGTACCAGCGGAGACCGACCGCAGGGTGACGCGCACCGCCGCGTGGTGGTCAAGGCCGTGCCGATCGCAGCGAACGAGCAGCAGAATGATGCAGCAGATGACGTTGACCTCTGGCGTGAATGGCGCATCACGAAGCGACTGCAAGCGCTCTCGGGCCATCAGCATGTTGTGGAGCTTTTTGAGGCGTACGCGAACAAGCAGAGCATCTTTCTCGTGATGGAGTACTGCGACCAAGGCGATTTGCTGAAATACCTCATGGACTTGCCCAATAGCCGCGTGCGCCAAGAAGAAGCCATGCAATTGCTGTTGCAGATCGCGCGCGGGCTCCAGTATCTTCACAAGCACAATATCGCGCACCGTGATTTATCCCTAGAGAACATTTTCCTTCATGATGGCGTGTGCAAAATCGGAGACTTTGGTCTCAGTGCGCTCGCCGACATCCCCGCGCGGGACTGTGTTGGCAAGACCCAGTATGTCGCTCCCGAAGCCGTGTTGAGCCAAGCAACAGGGGTGACTTATGACCCTGTCAAGGCTGACATTTGGTCGCTCGGCGTGATCCTGTTCATGATGCTCACGGGCTCGCCGCTCGTCGACTTTGCATCGCCATTGTCCCAGGAGTTCCTGGCATTCAAGAAAGTTGGAGTCCGAGGCGTGCTGCAGGCGTGGAAGATGGAGTCGTGGTTCTCCTTTGCGACGCTGGATCTGCTCTCGAGAATGCTGCAAGTGGACCCAAGGAATCGGTTCCAAACGACCACCGAGCTGCTGAATCACCCAGTGCTGCTGGCAGCGGCCCAGCGCGCCAAGCGTGTCTGACAGACTTGTTGAGGCTTGATAGGTTAGTGTCTAGTTTTGTACTTGTTATTTTTTTATTGTTGGCTTGCCGCCAAAAGCTGTTGTTGTACACTTAGTTTATAAGATTATTCAAGAAATCCCATTGATGCTCTCGGAATTTTTGTCGTCGCATCATTTCCGAGAAGAGAGTTCGACTCAGAACGCTGCGGATCGCTCTCTTGGTTCGTGATCTCGCCTGAGTGCACCTGTAGACTGTTTGAAGTCCGACAGCCGAAGATGAGACGAGCTGAGCTCAATAGACAGACGAGGAGGAGCTGCTGCTTTGTTGACGGCCAGCTGTTGTGATTGTGCTTTCTCCATGGGTTTGCCTTTGCAGCGTGGGACGAAACGGACTGCCTTGTGGATCATCATTATCCAACGAGACCCAAGAAAATCGAAGTGTGAAGTCAGCATCTACGGATCGTAAGAAGCACACGCATGCGCGCTGGTAATAATTCGATCCCCAGTAGTTCAAGTTGCACTTGAGGACCTCAGTTGAGGTGATGGCTTGGGGTTTTCCCCCGACGTATCCGTAGTACGCGGTATTGGGAACAGAAGCCACGCATGAGCATGGCACCAACTGCGATTCGAGCACAAACCCAACTTTGTGGAGCGGCGAGAACGCAAGTTTGCGCTGAAGCGCCTCGCGCAGAACCGTGGGCGTGAGTGACCCGTACGTAAAGAGCAGTTGGAGTCTCTGCTTGATGCACATCGCGGTATGTGGCGTCGATATCGTGTGGGCGACATGTCCTTATCCCTCAAGCTGATCTCCATAAAACGCGACACGATACTTCAACGCGAGTCGCATGACCACGAGCGAACCGAGAAACGGGGCGATGCTCCTATTGTAGCGAGCGAAACACCGTGAGATTTTGATTTTCCCAGAGATCATGCAATACCACCGCAGCTTAATCGACTAAAGCTTGGGGCATTGCTTGCTAGAAAGCGGTAGGTTTTGTTGGGTCGGTGGAGATGCATGAATGAGCCGGAGAGCCGTGGTGTTGGCTTCGATTGGACCGAGGAATCAACGCAGCCGTGGGAATGGCGAACAGTATCCGCAACCAAATTGAAAATCCGGAATAGACGATCTATTTCGATCTACCGACAAGACAACTGGCTCGCTGCAGACGCACCCCATGCCGTCTTACCCGTGACAGCGTATCAAGACGTACTCTCAGCCTTGGCTTGCCTCAACAAGCGTGCTGACTAGAGCCCGCGTTCAGAATTCTGGGCACCCGCCTATCCACACTGCCAAATGTGGCGTCGAGTCTGCACGCAGCTCAACAGAAGCTCTGGCCGCGTACCGAGAACCTCTGTGACAGCCTCCAGGTCAGTCACCGCGGCAGGTGCTCGTTGGAGCGAGTTGAGGTTCTCGATGAGCACTGCTGCACGACGCCACCGTGGCGCGTGGCAATTGTGTGCATTGTGATCCCGCTTCCGGCGCTCAGTATCACACTGCTGATGGAATGTGCGCCTTTGCAGCTTCCCTCGGACGGATGGAGCGCGAACTGCACGTTCTGGATCCGAGTGTTCATCACCGTGACGTGTGGAGGACTCAGCAACTTGTTGCGCTCGAAGGAGTGGCTGCCAGAGCTCCAGCTGCGCATTTATCACGTGGTGTTCATCTCGGTGGTGACTGCGGTTGCGACGACAGGGCTCTCCCTCACGCTCGCGAGCTGATGAGCTCTTCCGATCCCATTACGACTCTTTTCGGGAGCACCCCAATGCTCGCGCTCTGGGTCTGGGCTTGTTTCTCGTCGTCGACAAACGAAAATTTACCTCGGTGAAGGGGCTGAAATTCCGCGCGGTGCAATTCTTCAACCGCATCGGAGCCGAGGAGTTCTTGATACCCAAAGGTTGTCGTGCTGCTGGTTGCAGGCGCAGACTTGACGTTCCGGTTCAAGCGGCTTCGGTGAGAAGCAACAACTTTGTTCGAGCGAGAAAAAATACGTTGTGTCATGCAACACCCTGATCAGCATGCTTTGTGGGATGTCCTAGGGATATTCATCCTGAGGACATAAATACAGGATAAAAGTGCATCGAACAGCAGCAAGTATTGCCGAGGCACGTGACCAAACTTGCCGACGAAATACGGAAACGTTGTCATTGCATTCGTCAGGGCTAGCACCAAGGCATCATACGCATTCCTTTTACTGTACAACGGCGGCCAGTCATCATGTGGTGCCACTGATGCATTGTGTTACTACATCTGCAACAAATATGTCCAACCAAGCCCACTTTCTAAAACCCTCATTCCACAGCATCCAATAAACTAGGACAATATCAATATTGTCCTAAAATTATGCATCCCTTCACTCGTCCAAGTGCTGTCTACCAAAAATGGCGGCGATGTTTCGGACACCCGCAGGACAAAGCAGCGCGCACCCCCCCATGACGCCGCTGCGCGTGAGCGCGGTGCTGCAGGTAGCGCCGAACGCCACCGAGTTCGACGCGTTCGAGCGCGACACGTGCTACGTGGCGGTGCTCGCGGTCAAGAACACGAGCGACCGCATCCTGCGCTACTGGCTCGTGCCACCGCCGCCGGCGTCGTCCTTCCGCGTGCACAGGACCTCGCGCGCACGGCCAACCCGACCGCCAAGGTGCCCCCGGGACTCAGCATCAAGTACGAGGTCACATTCCAGGTCCACACCACGGCAGTGGACGCGATCTTCCACGACGCGCTGCAGATCAAGGGCGACGACCATTCGTGCGTCGAGGTGCCGCTTCTGGCGTGCAAGGCGTGTCCGATCCTCGACGTCGAGCCGAGTCTGTGCGACCACGGGCTCGTGGTGCTCACACAGCGCGCGACGCAGTACGTGCGGCTGCGAAACACGGGCACACGGCCCGGAAGGTTCCGCATCGAGGTCCTCGACGCGAATGGCGGCTCACATGGTGGGGATAATGGCGGAAACGGCGGTGGCAATGCGATCGTTGTGACGCCAATGCGCGGCTGTCTAGCGCCAAAAGAGGCGCGCAATCTCAAGATCGAAGTCGTCGGGAAGGACGTCGGCGTGTTTCGAGGCATTGTGCGCATCCGAATACGAGAGCAGCCGCCTGGAGCCGCTGTCGTGGAAGAGGAAGATGAGGATGGCGCATTGGCCTCCTCTCCGAGAGACGAAGGAGGAGGACTCGCGACCGAGAAGATTATCGACGTGTGCGGCAAAGTCGTGGCGCACAACGTCGAGCTGGTGCTCAAGAAGAACGGCTTTGCGCCCGTGAAGAATCTGTACTTCGGCTCGTTATTTGCAGGCGAATGCAAGGTCATCGAGACCGTTTTGCGGAACAATGGCCCTCAGCCGCTCTTCTTCAAGATTACTCTGACGTTTGGCGGTAGTGGAGGCAATGGAGGATGTAACAGCAACGCTGGATCGAGCTCGGCTAGTTTGAGCGCTGAGGACGAACGTGAGGCGTACGAGCGCCGCAAAGAGCTCCAGGTGTACCCAGCCGAGGGTCGCGTCGAGCCTTTCGCCGATCTCGTCGTCGCATTCACGCACCATCCACGGGGAGTCGACTTGCTCAAGCTCAAGCAACTCGAAGCCAGATACCGACAGGCTGAACTCACCCAGGACGACAGCAACAACCAGAACTCCACGGCTGATGGTAGTTCCATGGCTCTGCCTCCAATGGTTCTCAATGCGTTTACATCCATCCAGTGTGCCGATCTCCAGAATCAGAATCTCACATTTGAGGTTGCAGGCAAGGCTATTTACCCGAAAATTGACATCTCACCGTCGTCTACGGTGGACTTTGGCGACGTGAAGAGTGCTCGAGGTCGTGCTGACCAACACAAGCGATTCCGTGGCACCATACCAATGGACGTTGATGAAAGCCAATGCACTTGTGCCTCGTCCGGATTCACCTAAGAGCAGTGCGACTGTGGCAGCGACAGCACTGGAGAAAAGCGCGTTGCTAGGCTCAGCCGCGAGTGCAGGTACAATGCCTGCCACCAAGTGTGTTTTCGAGGTGCTTCCGCCGAATGGATCGTTACAACCTGCTTCCACACATGCCTGCCAGGTAGTATACACGCCGCCATCAGCAGGCACTGCGCTGCACCAGTACTCGATGACGCCTGATAAACTTGGTCGCGGGACCTGGATTGGCAGCTCCTTCCAGCTAGAGATCACTGGCGGCAAGAGGGTCACACTGGCGTGCAAGGCGCTGGTGCAAGAGCTCAAAGTGACGGCGAAGGAGAAGAAAGTGGACTTTGGCACCATCTCTGTCGGTATGGAAAAGGAGAAAAAGATCACGCTGTTGAATGCCACGATGACAGACCCGACGTCGATAAGCAGTAGCAGCTCCTGGGCTACTTTTTATGCGACCATTGAGCCGGCATCGACAGCGAACTCACTGGGGATCACCGTCTCGCCGAGTGTAGGCACCATCTTGGCGCAGGAATCCAGCGATCTTGTCGTCAAGATTGTCCCTCACAAGTCCGTGGTCTTGGACAGCAATGTCACGCTGCATGTACAGATTCGAGGAGGACGCAGCGTGCGGATCCCGATCCTCGCGAGCGTGCTCGTCCCGGAAGTGTACATCAGTCCGCAAAGCGTCATCGGATTTGGCGAAGTCGTGTTAGGTGTGTCAGTGCCACGCATAGTGTCATTGGAGAATCGGAGTGCGATTCCTGCGTGCCTTTTGCTCGATCTTGGGTCGTCTCTGACCGACGAATTTGCGGTCGTGATGCCTCCAAAGCCACTCGCTCGATTAGAAGACATCAGCAGCGTGTTCATTCCGATTATGGACAAAGAGTCTTCACACAACGCCGAGAGACCGACCAGTCCCGCTGCCATCTCAACGACGTTGACGGATTCAACAGAAGGCGATGTCGATGCGATGTGCTCGAAATGGCAGATCTGCATCCCTGCGAACACAACCGTCTCGTTCCATTTAACCTTCACGCCGAGAAAACCGGGCTCGCATGACCAAATCTTGCCATTCAGATTGCAGGCATGAGCAGCTCCAGTGCCATTGCGCGGCCGGAATCCATCACTCGTAAAGTTACAGCGACTGCCATTGCCCCGCGATTATTGTTCTCAAGCGCTGTGCTTGACTTTCATCGCTGCGTCATCACCCGAGAAGGAATTCGAAAGGTGCCGTACACGAAGTTCATTGTGCTGACGAACAACGATTCCAAGTCGGTCAAGTGGCAGATTGATACATCCCAGTTGAAACACAATCAGATGGCAAATTCTGTGGCCGCGAAGCGCGCTGGTCATACTGTGTGCACGTCCGCGTCCTCGGTGATCTTCCACCTCGCACCGGAGAAAGGGGAGCTCGCGCCAGCTGAAGAAGTCAAGATTCGCGTCAGTTTTTTGCCTCTTGACGCCGTGGAATACGTCGAGGAAGTGATCCCGTTGCTGCTTGACGACCAGTTTTACATTCACGTGAGCGTCAAGAGCAAGGGCATTCATCCGCACCTTTCATTTCCGATTTACTTGCTCTCGAAGAAGCAAAGTGAGGCGAAATTGAACAAAGAGAAACAGCAGCAACTGAACGGATTCATTGATCTCGTCGGCGTTGACGGCAAAGGGCTCAGTGAAGGCGAATCAAGCGCGCCTGCTCACGCCGCGATCCACTAATGCCGCGGTCGCATCGCCAAACAGCGTCCTCATCGATTCCCAACCGAAGGGAGCGGGCGTGTACACGTGCAAGCTCCTGCTGCGATCACATCACACGGTCTGCGGAAGCAATGATCTGCGGGTGTATAACCTCGAGGTAAAAGTGAAAGAGCCAAACGTGAAGACCCTGCTCGAGTTTGCGGCACCGGCTCGACACAGTATCGTGCAAGAGATCCCACTCTCGAACCCCTCGGATGCCCCGTGGTCGCTTAAAGCTCTGTTCAGCAACAGCACGAGTACGAATGGCGGTAGCATGTTCTCTGGACCGTCCATGTTGCACGTGCCAGCGAAGAAAGCGGCCGATTACCCGCTGGCGCTTTCTCCGAAGTGGATCTCGAGCGAGAAAAGCAACTTTACGCTCGTGAATCCGGCCACGTAGCAGCAGTTTGAGTTCAAATTGAGTGGATACGGCGAAGAGCCGCTCGCGCAAGACCACGTCATGCTCTCGTGCCAGGCGCGAACAAGTATCGTGCACGAGTTTGAGGTCGCGAGCTTCAAGTCCGATCCAGTGGGGGCTCAGCACTACAAAGTTGAGTCGGATCTATGCGATGTCAAAGGCGCGTCATCCATCACCGTACCAAGCCCTGCGGGCAGCAGCGTCAAGTACCTGTTGACGTTTAGTCCAATCGTGAGCGGGATCTACTTTGGCTCGATCATGTTTACCAACGAAACGACAAGAGAATACATTTGGTACACGATCGAAGCGAATGTGAATCCACCGGAGCCAGAGGCAACGTTGGACGTGCGGGCTGTTGTGCGTGGCGCCATTGACGTGGAGATCAGCCTGGCCAACCCGCTTGACCATGCCGTGATCTTTGCCATCGAACTCCAAGGACGAGGTTTGCTTGGACCCGCGACGTTTTCGCTTGAAGCACAGGAATCTGGGGTATATGAGCTCGTGTTTTCGCCACTTATGACAACAACTGGTGTCGACGCAAACGCCACTGAAAACAATGGCGAGGATCTACAGGGAGTAGAAGAAGGCGCGATCCTGTTTGCAAACAATGAGATCGGCCAGTTCTGGTATCGTCTGCATCTGTCTGCGATCGCAGCACCACCGCAAGAGATGAACGACATGTCGTGCGCTGTAGGAGACGTGTGCTCGCAGTCCATTCTTCTCCAGAACCCGAGCGAAAAAGAGCTGTTGCCTCAGTACAGAGTCACCAATACGCGCAATTTCTCGATCAAAGGCAGCAGCTCCCCGCAGGCAAGAAACTCGTCAACGAATGGCCACCACCGAAGCGATGGTAGTTCGGCTGCACTGTCCACCCCGCGTGTGATCTTGCCACCGTTTGGGCAAGCCACAGTGGTCGTGGAACACACGCCGTCGTCATTATCGGAGTACGAGTCTACGAGCGTGATCTTCTTTGAGCCCGGCATCGTGAGTGATTGGGAATTCGTCGTGAAAGGCATCGGGAAGGCGCCGAGTGTCATGAAATCAATTGTGGTTGCTGCGAAGGTCCACGAGGCAGCGTCGACGCTGTTCACCTTCAAGAACCCGTTCGCCGAGCCTCTGCGCGTCGACGTCAAACTTGTCGTGGACGAGAGCGAGAGCAAACCTCCAAGTAGCAACAGTATGGAGGCAGCAATGCGGATAAAAAGCGCCAGCGTGTTTGACATTTTGCTCAAAAAAGCCGCGTGCAAATGGAGAGTTTCGGGCATTTGCAAGTGCCGATCTCGTTTATCCCGCAATTCGAGTGCGAGGCTCGCGCCGAGATCGTGATCCGCGGCAGCGAGGAATACGGCGAGTTGGAGTGGCGGTACCCAATCCACGGCATCGCGGAGGCGCCGCTACACCCACGTCCGTTCACGTTTGCATGCCAGGGGAGGGATTCAATGGAGAAAAAGCTTGCGTGTGAACTGCTCGCAACACCACCAGATATGGTGTTATCCGAGGAAACGTTCATCGACGATTCGAGCAAAATGCATTTGCCACCGCGTCCGTCCTCGAGAAGCACACGCAGCCTCACGATGGCGACGGTCAATGCGACAGAGTTCACAGGCATGAGAGAGCTACCACTAAATCAACCAACGGACGCACCAGAGAATCAACCGCATCAACTCACAAAAAGATTCATGGGAAACCGTTTGCAGCTGTGTGCGCTGCAGAGGAATGATCACCTGCACCGAAGGAAACTTCCTAAAGTCGCTGATGCATCCTCTTCGCTATCTCGGAACACTACCGAAAAACCCAGCTGCATGGATGCATCGGGACTTGAGTCGGCTTCATGTCTGGAAGAATCTTGGAACCTTGCTGGTGCAGGATACTGGAATCCTCGTATGTGTGGTGCCTGGTCTGACGCATTGGTTTTTGACTCGGAGCTCTTCTCTTCGTCTTCTCCTCTGTCGCAATGCTGCACCACGATGCCACACTCTTCTTCTGTGTCCTTCTTTTCCTCGTCGCCATTATGGTCCCGAAGCAAGAGCGCGAGAATCTCGTCCATCATAAGAGAATTACTGAAGTTGGAGCCGTTGGAGTCACAGAGTTCATTCGTTGGATCTGTTCGCTGAAATGCCATCTTTTGACAGAAAGTCTGGCTTGCCGTGCCTCTGCTTGGTAGAAGTTTGAGCAACGACGGCGTTGTGAACCATCAGAATCAAGGTGCATGATGGCGCACAGTCTCACGTGTGATGCACAACTCTTGTCTCACACATTAAGCGAAAGTGAAACAGGGCACTGCGTCTTCCCACCATTGCAAATTCACCAACACTCCGGTAGGATAGGCATGCCGTTCACTGTCAGAGAAGTGAACAGTACCGGAGTGTCTACTAATTGCAAGCGAGTCTACTGTGCGACTTCAAGTTCCAGTGGACGAGACGCTACTTGGGACCGGCCGGGGTCGGACTTTTCTTTGTTATCAGCCTTTTGTTACGCAACTGTCTCGCGTTATCACGGAAGTTGCCGAATCGCTACGACAAAGAATGAGAAAAGACCCACTGCGCAAGAGAGAGAATGAGAACATAAATAAGCCTTACGTTTTGTTGTGCGCGGACTGATCAAATCACTTGCAGCACTGGTCAGAAAAGCTTCGAATCTAAATGGCAAACGCGAGCAGCGTGGCTGCGACGACAGTCACGGCCACGAGACTGTTTGGCTTCAATGTAGTTGCAGAACTGGCGCCTGGGGCTTTCTTTGCGACGCCGCCGTAGCAAGGAACATCCGATGACGGCATTTTCGCCAGCGCTTGCAGCAAATCTTCATGGGCTTGTTGCCACGACGTTGTCTTCATGACACCATAATGCGTGCGACCAAAGATTCCTTTCTTCTTGTCAATCGAATCTTCCAAATAGTATTCGCTATCTGGATTCAATGCCCAGAAGTACCCACCTTGGATGCTGGCAGCGTATTCAATCAAATAGTCCAGGATCGCAGTCTGTTGAGGTTGACCTGAACCGTAGACGCCACTGAACGAACCAAGGATCATGGTTTTGCCTTCCGCCTGAAGCGACCCAACGGCTTCATTCATCACTTTCTTGTACTGAGTAACCAAGTCGGTTACCGGAAGATGGGTGTACGACTCACAGGAGAACTGGGACTTGCTGCACTTCAGCTGCGTCGTCGTTTTCTGGCCGTCCGCAAACTCTACGCACTCGGATTTGGCCGCGTCCCCTTCAAACTCGTCAGCTGTGGTAGTCGTGGAACAGTTGCTTTTCGCCGTATAGAAGTAGTTTTGTGGGAGGACGCCATGAGAGTGGGCGTGTGGAGCGTACACCAGTTTATTGTCGACCGCCATTTTGATAGGATTTTTCGTGGCATTTTTGAAGTTGCCACCATTCCAGTGATTGCTCAACTCGGTGTAGTCTTCAGAAACACGGAAGCGCTGGAAATCGGTCGGCGAACTGGCACCACCAATGAAAACAAGCCATTGAGGACAGAGCTCAACGATCCGGTTGGCCAACACTTCAGCTGCTCCTTTCCAGTCGTTTTTGATATTCGAGTCTGTGGCTTCGTTCCACTGCACTTCCAACATTTCGTTTTTGATGTCGACTCCGATCACGTTCCAATGCCCAGCATTGCACAAACTGCTTGCCAAATACGACACTGCCTTGTACGTCCCAGACTCAGTGATGTTCACGTACGGAGCAGTGTACCAGTACGCATCTTCGTCATACTTGTCCAAAAGATGAATATCCAATAGGACCGTAGCGTACACGTTCTGAAAAGTCTCGATCATACGCCCGATCAAATCCAGGTACCGCACTTTGTTTGGGTCATCCCACGTCGTGATTTCACGGTTCTCGTACGCATGAATGTACGCTATTTGGGGAAGCGGATCGTTCGACACAAATTCCGCGTTCAGTGGCAATCGCACAGAATTGAAGCTGTTGTTGGTCATGAACTGAAGCACTTTTGACTACGATAGAGAAGACACAACCTTGCTGATTAGGTTCCTGCACGTTGCTGATGATCAAAACGCACACTCCAAATGGACACTTACCACTGTCGTTGCTTGCACTCCCTGCTTGTTATTCGATGTCGTGCCCCACAATCCGTCGGGGATCATATTGTCTTTCTCCATGCCACTCCACGCGACACCCTTGATCTTGATCTCGGTCTCCACGGTCGTGTCGGCCGGGTCCACGGCATAGATCTTGCCGTTCTTCGCGACATAATTCGGTTGACGGCATTCTGTTTTCGCAAATTGAGTACATCGTCGTCAGTCTTTCCTTTCCTATTCAACCTTATCGGCCACAGAGCATATTCACCTAGGAACGCGTCGCTCGTGCTCATTCCCAGAGCCGCAATCGTCACCACCGCCACGGCGCTTCGCCACACTTTCGACACCATTTCCGATTCTCTTCTTCTCTTCCTTGGATGGCGACCTGCGCTCGACGCGGCGAATTCGAAACTGACGCATCCGTTGCGTGCTTCCGCCTTCTTTGCGCACGCGTTTCCTTTCCGCAACGCACTGTACCCAGTATAGAAACCGCGGCTACTGCCACCGGCGCCAGATGTGACCTCTACCCACTTACTGAGTCCCATCCCCATATTCCAAAAGTGGTGTCCGCATATACACTATGTAAGTACATTGAGTACGATCTGACAGGCCACCTGTGTCGGTAGAAAGGACAGCACACTGAATTAGTGGCAAGTTGAAAGTCATTAATTCTGCACCCAAAAGAGTTGGCAGCGATCCACACGTTGTGAAGCTTTTTCGAGGTGTATGTGCGTGTGTGTGTGTGTGTGTCGCATTCACTTTTTTGGTCGGGTGTACCCAACAAACTACACAAAAATGAGTGATCTGTTTGCACACTGCAGTGTATGCTGCCCGAGTCGCATGCGCTGCGCACACACACTGCGCGGGCTTTCATCAGACCCGTGTCCGAGTCGAGACGATTTATCTTTTTTCAAGACGCTTTCACATGAACGTTCTCCTGAATTGCGTCCAAGAACTAGCATCCTGATACATATAAGCGAAAGGCAGAAAACAGCAGCTCAAAGCATTGATATTGTCAAAGTTCAATCCTTGACACGCTCATTTCATTGTTTTACTCGCTCCTCAACCTATCTGTCGACCAACAGATGTGCTAGTAAAACAATCATGAAGATTTCACTTGCTACCCCCTCATGTTGGATTGTTTTACCTCGCCAGGAAGAGTTGCGGTCGACGAAAGTGATACTATTGCCTCCCCCGAAAAGCAACTAAAAAGCAATATATGAGCGAACACTCAATCCAGTGAGAGTGGACAGGCGGGTTCACGAACTGAAACACCGATTGGTGCCATCAAGTGTACCCCTTTCCTGCCAGCACAGTTGTAAAAGCACATAATAGGTACCAAGTCGCTCCGAACCACACAGACGGTATCCACCGGAATATTTACTGCAAGTGTGCGAACAACACCTATCCTCTGCACATAGAGTCCCTTTGACAATCTATACTATTCAGTATTGAGCGTTCTGATAATCATGTCAATTTATAATTTCGCCTGTAAATACACTGTAAAAAAAAGTAAATGCAAGCATCAAGGAGTTCAGCGACACCCATAAATCCGTCGAAAGAAAAATCTCCCCTTGACGACTCACCTCCCTCGTAACTGCCATGTCACCGGATTTTGCTTCAGAAAATGAGCTAATAGGGCATCATACCGAAGGGATGCGCCTGACTGGCGACTGGGACAATGCGAGCCCTCATTCTAATGAAAGAGAGCGTGGCACAATTGTTCGAATGCTTGCGGCGTTCCCCCATCTGGCGTGCCCTTGGCGCCAGCCCCGTGAGCTCTCTTGAGTGTCGCCGCATGCGCCATCTCTCTCTATTGCGAAGCCAACTGCACTTTCTAAACGGCTCGCGTGTCCCTATTGCAGTGACTCGTCCTGCGTGATATGCTGTTCGACTGGACCAAGAAGGGCGAAGCGCTACAACCGTAATGGCCTTGCGCTCCACTTGCCTCTGCTTTGATAGACCCGCGCCAAACAGATGCATCCTTCTGTTGTGCGTATGGCCGCGTTGCGTCGACGAGCTTCTTCTCTAGTACCGAGATGCATCGTTGCATGTCCTTTAGACTGGACTCGAGCCGCTTTTTGTCCTTGCCGAGCTGCTGCAGGTACGCAAAGTACTTTTTCAGCTGCGTTTGCTGCACGGTGGTGATCTGCTGGTAATCTCGCGCCATTTCGCGCTTTTTGTCCACGAGGCGACTCAATTGCGTTTCCAGCTTGGCCGCCAACGACTGCAGTTTCTGGATCTCAAAGTCCTTGGTTTTCAAGCGCGCGTGCAGCGAAGTTAACGGAAGCGTTCTCAAGTGCGCTGCGTGACGATTTGCGCGACTCATTGCGGTTGGAGACACATCGACATCATTGTCCATCGCATTTGCATCAATTGGCTGTAGCATCGGTGCGTCTGCATTAGCACTCGGGAGAGTCAGGTTTGACGAGACCACTTGACAACCTGGAGGAATGGGAATGGCACAATCGAGGCGTTTCCGCATGTCTTCCAGTTCATGTGCCTGCTGCACCACGAGCGTTTGGAGATGACTGCGGGTTTCATCATGACCATCAGCAGAAGTAGGCTTGGTTGTCGTTTGTTGCGGAACTGCCGGCGGCTGAACTATGTTTTGAACGTTTGCATTTGCTTCCTGCCTTCTCGCTTCGTCACTCCCATAGCCTTCACAGCGTTCAATCAACGACGCATTCAATCGCGCCAGCTGCTGGAACATCAGCATGCACTGTTGTTGGTCTTTCTTCGCCTGCTCGTTGCTTGCTCTCTTGAGCTTCGCGAGCTCGTCCTGTAGCGCTGCGCATCCTTGGCAACGCTACATCGCACACGAGACGACGAGAGGTTAATCATTAGTCCATGCGTGCCATGTTGTAGATCCTAGTGCCTCGTGCGCAACGCGTACCTCGCTTAGTTTTCCCATCGTCTTCTCAGCGCAGACGAAGAAGGCTCATTCTCTACCGCCGTCATTCAAGAGACTCGCTTCCGTGACACCCTGCAAGTCCCAATTACAAACCAGCATGAAACACCCGCATCTCGAAATTGAGACTACGGCGGAACCCACAGGTCCATTTTTCTATTTCCGTCACCTGGTCACTCAGCCTCTGATCAACGATGCCGTTACTAGCCACGATCGGCTGACGACACGTCAGAACGACATCAAGTTGCAGTCTCCATCAGCAAGAGATGGACTCCCAAGATCTTCAACTAAGGAGGGTGATAGATGCCACGCGGACCTCCATTGACTGTGTGCATCATGAACCATCTTTTGGTCGGCTCGCATTGCCCTTGGAATCAATCAAGAGCCCAGACCATCAGTGTTTTTCCATGGGAGCCGCCGATGCACATCAACTCGATGATGATCGACCTCGTTGCACATGAGCCTTCGGATTGAGTGGATGAGCAATTGGCCACCATCACTCTCGAAATGGCTGCCGATAGTATCTTTTCTCGTGCAAAACGTCGCATTGATTGGCTTCCCGCCGTTGCAAGCGAAGAGCTCTTTTGGCGCATGAGCTGGTCTCAAGTGGGCTCCACATTGGCTTAGCTAGTCGGCCAATCAGAGATCGAGATGGCTATGTCTGTTACTTATTATAGCCAATAAAACAGTGCCAAAATGTATCCGACTAGTTTTACTGGCTTAAATGAGAAAGATATTGTTGTTGTTTGGGTCAGACACGGCATTTTGATGGGCTCTGATTGGCGAGTCAGTCCCTTCGCATTAACCAATCAGCGCCATGGATTCCGCCACCCCACGACTGTAGCCGTTTGGCAAAACAGCCTCTCAAACTCGAGCCTGCAACCATCAGCACACTCAATATTCACTATAATCAGGTCCAATCGCTCTCATTGTCAACCATTTATGGCAAATATAAAGTACGAAAGCCGTATTAAAGAGGTTACTAACTCCTGAACTTTCAAGAGATAACGGCATTTCGGGACTGAAGCACTTCTTTATGTTCGCAGCTTTCGTAATCGTCTGACCAAGGGTTTCCGCCGTTGCGTTGATGCATTTTCCAGTGTTGAATGAGACGCATCCTGCATTCTGCTTCATTCGCGAATCGCCCGCCTGCCGCGCACACCAACTGCCATCGCCTTGTGATCCAGTGTAAACTCCAGTAAGGATGGCCGCCTCCATGCGCCGCGTGCAGTCGACGTCGAGCACGGACTCGAGTGCCGAGCTACCGCCTCAGACGCATCAGAGTGACCTGCGCGCGCACTTTGCGCTGCCCAAGAAGACGTTCGCACAGCACCTCAAGCACCACGTGCCCATTCTCGAGTGGTTGCCCAAGTACCAGATCCGGCGCGACCTCAAGTTCGACATCGTCGCGGGCATCACCGTCGCGATGATGCTGATTCCGCAAGAAGTGTCGCTCTCGACCATCATGCACGTGCCAGCGCACCATGGGCTGTACACTGCGGCGACGGCGCCATTGGTGTATGCGCTGTTTGGCTCATCGACTGTGCTCTCGGTGGCCAGTGGCTCGGAAGTGGCGCTGTTGGTGGGGACGATCCTGAACCCCATTGAGAGCGAAGAAGAGCGCATCGCGACGGGCATCATGTTTTCGTTCCTCTCGGGCTGCATCTTGTTAACCCTTCGTATCCTCAACCTGAGCCAGATCGCCGACTTCTTCTCGCGTCCGGTCATGGGTGGATTCATCTCGGCTGGTGGCTTCCTGATCGCACTCGCCCAGGTGCAAAACTGGTTGCAGATCAAGGTCGAACACGCGACGTACCCTCCGCAGACTGTGTACAAGATCTTCCAGGGCATTGACCAGACCAACAAGTACAGCTTCTGGGTTTGCACGCTCTCGATCGCGTTCCTGTTTGCGCTTCGGTTCATTAAGAAGCGCTTCTTCCCAAACCCAGTCGTGAGTCAGCTCTTTGAGCCTGATGTGCCAGAGGCCAAGTCTCTCGAAGTGCAGCAGATCTTGACGCCGGTGCCTGACCACGGAACTGCTCCGCCTACCCAAGCCATGCACAGCCACGGGTTCTCGCTGACGGACCAGCAGTACGTGAGTATGGAAGCGACGCTGCACCAGCATGATGATGTCGATACCGCTAAGGAACTCCCCAAGTCCAAGGGCCAGCTTCTGTTGATCTTCATTGCTCGCACTTTGTGTGACTTGGGCCCGCTGCTCGTCTGCATCTTTGGCGGTATCATTGGCTACTCTGTCGGACCAAAGAAGATGAAGCTTACGGGTGATGTGCCAAGTGGATTTCCAACTCCTCTCGAGCCGTGGTATGGATTCAACAATGGCGTCATCGCCGGCGACAAGTTTGGTGAAATCGTGGTCAAGGCGCTGACGATCTGCATCGTCGTGTTCCTTTCGAGTATCGCGATGTCCAAGCGGCTCGCGATTCAACGTGGAGAAGATATTGATACCGGCAAGGAGTTGACTGGTCTGGGCATGGCCAGCATTGTGTGCGGCTTTTTCCAGGCGATGCCACCCACGGGCGGTATGTCGCGTACGGCGGTGAACCTGCAGAACGCGCACACCCAAGTCGCTTCGATCATTACTACCCTGATCGTGATCTTTTGTCTGTACACGATGACTGGCACTTTGTACTACTTGCCTCGCGCGACGTTGGCGTCGATTATCATTGTTGCTGGCTTTTCGCTGATTGAATTCAAGGAAGCCAAGTGGTTGTATCGTGTCAAGCGCGACGAATTCGTTGTCTGGGTGCTCTCGTTCATTTTGACCCTTGGCCTTGGAGTCCTCGACGGGCTCATCGGTTCGATCATCGTATCGATTCTCGCGCTCATGTACAAAACCAAGACGTCCCCTGTGGTGATCCTTGGTGAGTTGGACAACGGCAGCTTCGTCGACCGTGACGCGTACCCTCTCGCTCATCATCTCGACGACGTTATCGCTGTGCGAGTCGAGAGCTCGTTATACTTTGCCAACTGCGAGCGCGTTGCCGTGTTCATTGAATTGGAGATCGCGCGCTTGCAAGCAATCGGTATTCGCACCCGCGGCGTGGTCTTGGATGCGCAGCACATGAACGACATGGATGCGACGACGATCCAAGTCCTTTCCGACATGCAAGAGAAGCTCGCGGTGCGCAAGATCACCTTCGCTGTCGCGAATGCCAACGGCAAGTTGCACGACATGCTCGCCAACACCAACTTGCTGAAGCGCATCTTTGGTGGAAGCCCAAGCCTGCGCTTGGAAGAAGTCATTCGCATGCTTCGATCTCTTCCAGCGTCACCAACGGGCCGATCTGGGTCCACGATGGTATGAGTCGTCTACTATTTAGGTTTATTTTACTAATTGTACAGAGCACACTAAGAAAACGAAGTTACAAAAGCATCCGTGAGTCTTGATTCGCTGGCGTTATCTCTGTGGGCTATGAAGCAGGGAGCACTGCTCACAATCTGCTGTGTTCTTTCGACAGTGTAGCCACTACTTGTCTTTCTGACAGCAAGATCCGTCAATTGACGAATGTACCCATTTTTCTCCATTGTACTGTAAGGTTGCATGTATCAGTACATTCGTCTAGAAATAACAGTCTGTAAAATCAATATACTGCTTTAAGTGAGTAGTCAGCACAGAGTGTACCTATATCTCTGTCACCTAACAAGAAGACACGGTACAGACGAATGGAGCTCGTGGCGTGGGATGAGTTACCAAAAAGTGTAGGTACGCGTTTTTCCGACGGTGGAGTGAGCAGCATTTGAGATTCAATGGCACGTCATCGAGTGTCACTCGGGGTCTTCTCCACCACCGGCGCAACGCAAAGCATCAAGTTTAACAATGAGCATGCAGCTGACGATCAAGGACTTTAGCTACGTGATCCAGCGGATCAAATGCCATGTGACGATAACGAATTGACAGATCACGAACAAACTCAGATCGTCACATGATGTCGAACAAAGAGATGCGCAAGATCGATCAGTTAGTTTGTCTATGCTGCACTTTGTATTTACGAACAGCGGAAAGGCTGGTTGCACTGCTAATTACTGTAGTGCTTAAACTAGATACACATACGCTAATGTAATAACAAAGCGAGACTTTACACCGCACTGGTTCCGATACGGCTATTCGAAGGCGACGATGGCAGCGCTCGCAGCATGCGCACGACATCGTCGATGTGGTGGCTGGGGTTGCCTGCGAAGATGCGCTTGAGCAGGTTCGTGTTGGCAAACATGTCGTGGATCTTGCTGTTCGCGCCGGCGATCGCGAACGTGATATGGCGAACCGCCAGTTTTTCTTGCATGTCCGAGAGCACTTGGATCGTCGTCGCATCCATGTCGTTCATGAACTGCGCGTCAAGCACGACGCCTCGGGTGCGAATACCGATCACCTGGAGGCGAGCCATTTCGACCTCGATAAAATTGCCCACACGCTCACAGTTGGCAAAAAACAGCGAACTTTCGACGCGGACGGCAACAATGTCGCCCAGGTGGTTGGCAAGTGGGTACTCCTTGCGGTCGACGAAGCTGCCGTTGTCCAATTCACCGAGGATCGCGACGGGGGACGTCTTGCTCTTGTACATGAGTGCGAGCACCGAGACAATGATCGAGCCGATGAGACCGTCAAGAACACCGAGACCAAGCGTCAAGATGAACGAAGCAACCCACACGTAGAACTCGTCGCGCTTCACCTTGTACAGCCACTTGGCTTCACGGAACTCGATCAAAGTGAACCCTGCGACAATGATAATCGACGCCAACGTCGCGCGAGGCAGGTAGTAGAGCGTACCAGTCAGCGTGTAGAGAGACACGATAATCAGGAGCGTCGTGATGATCGAGGACAGTTGCGTGCGCGCGTTCATAAAGTTCACAGCGGTACGAGACATACCACCCGTCGGCGGCATCGCCTGGAAGAAACCGCACACGATGCTGGCCATGCCCAGACCAGTCAGTTCCTGGTCCGTGTTGATATCTTGACCGCGAGCGATACCGAGACGCTTGGCCATGGCGATACTGGATAAGTACACGACGACGCAGATCGTCGCGGCGTGGTAGAGCACCGTGCCAAAGTTGTCTTTGATGATGTGGTCGCTGTAGCCGTACCATGGCTCGAGTGGAGTCGGGAAGCCGCTTGGAATATTACCCGTGAGCTTGAGCTTCTTTGGACCAAGGTAGTAGCCGGCGATGCCGCCAAAGATGCACACGATCAACGGACCAACGTCGCAAGTAGTGCGAGCGATGAAGAGCAAGACGGCGACGAAGCCGTTCTTCGGAGCCTTGGCAGGTTCCACTTCGTGGTTCTGCGCGCGAGCGGCTTGCATGCTCAAGTACTGCTGGTCGTTCAGGGAGAAGCCGTGGCTGTAATTGCCCGAAGGCTGGACGCCATCCTGGACTGGGGTCAAAATCGGTTGGTGGTCCTCAAGCTTGGCTTCTGGGGCGTCCTTCTCGAACAATCGGGTCACAATCGGGTTTGGGAAGAAGCGTTTCTTAATGAACCGAAGCGCAAACAGGAACGCGATCGAGAGCGTGCCGATCCAGAAGCTGTACTTGTTGGTCTGGTCAATGCCCTGGAAGATCTTGTACACAGTCTGCGGAGGGTACGTCGCGTGTTCGACCTTGATCTGCAACCAGTTTTGCACCTGGGCGAGTGCGATCAGGAAGCCACCAGCCGAGATGAATCCACCCATGACCGGACGCGAGAAGAAGTCGGCGATCTGGCTCAGGTTGAGGATACGAAGGATCAACAAGATGCAGCCCGAGAGGAACGAAAACATGATGCCCGTCGCGATGCGCTCTTCTTCACTCTCCATCGAGTTGAGGATCGTACCGACGAGAAGCGACACTTCCGAGCCACTGGCCACCGAGAGCATGGTCGATGAGCCAAACAGCGCATACACCAATGGCGCCGTCGCCGCAGTGTACAGCCCATGGTGCGCTGGCACGTGCATGATGGTCGAGAGCGACACTTCTTGCGGAATCAGCATCATCGTGACCGTGATACCCGAGACGATGTCCGACTTGAGGTCGCGGCGCACATTGTAGTTGCCGAGCCATTTGATGATCGGCATCAAATACACGGCGCGGTCGTAGAGCGTCTTCTTGGGTGCCTCGAAGCGAGTTTGCAACGAGGACGAGGCGTCGTCGCCCGTGGTCGTGGAGCTGCCAACGTTGCGTCTTGTCGCCATTGCGTGACAGTTCAAAGCGACGTGCAATGCGGGACTTGTGCTACTTGGAGGAAAGGCGCGTTGCACTGCTCAATGCGAGGCAAATTGGAGAATGAGGAACCTTCTGGCGCTTAAGCGAATTGGAACCGAGGCGAGGTGCCGCCGCCAGATGAGGTAAACCACTTGGAACGGCGGTCCCACTGCGGGAATTCCAGCGTTGGAGGAGCGAGCGAGAGAGGGATGACGGGAAGAGCTCAGGCTCCAGCTGTCTGACCAGCGACTCTTCTTCAGACTCGGGGTGGCCGTTTGCGCGCAAACGATTGGCTGGAGACGGAAACCAATCAAAGGGTTGGGATCACGTGTGTCAAAGAGCTCCTGGTCAACAGTGGAACACGCCAGGGACGCCAAACGTTCCACATATCAATTTAGACGGATATGTATTATCAAAGGAGTAAGATGTCATGCATCGTTTGTTTTAGGTACTTTGTTGTATATCGTATTATAGAGGATATCTGTCACAAGAGGTTCGTTTCCCTTGTCTTGGCATGACCAAACGATCCTGCGGATATGAGCTTTATGATAGGAAAAGGACCACAAGGCACTGCCAACGTGGCGGTTGCTTGCCTTTTCCATCATCCGAGGGAAAAGCAGGAGGGTCCGCTCGTCAGTCAGCCACGCAAAACATTGCGATTCGGATCGCTGCAGCGCAAACAGCTCCCTGGGCTTCACAGTCAGGTCGCAGAGCGGCAGATGAGCTCAGCGCCAAGTTACTCCCCGTCTGCAGCCGCAATGGCGGCAGTTTGAACCCCGATACCTGGGTGAGAATGAGTGGGCAGCGCGCACGTTTGCGCTGTAATAACTTGCATGCTGTCAGTGACGTCAGGGGATGTCCACGCGGGAGTGGGGCTCTGCGTCTGCACTTTCCAAAAGCGTGGGGGGTTGTCCCGCATTCTGTTCCGCTTCTGCATTCTCGTGTCTGATTGATGTGTATGACAGGCATACACCAGAACACTCCATATTGTGAGTGCAGTGCAGCGGGACAATTGCCCCCGTCCAAAGCCCGTTGACAGCTTCGTCGATCACTGTTCACAGCGCCTCCTGATTGGCCGCGGCGCTCGGCCAATGACCTTCACGTGGGCTCACCTGTCATTGACTCCCAATCTTCAAACGTTGCACCCTCACTGGCCCCAAACGGTGTGTGCCAGTCGATGCCCATCCCCGCGCCTTTCAGCTCCTTTGACTGTTGTTCTGAAGCCATTTGCTGCCTCGAGACGCATCCTGTTGGCATCTCCTTGTGGTGATACATTGGAATCGCGCGCGCTGAGTGGTCTAACGGCGTCTAGTGGTTCTGACAACCCAGAGTTCTGGCCAGTCGCGTGGGTGGACGCGTCGCGGCCAGCTGGCGGTGCCACCATCTTCTCCCAGGCGTTTGCGCCATGCCTGTTCTCGCTCAGTTGCATTCATCCGTTGCTTTCTGTAGAGCGAGTGGGACTTTCGACGTGTTTCTTGGTCTTTCGATTGTGTGCACGTCGTGCATCGTTTCAGTGCCATTGCATCATCAATGAGTCAGTCTTTGGGTTCAGACGGCAACCTTGAAACACAAATTGAGTCCAGATGCATGGAGCGGGGGGAGAGAGCTCGCCAAACGACGGCAGTCTCGTGGTTTGTGTCATCATCATGCAGCTGCCCAGCCATTCTTTCAAAGTGTAGTAAACGCATTGGCAAAGAAAGAAAAAGCCCATGGGACCAGTTTGCCACTGTGCCCAGAAACAGATCCTGAACGGGGTCGTTGCTTCAGGCACAAGGCACACTCTGTTGAAGGGCTTCTGCAGCCTCTCGGGACTTTTTTCACCTTGTAGCCCATAGAACAGCAACTCAGCCACTCGTTGCGCTGCTGCGATTTCCGCGCTATATGGTGGGTGTCCACCTAAAGATGGCTCAATATTGCCAGACTCGGAGCTGCTCCTGTCATGCTGGCGTCTCGGAGCTCTCCTCTTTGCTGCGACATTGCAAATATGTCGGAGACTTACGCGTTAATTGGATCACGAGCAAAGAGCTGATTTCCCTGCGGTAATGCGCATCAACTAATCACATTGAGCAGCTCTCTTCGCGCAGTCTGGTGCTGGAAGAGGAGCGAAGCGTCCATCGGCGGCATATCGACTCGGCTCTGGCGGCGGCGCTGATTGGATTGCGGCATCGGCCAATGGCCGAGGCTCTCGAGGCAAAGTCATGGCTCATGACTCAATGACTCAGTACGTCGATCTGTACCACCGTCTCACGTACCACAATGTGAGCGAGCTGTCGCCTTTAATCCCAGCTTTCGGTTGCAAGTAATGAAGTGTACTTTGGTTAGTGCAGTAAATACCTGAGACTTCTCCTTTATTACAGTTGTCCGCTTATCGAACTGGTCTCGTCACATTTTCTCCTCAACGCTACATATTTCGCCCTTCGTCTTCCTGTCTCTCAACTCGCTTAATGCTGCAGCACATGGTACGAAGTCGATGGCGAGGCAGTCGCGGATGGGGAAAACGGCGATACGAGGTGCAGATGTGGCAGCGGCGATGGTGCCACATTGCTGCCTCGGCCCAGGAACTCGCCGCTGGACTGGCGGCTAGCATATCCTGCTTCCACAACGTCAACTTCACCACCACGAGGCTGCAGCGGCATCTGGATACTCTCGACGTGGTCCCAGCCCAGGTCGTGGTGCAGCAAATCCAGCGACTGCGCACAGAGGTTGCGCGCGACGAGGAGCTTGCCAGCCTCGTGGTACCGAGTTGCAGCTTCGCGCAGCGCTGCGACGGCCGAGAAATCGCTAAACAGGCATTCTTGGAAATCCAGGATCACCAATGCCGGGTCGTTGTTGATAGCGAAAAACGGACGGAACGTCGAGATCGACGAGTAAAGCAAATGACCCTTGATCAGGTACACCTTGGCTTCTTCGTGGCCCAGTACCAGCGCGTCCTCGTGCTCAGGATCCTGAATGTCGTGCTCATTGCTGAAATTGTGAGAGTTCTGGTGTTGGTGATGGTACACTTTCACGAACTCCGTCGTCGCCCGCATGGTGAGTTGTTGGCCACTTCGCCATCCGTTCACGAGGGATTGCCAGATCACACCGGCGATCACCGCGACGGCGAGGTTGATTGCCGCCGCGAGCGCCGTAACCATGATGATCGCGAACGCATCAGTCGGCTGCAAGTGGAAAATCAACTTCAGCGACGGCCAGTAGAACGTGTGAATGATGATCACGTACAAGATTCCCGTCAGGCATGCCACGGGGACGAGTTCAATAACCGAACTGGCAAAGAGGACCACGATGAACGTCGTGATGCCACCGACGATCGCAGACACGCGGAAGCGGCCGCCGTTCAGGATATTGCCCGTCGACTGGCCGATCATCGAGCACCCTCCCATGGCGCCGAAAAAGCCGCACAAGATGTTGCCGACACCTTGTGCGATGCACTCTTTCTTTGTGGCTTCGCTTGTCAGTCTCTGCTTTGTGAGGTCCACAACAGCTTGCAGAGTCATGATGGACTCGAAGAGTCCGACAGCCGCTAGACTCGCAGCGCACGAGATGACCGCGGACCAGTTCTTCACGCCGCTGAATTCTGGAAAGCCGAACGTTGGGAGCCCGCCCGAAAGCGGTGATGTATCGCCAATGGTGCGCACATCGTAATGCAACAGTGGGCGGTTGATGCCGTGCTCAAAGCCAACGCCAATGATCGCAACAGCGAGCGTCGGAGGCACGAGACGGCCAATGACCGGGATCTTGGGGAACCCGACCATGACGATCATCGTCAGCACCACGAGAAAGAACGTCGTCCACGTCGTCGGGTCCGAAGGTTTCATCCACTTGAGCAAATGGTTCACTTCACACTCGCCAAAACGCATCGTGTCGACGGTGCACACCTTGAATGTCGTCATCTGTGAGAGAAACATCATGAGTGCGAGACCGTTGAGGAACCCGATGTGCGCCGTGCGCGGGATCATCGAAAACACTTTGGAGAAGCCAAGCAGTCCGAAGAGCAACTGCAAGATGCCAGCGATCGTCAACGCGACGAACAAATGCTCGATGCGTTCCGCGAGCGGCAAATGACCCAACGATCCGTCGCTGCCAGTCAACTGCGGCATGACCACAGCAAGCGCGCCAGCCGCGCCAGCGACTGTGCCCGGCACTCCCCCCATGAGCCCAACAACGATGCCGAAAAAGCCCGTTGCATACAATCCCACGACTGGGTCCAGGTTCGCAACGTAGCTGAACGCGATGGTCTCGGGGATCATGAGCAGCATGGCCGCCACGCCCGCAAGCACCTCGCGCTGGAACAGCATCCAGTTCTGCGCATAGAACCGGCCCGCAGACTTGGTCATCGCGACGAGCTCCTTGGGAGCATCCCGTACTCGCTGCGTGCGCGTCGCGCACGAGTTCGAGCTCTCGCGCGCACGCTGGAAACTCTGCGTTACCCGCGAGAGGCCATGGCCGATCGTGTCGTTCCAGAGACGTCGCGGCGAGTATCTGGCGGCCCACGACGTCGCCGCGTGGCGGTCCGCGTCCTCGAGCTGCACGTAGCGGTAGGGGGACTTGGTGGCAGCAGCGGTGGCGCTGTTGTGGACGCTGACACTGGACAATACGCGCGCGTGACTCGTGGGCTCGTCCATCGCGGTGCTGGGGATGAAGGACGGAAAGAGAGAGAATACGCAGAGAACGAACGGCGGCAAGTGGCGCTTTTCGTGCCTTCGTTTTAGGTCCTGAAGAGCTGTGCGCATTTCGCTGATGAGTCGCATCCATCAAGGCTAGATCCGCCTTGCATAACAGGAGACAATTACCTATTCGAAATTAAAAGGTTATGTATAGGCTGTGATGCATTGTATAGAAGTGTTTCTCGTGTATTGTGTATAGAGAGGCTAGAGTCAACGAAGAGCTACAATCACTCGTTACAAATGCATGTTCAAACATGTCGCATGTCCGACCTACACTCAGCCTTCAACAACCACGTGACATCAATGGATCTGAGGGGATACTTTGTGGCAATGGTTGGTGTTTACTGCTGCTTGAGTTTCTCTCTGCTTCTTCACCTTCTTCAATGATCCTGTGCTCTGCGATTTGTCAGCCATCGAGGTCCTGGGTGCCTCGACAAGAGTTCTTGAGCGATAGACGATGAACCTGGGCTCAAAGTGCAAGGTTGTTTGTTAAACGAGCCAACCTACGTGAGTGCCGTACCTCACGCCGACAACGCGAAGAGCTCCAGCCAGTCTTTCTCTCTTCCTGTATCTTCTCTCACGAGGGTGCAAAATGGCGACTCTCTTGAGTTTATAAAGTCGTCCTAATCGGTAAGTAATGTCTCATTTCGTCTTGACTGTCTTGATTGGCACGAGTTTGCCCGAGACCGGGTCGACGCAGTAGAGCTCGTCGTGCTCTTTCACGAGCCGTTCGTACTCGAGCGCTTCGGGGTTGAAGTGGCACACCTGCTCAAACACGGCCTCTTGCATCGCCAGCTTCTCCTCTTTCACGCGCTCGTGCGAGTCGTCGATCTTGCCGGCAAACGTATCTTCTTTCTCCTCGAGCTCATCGTAGCACATCGCACTCTCGTTCACAGAAGCATGTTCGGTGATGATGGACCGGAATGCTTCCAGTAGGTAAGGGTGACGCAGCGCCTCTTTTGCTGTGATCCGCTTCTCCGGGTCGTACACAAGCAGCTTCTCCAGCAAATCGATCGCGAGAAGATTCGCGTTCGGGTAGAGCTCTGTAAAAGGGATCTTTGGCCGACGGCGCTGACGTTGTAGCCATTTCTGAGCTGCTTCTTTGTGGATGTTTCCGATATACACGGTATCCGGTGTACCCAGCACGTTAAAGATCTTGTTCAGTTGGTTCGTCGTACTCGATCCAGGAAACAGCGGTTTGCGTCCTAGCAACTCGGCCAAGATGCATCCTGCAGACCACAAGTCCGAAGGTTTATCGTACCGGCAACCGTCCAGCAAGATTTCAGGTGCTCGATACCAGCGCGTGACCACATACTCGGTCAGTTCCACGAAATGATCCACTCCAGATGCGCCTTGTTTGTCTTTTGCCTGAGTGTAGTCAACGTATCGAGCGAGACCGAGATCGCACACTTTCAGCTCGCACGTACTTGTCACCAATACATTGGAAGGCTTCAGGTCACGATGCAAAATGTCGGCCGAGTGCAAATACGCCAATGCACGCAAGATCTGGCGCATGAAGTACGCGACGTGCTCGTCTGTGAGCGTTTGTGTCGAGTGAATAACCCGATGCAGATCCGTTTCCATCAAATCAGTCACCAAATAAATATCTTCCAGGTAACAGAGACGCTCGGGCCGTAAAACGTCGTACAGTCGAATCAGGTTTGGATGCGCAAGCTGACGGAGTAAGCAAAGTTCACGAAGCAACCGCTTGGTATCTGGCAGCTCTGCAAACGCGTTGGTAATCTTCTTGATCGCGACGGTCGTTCCAGATTCAACATCACTGGCAGCGATCACTTCTCCATACGTGCCCGAACCGACAACTTTGATGAGATGATATTTCTTTGGCACGTCGAACACCGTTTTCTTCGCTGCAAACACATGATTGTCACGAGCGAGTTGTTTGAGATGTCCTTCTGTTTCCGATTCTTGAGGGTTGCTTTCCACGCTCTCCATACTAAGAGAATTGCGCTTTGGAGGCGATCGCATGGAGGACTGGACCACAAACCGACCAGTCGAATCGCCTGCGACACCCAAGTGCCCGCCACCTGCAAGTCGGTCAGATCGTAGGAACTCTCGCAATGATTCAGAAGAAAGACTCTGCACCAGAGTTTCTTCGCTGTTTAACCGCCGCAATTCCGATCCGCTTGCCCGAATACCGATATTGCCCAGGCTCTGCCGTCTTCCGAGAATCTTTGGGTCGTTCAGACTATCAGCAGATGAGATCGTCGGAGCAAAGATAACACTCGCTTGAATCCGGCCCCGAAACACAGTCGGTGGTGCCCAAGACTCTTTGCAGTCATTGTACTGGTCACATAAATTGTGCCATCGGGGCAACGCTCCGTTCGCCTTTGCATCCGCAGATCCGCTGAAGAGAGACAAATACGGAGTAAGGTTGATCTTGCACACGCCAATGATCTCGTCTGCCAGCATGAACCGACTCTGGAACACCTCCAGCTTCAGAAAGTACGTAAATCCACGCGCACAGCCAGGGAATTCCAATCGAAGATTGCTCGCCCACTGAGGGTTCAGAGTGCCAATCGAGTCACTCCCTGGATCAACCTCCAGCGAGCACTTGCAGATATTTGTTACACATCCGCTACGATCGCCAAACGGGGCAAACGTTCTCTCTCCAGAGATACCAGCAGCGCGCTTGAAACCGCGGAATAGTCTGGTGCTCGATGACGGTCGTCTCTTTTCCGACAGTGCTACTGGATGTGATTTAGACAACTCATCGGTCCGGATGCCACTGCTGTGGAGGTCCAGCCCATCAAGTGTCCGCTCCATATGAGTGCCTTCTTCGAGAATACAACGAACGTACACTGGATAAACCTTCTTGGACGATGACGATGCAGCACCACTGCCTTTGCCGTGCTGGGACGAGTTCAGATGCTGACTGCTTCCGTTCTTGCCGTTAATTTGCTCGACTGGATGCAACTGCAGGGCACGCAAGATCTGGACGTAAAACGTGCCAGGTGGTATCGACTGCGATATTGCCGAGGTCTCTCCCGGTAAGACAAGACGAATGTTTTCTCCACGTGCAGCGTCGTCAAATGCTACAGAAAGTGCCACCGAGTCGCCATTCATGTGCCACCGAACAAGCCGATCCTTGTGATCCAGCCACAACTCGTGGACGAAAAGCTGGGTGATGCGGCGGCTGTCGTGGTTGACAAGACAGTAAGTTTCTTTCCCTGTGACCACCAAACGCTTCTCCCAAGTTGACGGTGTAAATGCGCTGAGTGGTCCTGGTTGAGAGCTTCCACGAGGGGATACTGTGTAGTTGCCATTCATTTCAGCTGGTGAGGCGGCAAAACCGTTGTCAATTGTCTCGTGGTCGCTGAACCCGTCAATGCAGTCGGCGTCTCCTCGAACAAGCTCCATCACCTCAACCATCGTAAATGATTCGACTTCGACACTTTCCAGCAACGTCGAGATGAACAGCAAGACGCCGTCGTAGCGACGGTATTGTCCCCAGAAAGGTACAATTGGCGGGAAATTCGAGGTTACGACCACATCTGGGTGAATGCTCTGGAACAGCAGCGGGAAATCGCTCAACTCCTGTCGCAGCAGTGCTCCAAGCAGGCGATAAAACTTGGACGCATCCAGTGGCTGGGACCCGAATGCAATGTGAGGTCGAGCGGCCTCAGGAGCCTTCGTGATCGCAACCTAGCTCAGCAAAACAGAAACGATACACAAGTCGGTGAGGTTAGGAACGCTAGTTATGCTACAACCATGGCCATTCAGTAAGAAACTCACAGTGATGGCACGCTTCCACTGGTCCTTTTCGAACGCCGTCCGAGAGCTGAGATGATTGGTTCGGTGCCCTTCAGTTAGAATGCGAAAGCCATTCGGTTTGCCCATGTTGTCATCTTCAACACTCTGGATGTGGATTCGGCCGATGAGTTTGGTGTTCATGATGAAATCTTCGCGCGATTCGTAATACGCCATCGTCTCCCCCTCCAGCACGCAGTACAGAGCCTTCCAGCTCTGCAACAGGTCGCTCTTCTTGTTCAGGTAACCTTCAAACGAGATCCCGTCGCCATTTCGGTAGCGCACAGTGTGAGATCGAGAGCGAGTGGTTTGCACAGCCGTTGACCCTCGAGACGGGTTCACAACTACGGGGGCGGCAGGCGGAGGCGTGCCGGCAGATCCATTCTTCCTTGCTTGCTTGCTGCTTGACCCTGCTGCATTCGCATCGCCATCTTCGTCGCTGATCTCCTCTAAGAATAGCGTGCTGGTGTCGCCAATGCGCGCATGCGGCCTTCTTGGCGGCGCGCCAGGCTGGATGCGCTGCTGCAGAATGCTCATGAACGCATTCATGCGCGTGCGCTCGAGTGGGTCGGTGTTCTTGATCGAGATCGCGATCTGCTCCGAGCCGTGCAACTGCTCCAGGCGGATCAACAGCACCGTCCGCAGACCGAAGCTGTCCGAAATGCCCGCGTACCCGTAGATCGCAAATACTCGCTGTCGAGTCGCGTCGCTGCCTTTCGCTCGAGGCGTCAATGGGAATGATTCCTTCGATGTGTCACTGCTGCTTCTGCGTACTGCTGGCGACTCGCCTCGCTGGGGAAACACCACGATATCGTCCCCAATGGCCTCGAGCAGTTGCGTGCGAAAGTCCGCGCAGTGCTGTTCGTCTTGGTCGTCGCTCTGAAGCTGCTGCTGTCCGTTCTCTAGGATCGTGTCGTTGACTTTCCGCAGCGACCCATCGCTCTCCTCTCGACTGCCGCCTGCTGCTGCTGTCGTCGTGACCTTCTTGACGTACTTGGTGAACGAGCAAGACGAGCCGATCTGCAGCGTCGCATTCTGCCAGAGCGTGTGGAAGAGCTCGCGCGACATCCACGGCGTCTCGATGCGCTCGATCTCCACGACGCACTCCTCCTCGCCGTCCAGCGTCAGATTGCTCTCCCGTCGGTTCAGCGTCAAGTTCGCCTCGCGCCGCGTAATCGACATGTTGGCCTCGCGCCGGTTAATCGACACGTTGGCCTCGCGGTGATGGTTCATACTCGCCTTGTGTCCAAATCACCTCGCGCGCTTCCAGCGCCAACAATGCGCTTCAAACCGGCCCAAAAATACACACAAGCGCTTGGGACAGACAGGCGTCTCGGTGGGGCTCACTCTCCGATTATAACACTGACACACACAGGCGCGTGCGTATGAAGGGAAGGTGTGGGGCGTCTTTATATAAAGTGTCAGAAGCGCGTGGTGGTGGCGAATGCAGAGTGAGCGCGTGGCTGCTCAGACTGGGGGACTTGGTACCACAATGCGGAGCATGTCCCGCCATACACACACACACACACACACAGAGGGCAAACTCCAGTTCAACAACGCGAAAGACGACAATCGTACTTACACGAGACAGGTCGGTACCACCATGGTTCCTCTTTTCGTGCGTGCATTCTCTAAATTAGTAATAAGTGAAGATTGATGGCATATAACATAAATGTTCTAATTGTCGAAAGCATAAAAACAGAGAGTGCGTCAACTCCTGTTTCTAAAGTCGACATATATGTTAGATGCCATCGATCCATCACCTCGTCTCTCCCAAATCCTGTCAAAAGCGTTTAAAAACCACACTTTTTTTTTCTATCAGTCAGTTTTCATTGAATCAAGGCAACTGACACCACGTCACACATTTTTGTTCTCAATGGCTTCATCATCGTTGTGCGCATCTGCGGCATCTGGGCAGATGGACTCATGTCTCCTCTCGCTTCTCACACGCTTCTCCTTCTCCCACGCGCATTGGCTGCCTCTTTTCTCTCGCTTCATTCCCGAAAACCCTCGCGTGTAGCATCTTGAGAGCACATCCCCAGGTGCCCAAGTATCAACCTCAGTAGCTCCGCTTCCCAATGTCGACGTCCAACGCTGCGATTCCGAACCTGCAAGGCGAGCCTCGTGCACCTTCGTCTGCATCATTATCTGCTGTCGACAGTGACGTTGTCGTGTCGTCACATGCACCGCCTCGACCCCGATCGTCCGCAGAACAGGCGTCCCTGTTGCGCAAGGCCGTGCACCGACTGCAGTACTACGCGCCACCGATCGAGAGCGTGCGCACGGTGCTCGATGACTTCCAGGACTTTATCCAGCAGGGCAACATGATCGACCTCGCGGTGGGTCTCATCCTCGGCAAAGCGTTCACGGACATCCTGAACTCGTTTGTCGTTGACATCCTCACGCCGATCATCAGTCTCTTTTCAGGTACGAGTCTCTGATAACGCTGCGATTTTGCCCCGGTTATTGTCGTCGTTGATCTATAATGAATGTGCTGGATGGGGTTGCGTATTGTGTAATAGAGCGCAGTATCGTGAATTATTTCTTCGTGGCGCGGTGCCCAGTTAGTCTTCCGCACTGCACAAGCTCGACGTGGGAGACCTGGAAGCAAGGTTTGTGCTTTGGAGGATGAAAACGTAGACAACGTGTTGCGTACTGACAACCTGGGGACTCGTAATTTGGCTTGTAGCGCGCGATGCTGGCGCTGTGACGATCAACTACGGGCTGTTTCTCGAGAACATCGTCAACTTCATCATCAATGCCATCTTCCTCTACGTCGCCATCAAGAAATGTACGTTTTGGCTTGGAACCTCTCACTACTTTGTGTTGCGATCTGCTTCGTCGCGTGCCTAACAAATGATCGTGTCTGGTGTATATGCGTCGATAGTTGTCGAAGTGGTCTTCAAGCGAAACGTGTCCGTGAAGAAGCAGTGTCCGTTCTGCAAGGAGTTCATCAAAGGCGCAGCAACGGTCTGCAAAGAGTGCGGGTCGCAGCTCACTCGGCCCCAGCAATAGAACAGGATAGATGGAGCATGGAGTGGGTGAACAATAGATGCACGTACACTAGAGCAATGTAGCGTATTCACCGACCTATGCGGGACACAAAGAGTAACCAGGCTTTCAGTCGGCGATTGCTATCGGAGATTCGCTCCCATCTAAGCGCACGTCAAGTCCACAACACTGGCGTTTTCGTGGCCATTCCTTAGCAGAATGCGCTTTCCAGGTCATTCGACATTGTTATTCTCTCGCCTGAATGAAAAGCGATATGTGGTGGATTCTGGGCATCATTCTCGATATTTTTCTTCATTTCTACCAGCAACTACTTGAGCGACTAGATTATTGTAAAAGTCCCAACCCAACTGTACGAATGTACCGCTCAATTATTGGCTACACCGAGTGGTCGATCAACTTGATGCGCGCTTAGATGCACATAAGTAGAACTATTGCTGGTGATGGCTCGATGCTTTGCCATCAGACACGCGTCGACGCCTTGGACCAAATAGATCTCGTCGTTGACGCGGTGGTAGCCGCACTTCTCGTAAAAGCCTCTCTTGTCGTACCGCGCCGAGAGTGCAAACGAGTCGACGACCCCTGCTAGGTGCTGCTCGATACCAGTCATCAACGCCACGCCGTAACCTTTGCCGCGGCACTCCGAGAGCACAGCGACGCGACCGATCGTCGCCTCGCGCGATTGCGGATCCAACTGTGCGCGCGCGGCGGCAACGTACTTGTCTTGCTCGACGTCTTTGCCCAAAAAGTGCCATGTCGTATCCTCCGCATCGGACTCTTCAACCTCGAGATCGCCGTCAAAGCCGGACTCGTCGACGAACACTTTGTAGCGCAGTGCGAATGCGATCTTCTGTTCTTCAGCTGTAGTCACACGGGTCACGAGCAGCGTCATCGTAGACGGAAATTGGATTTGATCGTGTGTGTGTGTAGGTGGTTGGATGCTATTCGCGAAATGGACCGAATGGAACACCAGCGGCCACGGCAACAAGTCCTGGGTCGTCGATGATCTTTCGCCATCAGCATTGCCATAGTGAGTGAGTGACCTGAAGTAGCGCTGCTCATTCCGAGTAAACAGAAAGCAGACTGATGATCGCTAAATTGCTGTTCTATTCCGTGATAAGTCGGCACATTACTACTAACTCGACATAACTTGACGACTTTGGAGACTTTTTCGGTGACTTTGCGTGGATGCGCTTCACAACTGACGACACGCATCCAAACATTCCACTGAGATGACACGAGACTGACCGACCGACCGAACGCCTTTCTGATGGCTCCCAGTCAAGCGCAGCTGTCGAAGCACATCTAAACACGGCGATGGGGTGCACACAAACTTGCGTCTGGCTCCCTGAAATGACTCTGTGTCCATTGTCAACATGCATCTAAACGCTGCGCTGGGGTGTGCACTAGCCAGCTGACCCAACTCCATCGCTCCAGACTACCAGCGTCCGCTAATTTCAGTACGGTCAACTGCACTGTCCTCTATTTTTTCTTCCAGCAAATCGTTTGAACTGCGAGGAGACTCGACAAACGCGACTTGCTTCGTTCGTTCCATTCGAGCGCAACCGGAGGCGGCACGGATGCAGTCTGACTGGCTGGCGAGATCGAGACATCACTCCACACAGATGCACACAAATCAGGGTGTCGAAGCTTGCTTGCCGTGAGGCTGTGAGGATTCTGAATTTTTGTGCGAGCTCCCAAAAGGGATGCCATTATAATATGTGATATTCGATGCACGCCCTTGCACTGACATGTCCTGTGCCAACGTGTTCATGTCAAGGCGGCTCTCGAGTGTAGTGGTTTGATCAAGGGTATCAAGGACGTGGCTCCAAGTGTGCCTGGCACCATTGACGTTTTCACGAACAGCAATTTATCAGTGCACTTACGTGCAAAAAGTCCAACTCTCAGTAATCTACATGAACCATATTGACTTGTCAAGGCTCTCCCAGGATATCGCTTTATCAATCTAAACACAATGTAAAGCCACAGCAGCAGCCAGACGCAGACACAGACAGGTTCGAAATCTTGTTGAACATTCCCTTATGATCACACTGAATGGTCACTTGATGAGTCCAATGCGCACTTAAGTCGACGTTTTGCTGGTGATGGCTCGATGCTTTGCCATCAGACACGCGTCGACGCCTTGGACCAAATAGATCTCGTCGTTGACGCGGTGGTAGCCGCACTTCTCGTAAAAGCCTCTCTTGTCGTACCGCGCCGAGAGTGCAAACGAGTCGACGACCCCTGCTAGGTGCTGCTCGATACCAGTCATCAACGCCACGCCGTAACCTTTGCCGCGGCACTCCGAGAGCACAGCGACGCGACCGATCGTCGCCTCGCGCGATTGCGGATCCAACTGTGCGCGCGCGGTGGCAACGTACTTGTCTTGCTCGACGTCTTTGCCCAAAAAGTGCCATGTCGTATCCTCCGCATCGGACTCTTCAACCTCGAGATCGCCGTCAAAGCCGGACTCGTCGACGAACACTTTGTAGCGCAGTGCGAATGCGATCTTCTGTTCTTCAGCTGTAGTCACACGGGTCACGAGCAGCGTCATTGTCGCCAGAAGCAGGTGGATTTGGATCCAGCCGCGTGGGTATCGTTCTAGTCGGACGCTGCTTGCGAAATGGAAGAACTACATAGTAGCGTCCCGATCCCTTGAAGGACGTCCTCATCCAGCGTAGCCACGATTATCTGGTGAAGTAATTGGTCTGGAACAAACAGTAACCAAATGATGGTCGATTGTATACATGAACGAGCAGCTCTTCGATCCGTAATAGCTCGGCGTGGTGATCCTAAGTCACCACGATCCGACGACTTGGACGGACTTCCAGTGGCTTAGTGTCACTGCTTGCGCTACTGTCGCCATACATCCAAACACGGTGCTGGGATGCAACTGACTCTCACTCGCTCCGTGAACCTGGACGAAACATGAACCCTTGCCCATCAGATCTCAGCCAATCTTGATCTGTTCGATGCTAGGATCTCGCAATTGGGTGGAGAATCGCTATAGCATTGCATCCCTTAATTCCACGCAAGCGCAGTTGACGTGGGCGTGGTGCTTCCATTAGAATTAAGGACGCCCTTGCACACAGCATGAGCAGTAGCCCAAAGTGTCAAAAGCCATTTTTTAAAGTATCAAACATGTATCCATATTAAAATAGAGAGCTCGGTACTTTGGTATCGCACACTATACTCAATTATACACCTTATCCGAATTCGCAACATATTATACGCGTCCACTCTTTTTTCCCTTCTCATTTCCCCAAAAAGCGCGAAAATGGCGGCAACGACTCCAGCGGCGACGTTCGACTGGGAGCGCGCGCTGCAGCAGGACCGGCGGCTGCCGCGCATGCAGCAGCTCGTGGAGTCCATTCTGCACGCCAACTTCCCCGCCGTCGCCGACAAACTGCGCAAGGAGGACCCGCCCGCGCGCCAGTACGCTACGACTCCAATGGCTCCAGCACCTGTTCCAACAGCGCCAGTATCGGCTGTTAAACAAGAGATGGCGGCAGCTATGAGCAGCAAGATGGATCGTCTGATGCCGGAGAAGGCGCGCCAGTCGATCCCAATTGTGGAGCAGCAGTCGGACTACTTGAGCGCGAGCGAGTCGAGCGAAATGGACACGCGCGAAGTGGACCCGATGGACGAGCTGAGCGACTTTGAGACGCAGTCGAACGAGTCGCAGCGAGAACAGCAGTCGACCTCTCAACAGCAGCAGCAGATGCAAGCGCCGCGAAATTACACATCGAGCGTGCCACTGGCGCCACAGACTGACGAGGGTGATTTCAATAACGACGACGGAAACGACGTGGAAATGGATGAAGTTGATGACGACGGCGACGAAGAGGTACGAAAATGGACGGCTCCCTGTTCTTTGTACTGGATGTAGCTGCTCATTTGTGTGTGGAGCGTAGGACGAAGACGACACGGCGTGTGTGGTCTGCAACAGCAGCGAGAACGAAAAGCAGATCCTGTTGTGCGACAAATGCAATGGCGGTAAGTTGTCGTGTATGTGTTTTTTGAGCTGTCATACTGATGTGAGGCTTCTTTATTACTTTGTGCGTTTAATGACTAGAATACCATCTCTACTGTCTATCGCCGCCGTTGACGCACGTTCCGGAAGGCGAATGGTTTTGTCCAATCTGTGCGCCAACTCAAATCCAAGCGCCATCTCCACAACCGCCAGTCAATACTACGACGAGCAGGTTGCCGCCAACTACCAGCAACTCTACGCCTTCAGTCGTGGAAACGGAGCGCCAACTACAAATGCCACAGCGGAATGCCAACGTGCCAGTGCATCAGTACGCGCCAGCTTCCACGACCCAACCTTCAAGCTCCACACAAGAGAGCGCACAGCAAATCAAACAGGAGCACGCACGACAGCAACAGCAATCTGGCTCGGCTCCGAGCCAAGGATCGTCAGCAGCGCCACCACGTAGCGCGCCGCCAGCACCACCGCAACACACTTCACCATCTCCCAGCTCATCAAGTGTAAGCGCTCGTATCTTTGATTGTATTTGTAGTCTTTATGCATTTTCTGGAGAGCTCAGCTCATTCTGATGTGTGTATATGTGTGATCTCAGGTCGCACATGCGTTTGAGAGCGACGCCGAGAAGAGCAATCAGCTGCTGATCCACGCGTGCCAGTGTGACGACGCCAAGTGCGTCGATCCCGTGCACCGCGAGTTTTGTCCGCACATGAAGCGCTTCCTGCGAAGCGCGTGCTGGGCGTCGCACAGCGAGAAATGGCGGAGTTTCCGCGTCGCGCGCGTGACCGCCGAGCTGTTTGCGTACCATGCACTGCAATGCCACGAACCGCGCTGCAACGTCCCCATGTGCGATCAACTGCGAGCCGAGGAGTTTGTGTGAAAGAAGAATGAGTTTGCGGTCGCTTTTCGATGCTGTCTGGGTATTTTTTCTTGTTTTTGCTTCTTTTCTTCTTTATGGCCATCGCCGGTGGCAACGAAAACAAGAGAAATCGGTTCGTAATTGCGTGGATTTGTGGGATTTTTGGTTTACTTGGTTGTACTTGTCGTATGTTCCTCTATGCTTGAGCGTCAAGTGAATGTGGTTGATCTCGACTCTTTTCTCGGAGGTTCAGCATGAGTCCACATTACAGTGAGCGAAAAGAAGAAGGAACAAGAATGTTCCTGAGAGTATCAAGGCTGAAGGCAAACGAGAGCGAGAGAGTGTGATGTTCTGGGGGAGCTGCGGCGAAGGCTTAACCACCAACATCGTACGAAAACGACCGGAAGAAGCCAGAAGATGGCTACGAATGCATTCTGGAGATACCACGTGAGGGTTGCACTCGGGGACGTGAGTTCAATACACCGACTTGACAACGAGTGCCATGCAGCTGTAAAGTCGAAGATGGAGCCACTTTTGCATACGGTATTTCGCTTCCACTTCACAGAGAGAGAGCCGAGCGATTGCACAATCGCTAGGAAATGATCGCGTCTAGCACCCGGCTCACAGACACGCCAGCGTTAAAATTCGGCTCGGTTTAGTTGACAAGAGCGAGCAGCCAACGAAAAAAAGAAAAGCTCCGAACGGATCCAGGTACGCGAGGTGGAGCTCAGTTGAGTGGCACGAACTCTCGACGTGTGTGTATGATGCGTGTCTTTCCAGGGCAGGCGTAGCGCCACGGCTTTCGACGTGAGTCCAGTGGAGCGAAATGGGTTGTGTGCGTCGCATGGTGCTGCTGGCTGCCCTTACGAGGTGGATCTTCTTGTAAAAAAGCGGTGAGATGGACTCCGATATGCCAGTGCGAGTTTGCATAGAGTCAACGGCTTTGCGGTTTCGGTTCAGCTTTATGAAGCGAAGGTTGGAGACCTAACGGATGCGCTCTTTGTGTCTGTCGACGCGGCTCTGGGCTCACGTCATGACACGAAGCGCGTGCACGCATGGATTGGCTGCCGGAAGAGACCAATCAGTCCCTCGGACCCCTCCAGATCATAGCATCAAACACCAGCACGACCATTTGCCTCACGTTCTGACAATGTAGATGGGACGACGCTCGATTAAGCCACGACCATGCGGTAGAGTTGGCGATCAACATTGGTGTTGTGGTTCTACATAACGCACGTAGTGTATGTGTTTAAATAAGCTCTTCGCTGTGTCGCTTGTGTGTTTGTGTCGACATGGACTTTGAATCTTCTCCGAGCAGCGCAAGAGACAATGACGTACACTCCATTAAGGCACAACTCTGTGACACGATGCCTGGGGGACTCGGACACACCTTTCGAGAGTACGGCAGGACAGCCTCAAGGCGCGCCTATCAAAAGAGAAAGATCTCGAGAATTGTCGTCGTGCATCAGAACATGGACGCAACGCCCGATACGGCGGAGACCTCGAAGGTGCACTTTGCGTATGTATCAACACCACCACAATGGAATCCGATCCCATCTTCCTTGTGCCAACAAAGACAAGCCTGCGAGTCAACTTCAGATGTTCTGACACGGAGAGTGAAACAACATATCAGAGAAGCAACCTCCTCATGTCAGCTCGTCATTACGGATGCGCCCGAGTGGATTAAACGAGGAGGAAATCCCAGATGACTTTGTCTAGAAACTGTTGAAGGACGAAGCAACCCTTGAACCACCTGATCAATCAGACTGTAGTCTCATGCAGCGACCACTGTGTCAGAATGGCCTTCAGCCTGCAGCATGTTTGCTTTTTTCATATGGGGAAACGCTGCTTCCTGAGGTTCTCGGCAATTTTCGTCGTCGAGGTGAGGTGAGCCCCTCTTTGAAAACACTGCAATAATACTCGGTAGTTGAAACGAAGGGATGCATTTGCATTGCAGATACCTTCATGAGTGAGCTTCCTGTGATGTCTGGACCCTCTCTATTGCAAGTAACGGCTCGTGTCCAACATGGAACAGAAACGTGTAGCCATTCGTTCGGCGTCCTCCATTTGACAGCCGTCGAGAACGTCTCGCTGTTGGTCGAGCAGCTCCACCAATCAGAGGTGCGCATGGAACCAACGCAACGGCCGCGCTCTGGTGCCACTGTGCCGAGACGAAAAGTGAGGTGAGCCCGCGCCAATGCCGGTGCAGCTCGGCGATGGCGTGGCGTTTCTCGCAAGGATGTGGTCGGATCGCTCTTCACGCGTTCTCAAGTCCATCCTTCGGTGGAGAATGCACTTGTTGCAGCAACCGCTCGTTCTTTCTGTGGTCAGCTCTCTCTCTCTCTTTGTGCCCAAGCGACGGTTTGTGCGATGCGCATACATGTTAGAAAGGGCAGGAGCAGTCAAGGCTGAGGCACCAAGTTGCGGTGTAGCCTCTCGCTCTCTTTGATTGTGAGTGAGTGTCTTGGCTTTTGACACGCGCCGATCCAAATGTCCCTCATTCTCTCATTTGCCTTCAAGTAGCGACTTCGACTTCGACTTCGACGACCCGCTTGCCTCCCAGCAAATATTCGCGCGATGGCCACTCAACGACACACTGCCGCAGCGACTCCCACGGACCAGGGAAACAATGCGCTACTGAACACGCGGTTCGAGGTGCCCAAGAAGACGCTCTATGATCGCGCCGTGTACTTGATGCCGATCATCAAATGGCTCGGCAACTACAATGTGCGCCGCGACCTCAAGTCGGACATCGTCTCGGGTATCACGGTCACGATGATGCTGATTCCGCAAGAAGTGTCGCTCTCGACCATCATGCACGTGCCAGCGCACCATGGGCTGTACACCGCTGCGACGGCGCCATTGGTGTATGCGCTGTTCGGTTCGTCGACCATGCTCTCGGTGGCCAGTGGGTCGGAAGTGTCGCTTCTCGTCGGTACGATCCTCAACTCGATGGAGAGCGAAGAAGAGCGCATCGCGACGGGCATCATGTTTTCGTTCCTCTCGGGCTGCATCTTGTTGATCCTTCGTATCCTCAACCTGAGCCAGATCGCCGACTTCTTCTCGCGTCCGGTCATGGGTGGATTCATCTCGGCTGGTGGCTTCCTGATCGCACTCGCCCAGGTGCAAAACTGGTTGCAAGTCAAGGTCGAACACGCGACGTACCCTCCGCAGACTGTGTACAAGATCTTCCAGGGCATTGACCAGACCAACAAGTACAGCTTCTGGATCGGCACGCTCTCGATCGCGCTCCTGTTTGCGCTTCGATACGCTAAGAAACGCTTCTTCCCAAACCCGATTGTGACCCGATTGTTCGAGAAGGACGCCCCAGAAGCCAAGCTTGAGGACCACCAACCGATTTTGACCCCAGTCCAGGATGGCGTCCAGCCTTCGGGCAATTACAGCCACGGCTTCTCCCTGAACGACCAGCAGTACTTGAGCATGCAAGCCGCTCGCGCGCAGAACCACGAAGTGGAACCTGCCAAGGCTCCGAAGAACGGCTTCGTCGCCGTCTTGCTCTTCATCGCTCGCACTACTTGCGACGTTGGTCCGTTGATCGTGTGCATCTTTGGCGGCATCGCCGGCTACTACCTTGGTCCAAAGAAGCTCAAGCTCACGGGTAATATTCCAAGCGGCTTCCCGACTCCACTCGAGCCATGGTACGGCTACAGCGACCACATCATCAAAGACAACTTTGGTACGGTGCTCTACCACGCCGCGACGATCTGCGTCGTCGTGTACTTATCCAGTATCGCCATGGCCAAGCGTCTCGGTATCGCTCGCGGTCAAGATATCAACACGGACCAGGAACTGACTGGTCTGGGCATGGCCAGCATCGTGTGTGGTTTCTTCCAGGCGATGCCGCCGACGGGTGGTATGTCTCGTACCGCTGTGAACTTTATGAACGCGCGCACGCAACTGTCCTCGATCATCACGACGCTCCTGATTATCGTGTCTCTCTACACGCTGACTGGTACGCTCTACTACCTGCCTCGCGCGACGTTGGCGTCGATTATCATTGTCGCAGGGTTCACTTTGATCGAGTTCCGTGAAGCCAAGTGGCTGTACAAGGTGAAGCGCGACGAGTTCTACGTGTGGACCTTGTCCTTCCTCTTGACGCTTGGTCTCGGTGTTCTTGATGGCCTCATCGGCTCGATCATTGTCTCGGTGCTCGCACTCATGTACAAGAGCAAGACGTCCCCAGTCGTCATCCTCGGTGAGCTCGAAAATGGTTCATTGGTAGACCGCAAGCTGTACCCTGACGCAAGAAACTTGGGTGAAGTCGTGGCTGTGCGTGTGGAAAGCTCGCTGTTCTTCGCAAACTGCGAGCGCGTGTTTGTGTTCGTCGACAACGAAATTGCTCGTCTGCGCTACGAAGGCATCCAGGTCCACGGAGTTGTCATTGACACGCAACACATCAACGACATGGATGCGACCACGATCCAAGTGTTTTCGGATATGCAAGAGAAGCTCGAAGTGCGCAAGATCCAGTTCGCCATCGCGAACGCCAAGGGCAAGATCCACGACATCATCGCCCACACGAACTTGCTGCAGCGCCTCGTGGCGCGCAACCCGAGCATCGACTTGGAGAACGCTGTGCGCATCCTTCGCGATTCGCCGGCGTCCAACCTTACGTCGCCAACGTCGCACGTCGGCACCAACTCCGTCTAAAGCACCGTCGCGCGGGCTTCGTCCTGAGCGTGCGCTCTGCTTTTTTCCATTTTCTTTTTCTCCATTTCGTCTGTTTAGAGCTGCTTGCAACTAGCAAAACAGACTATCGTTCTTCTTTTTGCAATTTGTAAACACAATTGATATTGAATGAACACATGTCTGAGTTGACAGCATTTATAACCGGTTAACAACCGTTTCAAAACTGTCCTCTGAAGGAATGTCCTCCTGCAAGTGACAACCCGTGATGGTTTCAGAACCGACTAACGGACTTGTCGTGGTCGGTTCCTCCGGTAGACGATTGGGCGGACGTCCTCAAGTGCGAGGACTTCACAGCCACGCTCGGTAGCGGCTGCTGTGTTGACGGTCGTTGCTGGGAAAGCTAGTCGGCAAACTGAGCAGGAGACGAAAGACATTGATCCGTCGCGCCGAGTCGAAATGAACTCAAGCGTCGAACGCGCCGCGCGGACTCGATCATTGCCGAATTCGGAAAGCTGAGCTTGCGCGTGGGCGTCCACTATCAAGGACGCTGCATGGTGTGCTCAAATCGTCCCAGCTTGGATCGGATCACCGTCACTGTACACGGATCGCACCCTACGGAGGAGCGGGCAAAACACTCGATTGATTTCATTCCCGACCCGGCGCGCGTTGAGTATGGCAGAGACCGCTCTTTCCCTATCTTCCGGGTGCTTTGTGAGAATCCGCTGAAAGTCGTCGCGGCTGAGCACACACAGCTCAATGTATGTGATCGCACGCACGTTGGCCGTGCGCCGGTAATTCATGAGCAGCGTCATCTCGCGAGATCCTTCTCCACGCGAGAGTTTCTTCAGGTAGTTGCTGTTACCAACCTGTTTTCCGCTGAGAGCAGCCTCAACATTCTTGGACTCGTAAATCGATCGTCGTTTGTCTCGCCGACCGCTTCGAAACGCAGCAGCGTCCTCCTGAAGGTTGCTCGTCCTCGCGGGGTTGCCCACCGCACCCAACCTATCGCTGCCACATCGGAGTCATGTCAGAACGGGATCTCCATCACCAGATCCATGTTACAATGTGTGATTGCATTTCGCTCCAGCCACTTTCAAATTGTTCGATATTTCTGACGTACAAAACAAAGGCAACCCATGCTTTCGAGAATTCGTCCCATGTGTACTAGTCTTTGTATTCGATCATATCCTTTTGCTCGTTTGTTGGGACATGTTTCTTGCAGTTGGCTGTTATGTTTTTGTAATATGTCAACAGCACAATACACACGCCGAAAGCGGGAAGACGGAATGAATTGCACTGATCAACGCTCGCTCACAATCAGTCGCATTCACTCTTGGCTTCACTGATGATTGCACAGTGGCCTGCATGAGACGTTTGAATTCTTGGAGAGCCCACGTGTAGTCGTCTTCAAGTTCGGTGTCCATAAACAGAGCGCAACCGTGAATGTCTTGTTTGTATTTGTGCGTCCGACTATGTGTGAAGCAACGACATGTCATATCGATTGGTATGGTGGGTAGAATCCATTTGAATGACATCATGAAACTCTCTCGTAAGCTCGAGTGCCGGCTGCATCAGGAGGAAGAGCTGTGTACACTGATAGTCATCACCGTACTTGATCGAACACGTTGCGTTCTGCTCCCCAAGTGTGTCTTGGAGATAATTCATGTGCGTCCTCCCGTCGAGTCTTCATGCTCTGATGGAACTGATATGGCTGTATACGCTGTTCGAAATCAGTCGAGATCCGATATTCTTTGCTTGCAGTGCAGCCAAAACTGTTTTTGCCTTCTCTCCATGATCCATCATTTCCTCAGTAATTGCCCCATCACTTGGTTCGATTGTCCGCAGGATTGGCAACGAGGTCAAGGCGGTCGCAGGTTCGTGGCTGTGGGTAACGCAGTTCAGTAGCACCATCCACTTATCTCCTTGCTGTATGATTGCTGCCTTCTATGGGCAGTCACACAGGTCTGTCGATGTCATACGTCGGGGCGATGATGGCTGAGCACCAACTTGATCGTTCCTGTGTATCCCAGCTTTCGCGCAGACGCAGTCGTGTCTTGATGCCACTCCACTGCTTGTTCGTCTCCTACTAGATCGCTTTTCCTTGATGGCAAAGCCAAATTGGGTCACAAAGTTCTTCAAATCCATATGCGCGTCGCCATGCGAGTAAAAAAACATGGCTTCAAAACGACCACAGTCCAAGTCAAATGTGCTCTCCATCTTACTGCTCTCTGTGAAACGAGGATGTGTTGTGCTCATCGTGATCTGCACGATGCTGGACTGTTGTGCATGACGAGCCCAAATGGTTTATTTTATGGTGCATCGAACAAGTTGTTTTTGTTGTGTTTCTATTGATGGAAGCATTCACGTTGGGGAATCGCAGTGATATTTTGACACGGCATCGTTTTTCAATCTGCCCAATTCTCAGATCAAGTCAACACTCTTCGCTGCCATTCAGTCGCCCTCCACGTTTGCTAAACTCTGTTGTTCATTCAAAAAGTACTTTTTTACATCGTACTTTATCAAATGCCAACTCGTACCTTCTCGCAGTGCTTCAGTACGCCACTGGCAAGAGACAGTCCTCTCCCCCACCTTCTTTCCATACAAGTCAAGAGCTGTGCTCGCGTCATCGGCATCATCCGCAGCACACGCCGCTGAGCGCGCCTCTCGCTGTGTGTATCTGCGCAACCCCCGCCTGCGTGTCCCTGCGCTCCGCCGCTCCCCGCTTTCCCAGCGCAGCGCCAGAAGTCACGAGAAACGATGGCGTCGCAGCAGCGTCCACCACAAGACGACGCGACGGACGGCGGGTCCTGCCACTCGATGCTGGCGCTCGTGGCCGACCAGCTGCAGTACGCGCGCCAGAATTGCACGCGCAGTCGCGTGCTCTTCTTCCTCAAGCAGCACATCCCGATCCTCGAGTGGCTGCCGTCGTACGACCTGCGCGAGGACCTGCAGTACGACATTGTCGCGGGCGTGACGGTCGGCATGATGATCGTGCCACAGGAGATCTCACTCAGCACCATGATGGGTGTGCCACCGATCTACGGCCTCTACACGGCCGCGCTCGTGCCCATGATCTACCCGCTCTTCGGCACGTCGCGCGTGCTCTCGGTCGCGAATGGCGCCGAGGTGTCGCTGCTCGTGGGCTCGGCCATCAAGAAGATCGAAAGCGTCGAGGAGCGTGTCGCGACTGGCATCCTGCTCACGTTTCTCAGCGGACTGCTGCTTCTGATGATGGGCGTGTTCCGTCTCGGGATCCTGGCCGATTTCTTCTCGCGCCCGGTCATGGGTGGCTTCATCTCGGCGGGCGGCGTGCTCATCATGCTCTCACAATGCGCGAACTGGTTCGGCGTGAAGGTGCGAAGCCGCGACCTGCCGTTCCTCACAGTGCTCGACCTGATCAGCCAGAGTACGCACCTGAACGGCACGAGCTTCGCGCTCGGCGCGCTCTCGATCCTGATCTTGCTGGGCATGCGCATGCTCAAGCGCAGCGTCGTGCGGGAAATGGCGAAACTCGAAGAGGAGTTAGAAGAACAATTCGAGATCGAGAGCGCGCGTGCCGTGAGCCAAATGTCGACTCGGAATGCGTTCATGGACGACGACGAGGAGAGTAATAGCAGCGGAGACGAAGACGAAGTCAGCAGCTACGAAGACATTGAATTGGGCGAAATTGCGTCGACAACTGCGAAAAAAGACACTGCGGATGCGTCTCAGCAAAAGAAGCAGAAGAAAAAGAAGAAGCTGTCGTCCCAGGAATCGATTGACGAAGCAACGAATGCTGGGAGCCGAACACCGCGATTGCCGCGATTAGCGTCGTTATCGTCCTCCTCGTCCAAGTGGAAGAATCTGCCGACCGTGTTTAGTACAGGAGCACTTCGTCGCAGTGACTACCTGGCGTCTCCGTGGGCACCAGGTGCTCGCCGAATGGACAGTAGCAACGACCTCATTGACCTGGAGGCGCGGTCGACGCGACAAGGAGACATCTCGTACATCACGCGGAGCACGCGCCATTTTCAAAGCGCAAACTCCATGATGGACGAAAACGTCGGCTTTTCGCTTTCCGACGAAGACTACCTCTCGCGGGAACAGCAGCCGCGACGCAATGCAGCGACGGAGGATGCCGCGAACCGCCGTGTGACAGTCACGATGCCGCCGTCACTCGTGCGCTCGTCGTCCGAGTCGTCTGTCCTCTCAAGGACAACAACGCCGACCGCAGGAAGACCGACGCCACGACGTCGAAAGAATAGCGCACAAGGTCAAGACGAGATGATGGAAGCTGTCGGACCATCCCGACCAGATGAAGAGGCTTCAACTCGAACAGAGCAGGCAGCGGCGGCGTTCCCTCCCCACGTGAAAAACATAGCGTCGCCCGCGAAATCCATTGCGAGTGACACCGACTCGGCGTGCTCGACGACGGCGCTCACGGGAGGCGGCTCCATTGATCCCGCGTCGTCCATGTCGATCCGCATCCTTCGGTCCAAGATCGCGGTGCTCATCGCGTTGCGCCTCGTGTGTGAACTCGGCGCGTTCATGGTGTGTCTGATTGGCGGCATCGTCGGGTACTTGTCCAAGGAAGGTGCGTTGACGCTCACGGGCGAAGTACCTGGCGGATACCCATCTCCGATCGTGCCGTGGTACGGCCTGCTCAACAGTGTGATCGAGACCGATCGACTGTACCACATCATCATCGACACGCTCTCGATCGCGATCATCTCGTACATGTCGAGCATCGCAATGGCCAAGCGGCTCGCGATCAAAGAAGGCTACCGCATTCGACCTAACCAGGAGCTCATCGCACTCGGCTTTTCCAACCTCATCGGCTCGTTTTTCCAGGCGATGCCGTCGACTGGTGGCCTCTCGCGCACGGCTGTCAATATGCAGAACGCGCGCACACAACTTGCGTCGCTGATCACGGTCGGCGTCGTCGTGATCGCGTTGTACACGGCGACGTCGGTGCTTGCGTACCTCCCGAAGGCGAGTCTCGCGGCGATCATCATCGTCTCGGGTCAGTCGCTGATCGAAACGAAGGAGGCCAAGTGGTTGTACCGAGTCAAGCGCGACGAGTTTTACGTCTGGCTCGCGTCGTTTATCCTCACTGTCACGCTCGGTGTGCTCCCGGGGCTCCTCTCGTCGATCTTTTGCTCGCTCGTGGCTGTGATCTACAAGACGCGGCGTCCGACGTTGACGATGCTGGGTGAGATCATCGACGAGACCACTGGCGCCACGCGGCTGGTCGACCTCGATTTGTACCCAGACACTGCGCATCCATTGTCAGATATCGTCGTGGTCCGCGTCGAAGGAGCGCTCTACTTTGCGAACTGCGAGTACATTGAGCGTGTGATTGAGCGCGAAATCAGCAAGCGGCAGCAGACCGAGGGTGTGTATGTGCATGGCGTGATCATCGACGCGTGCTCGATCATGGACTGGGACTCGACGACGATCCAGATGATGAAGCATCTGCAAGAAGACCTGCTCGTGCGCAACATCCAGCTCGCGATTGTGAACGCGCGCGATCGACTGCACAACCTGCTCGAGTCGTCGGACTACCTCTACGGCATTGTGCGCAACGACTCGCGCATCGGCTTTGACGAAGCCATCACGGCGATCCGGGACGCCGCGATCGTGGCCGGCAACCAGGTGGCCCTCAACAGCAATGGCCACGCGCAGAGTCTGTGATGAGTGGTGCATGTGTGCATGTGTGTGTGTGTGTTTTTTTTTGATAAAGCGAGTTAGCGCGTGAGTGGAAGAACACAAAGCCTGCGGAGCTGTCCGACAGCTGAGCTATCTCCCAGAATAAGTAGTAGTACTATTTTAAGCATTTTGGTTTAGCATCTGCCACCAATAGGCAGGCAGCAACACACATTGACTCATGCAACCTGTAAAAATAGGCAAAAAAGAGAATTATGATCCGTTTGTATTTCCCGACCTCGAGTTCTTTTGTTTCACAAAATCCTGCTCTTCACGGGCGAATGGCTGAGATACATGCTTAAGACAGGCGCTGGTAGAGATCAGAGATTTCACTGCTGCTTCCATGCAAGCATGGAGCAACAGGAGCGGACGGCGTTCACTGTCACACCGAGCGCCACTGACTGCCGATGCCCTCCAGTACTAGAGGCAACAGGGTGCCGGTGTCAGAAACCTCATGAGACTTCCATGTCTTGTCAATGCACGCCACGGCGGTACTCTAGCTGGACAGCAGAAGGCTTGCCCAGACATCCAATGTGCACTGACAGCCTCGATCCACTCCATAGCGCTGCTCGCACAATTCCAAGATGCCAAGTCCCTCCCACTGGTGCCATTGCGTCGAGAGGTACGTCCTTCAATGGCAACTGCAAGCAACCGACGTCGTGGTCAGTACCCGAGCAAGTCCAGCAGCGAGCGTGGTAAAGTCTTCCGCGCGAGGTAGCAACAGCACGAGATCGATCTGCTGAAGACAGTGACACCGTGCCAGAGCGAGATCCACAGCCTGCTAGCGGCGCGCAACATCCACAGCGAGTGTGCGCTTCGGACGCGAAATGCCTTCGCGGGTTCGCTCGTGAAATTGATGACTGGCGCACGCAAGTCCCAGAGCGATCCAGCGATCGTCTCAGGATTGTCGGCGAATCAACTTTATGGTTGCGGTTGTCCAGCGACCCAAATGAGGAAGGCTCACCGTTATTCCCTGGCAATACACTCGCGTAGTGTGGATTGCGCTGACGGATCTCGGAGAGCATGTCGTCGATTCTTTGCAGCTGGTTGGGTGGATGCAGCACGAAGCCTTCACTCAGACGCATCTAGATACGTTTTTTCAGCATCAAGATCGCGTTTTCCAGGTTCGGCTGCACTGGCAAGACTTGCGAGCGCTCGGTTACCTCGTGTGGTGCATGTCGATAGAAAATCCCCTTGCTCTCTTCGAGACGGCGGCTTGGCAATGCCAGCTCGGCGATATAGCAAATAGCGCCGTCGTGTTCGCCCCCTAGAAGCATGAATACTCGGAAAGCTGTGCTGTTTTGAACATGTGAAGGCGGTGCTTTGGATGGGCTCGCACTCGTATTCAGCTCTCGGCAAGCCGTACCCTCTGCATCCGAGTTTGGTATCGGTGCTGCGAATGGGATCGCTGTCGGAAACTTGCGTATCGACCCGCTCTGCCGGAGCAACGATGCCGAGGAGTTGAGTTCCTGGAAGCTGCTGTCTCCAGTTTGACTCGCACCACGATCGAGGTTGCCAGTTGTATTGTTACCAGATAAGAGATTTCCTAGCGGAAGCCGTGGCTCGCTGTTCTTTTTCGACGCGTGGCGCGACAGCATGCCGGGGTGTGCTTGAGCTGCTGCTACTGCTACCTCGGACTCATCTTCTTTGAACACCACCGATGTCTCATGACAAAGGCTGCTTGTCGCAGATGATCTCTTCCCCTTCTTGCCAGTACCAGCGTAATTGCCGTGGGCTCTAGAAGCGGACGTCTTTGATGACGGGTTCGACTTCGAGCTTATTGGTTGCTGCTGGACAAACAACCCATGCGCTTTGCTTCTTCGATTGTGCTTCGTTGACAGCGGCAGGTCTTTGCTGCTGCTGATGGGATCCAGAGGAAGAACACCCACCACGTTATCGTCGTTTGATTCACTCGAAGAAGGATCCACGTCGTGGGTTCCGCCATTTGATCCTCTTGTTGGCTTGTGGGAAACGAAGTTGTTTGCTTTCCGCGATGCAGTCGAATAGGCTCCAGCCCCGCTGGCGTACGATGACGCGCTTCTTGATCTCCGGCATACATGAATGGCCGCAAGGATTTGAACGAGCGATATCTCTAGATGAATAGGCTGATGGTGCACGCCAGAAGCATTAGCTGTTGGGGCTTCGTATCGCGAAAACTGCTCGCCTGAGAGCAATACGGTGATGATTTCGTACATGTCTGTGATCTCGAGCTTTTTCACGAGCCCCGCCAAGAACGGAAGAATCTCTTGTCGTGGCAGAGTGCCCCGATTGAAGACGCCAAATAGTTGAAAGCGGTCGACCACTAGCTGGAGCTTTTCGGGATGAAAACTGGCTTCCAGCTCACCCGGGATCGTGTATTGCTGACGGCTCCGCTCTCTGGCACGTGCTTCGTGGGTCACATCGAGTGCGAACGTGGAAATGATCTGCTGGAAAGGTTCGCGCTTGCGGAAATCTAATACTTGACCACTTTCTTCAGTTCCGTCGGGCTCACTGGACTCGCGAACTATCTGCGGAATGCTGGCTCCATGCGCTTCGTCTTGACACCACAGCGCATTCAAACCTTCTGATGAGAAATGCCGCAACAGCGTATTCGGATTGTAGAGCTCGCGTTCGCGCTCTTGCGCGTACTGGTCTAGAATGGAAAAATACTGATTGAGCAATTGCTTCATCGCGACAGTGGGCTGTGATTTGCACACAGGGAACGCCGCGATCGTGCAGTTCATGAGGGTACCGTAGAACAAGTGGAATGTCAGGGCTGGTTCCCCATCAGCATCTAAATAAGTGCGAAGCTTCCCATGACGGCCTCAGCAAAGAGTTTCTCAACGGTTGAGACTGAGAGGAGATTCATGTCCATGTGCTCTTTCTGACCACCGGAGCTTTGAGGCGAAGGAGAAGTCGAAGGTACAACCGAGCAACCATCTCTCAGTACTTGCAGCAAGCGACGACAGTTGATCGAAGGCAGCATATCGCCAATGGTCGATGAATCGTAAAACCGGAGCAACTGGTACACTTGTGCCAGCTCTTGCTCCGAGAGGCTCTCGACTGCAAGAGCGTTCAAGTTCCAGTGATATTGCGGCGTCAGAGTCGGACACGTGTGGGGTCTCGTCGCTGACTGGCGCCGCTCGGTGGGCTGCCACTGAACCATTTGCTTCGCAGGTGGGTAGACGATGCCTGCACGAAGCTGGAGCAGCTGAGGGTTCACGCAAGGATCCACGCGTGACAACCTCACGAGAGCATTGCGGCAGTCACCAGCACCTCAATCTATGCAACAATCGTGTTGCTGGTGGAACCAGACAGTGACGACAGGTGATAAATATAGATCCAACACTGACAGAAATACTCCGATTTTTCTTATGCTGTGGGTGGAGGAAATAAGCTGTCACCTCTCGCTTGCAGCAAGTCAAATAACTGCCGTGCTTCTCTCCTGCCGATCAACCACAGAGCGGCGCGAAAGAGTGCCGGTTGTGTAGCGTACAGTGAACTCTATCTCGCTCATTTCCAGCCTTCAATGCGTTCATCCACGACACGAGGAGCTCCACAAAATGTAGCCATTTGTCGACCATCATTCCGAAGACTGTCATTGATCGCATCCTTCTGTTTAGGATGCCAACTGTAGTGCCTGCTTGCATCAACGCATTTCAAGATTAGATATGTACACAGTTAATATGCGAAGAAATATCAAAAGTCCAAAATGGAGTATGCAGTGTTTGATTGTTCCACAAAAACGCATCAAGCTAGAAAGAGAAGAAAGCGCATGGGCGACATGGCGACGACCAAGATGGCGCTCGTGGAGCGCGTGCTGACGGCGCTGTATGCGCGCCAACCGCACGCCAAGGTGGTCGTGGTCGCGACGGGCGGCGGCACGTCGGCCGCGGAGCTGCTCTTCCGCTCGGGGAGCTCGTCCACAATGCTGCAGTACTCGGTGCCGTACGCGCGCGCGAGTCTGCAGAACTTTCTCGACGAGCCCAAAGATCTCGCGGCAGGTTTGTTCGGCTGCACGCTTCTCGTGTATGCTCGTACCTGAGAGACTGGCGCTTACTCGTTATCACTTGTGTGCTGTAGGTTACACGCCACAGACGGCGCTGACCCAGTTTTGCTCTCGCGAGACATCCGAGCGCATGGCCGTGGCCGCGTGGAAGCAAGCGCAGGCGATTCTCCGCACCGAAAACGAGCAGGACGACCACGCGCATGCACACTCGCTGTCCGCGACGCTCGACCGGTTCCGGTTCTCGATGGGGGTCGCGTGCACCGCGGCACTGGCGACCAACTACGAGAAGAAAGGGTCGCACCACTGCTTCTTGTCCGTCTGTAGTGCTGCTGAGGAACAGCTACAAGGAGCTGAGAGGGGTACTCTGCAGCAACGCTGCGAGACGTATCATCTGAACCTGAGCAAGACGCTCAAGCGGACGCGCAATGGTGCGTCGATGAAGAAGGTCTTGTCTCTTTGTGTAATTTTGAGGTGGCTTTTGACGTTTCCGTTGTTGTCTGTAGAGGAGGACCACATTGTGAGTCATTGGCTCGTGTATGTGCTCGCGAAAGCGGCAAATGTGGACCCCGAGGGAACGACTGCGCTTCATGACGCACTTTTGGCGGAGCAGCACGACGAAGACTCGTTTGTGGTTGTCACGGCCGGTGACCACACTCCGATCGATCCGCTGGAAGAACTCTGTGCGGGATCGACGCCCGCGCTAACGAGTGTCGCGTTCCTCCCACTGACGTCTAAAGGCGTTTTCGTCACTATTGCGAAAGATCTTGGCTTCCGTGGCGTCGTGCTCTCGGGTTCATTCAATCCGCTTCACCAGGGTCACGTGGACCTCGCGCGTGCCGCCCAGCGAATCGTCCAAGATCGCTTTGGTCGTGAACTGCCGATAGCATTTGAGATTGCTGTCGCGAATGCGGACAAAGGCACCATCACATCGTCCACAGTTCGGCAACGAATGGAGCAGTTTGTTGAGCCAAGCTCGCCATTTGGGGCGTGGCCGGTGCTCGTGACGAACGCGACGCTGTTTAGCCAGAAAGCGTCAGTCCTGAAGGGCTGTGCTTTCGTGATCGGTGCTGACACGGCGGTTCGCATCGTAGACAAGAAGTACTACGACAATGACGAGCACAAGATGGCGCTGACACTGCAGCAAATCGCGCGCAACGAGTGCTTTTTCGTTGTCGCTGGCCGCATGGACGACAAAGTCACGAACCGGTTTATCAGCGCCGATGAGGTCCTGGCCACGAGCATCCCTGTTGTCTTCAAGCACCTATTTGTCCCACTTGACGAGTCCGTCTTTCGTAGCGACATATCGTCAACCCAAATTCGGAACCAACAGCTGAAGCAACAACAGCAGCAACAGAACTAACTGGTTGCAGCTCTGTTTCGGCGTCCACTTTTGCTGTCCTCGCAGGCTTCAGGCTTCGTGTCCAGAACTACAGTGGAAAGCTTTCCTCAGCAAGTGAATATGGTTATTTGTTTTTTGGTGAGCGAGAGCAGTTGTTGTAATCGTTCCGCCTAACTAACTTACCGAGCCAAATTTGTTGTTCTGCTTCCGCTGTTAGTTGGAATCCATACAATGCCTCAATGACCATGAGACCTCTCCTTGACGTCAAGGGCTCCCGGCAGCCGTGACCGAGCGCTGGGGGCAGTGTTGAATCAACCTTACGAAGCCGGTTCAGTACGAGGCTCGAGTTGCTCCCGAGCGCCGACCTCACGTGGTCTCTCAAGAACATCCAACAGTCAAACCAGTTGTTTGAACGCTGCCACCACTCGCTCAAAGCGGAATACTTATCACCTTTGTGCTCGTCATCGCAGTGATGCGGATGTCGGGTTGAAAGGAGGCTGGGTAGCACGTGCGATCTCTATGACTTGAGTATCGCGATGATGAACGAGATGATGGTGATGGGGAGGACGAGTGCACGCCAATGTGCAAGGCTTCACGTACCAGAGTCGCTTGATCGTTCTTGTCGACATTTTCTCCGATGGATTGAAGACGACGACAATTCTGGAAGCGAGAAATATGTAGCCGCTCGTGTTCTCTTCAAATGAGCGCTGGCGCTCCTGTGCCGGACATGTCGAGTGGCTTGGCACCTCTCTTGAGAACAACGATCTCGTTATCGTCGAAGGCACCGTGTGGGATGAAATCTCCACTCTCGACACAACATTAGCCCCTTATGAAATGCCCTTGTCGGTTGCTGCTCGCGCATTTTTGATTTCCGAGGTGATTCCGTTAATTTCATTGATACAACGAAGCACTTGCTCTTGTGTGTCTTCGATGAGCTCGATCCGTGCAAGCAACGAGGGTGAGATCTGCGTAGCCGTTGCATTGTCAGTCGTGTTCGCTGACGGATCCGAATTCAGTACTGGGTGCGACAGGCTCATTTCGTTGCCCACCACGCTCGCATCTGTTGTTGCTCGTAGCTCAATTGTTCGTTTTGCCTCTCGTTCTCTCAGCTCAATCAGCTGCTCCGTTAGCTTTGTGGTGATCCCAAACTTTATAGAATCGTCCTCAAGATCTGGATTGACGGTGCGAGCGATCATCTCTGCAGCAAACTTGGCGGTGATGGGGGCTGAATCAGCACCACCGCCATACACTGAGACCACTACTTCCTTGAACGGGCAATGCACCTGACTGCTTTCGTTTTTCCCCATACAGTTGGTCACGATATGCAAGGTGACTCGCTTCCGATCGTCCGGGTATCGTGAGAGAATTCGATGGAAATCGGAGCGGTTGAGCATACACATTTCGACATACGTGATTGTGCGCACATTCGCCGTTCGCTGATAGTTCATCAGCAATGCCATCTCACCAAACGCTTGGCCGCGGGAAAGCTTCTTCAGAAACTTGGACGCGCGTGCACTTTTCAGTGGGTTCGTGGCATCGTCGTCAAAGTTCTCAGTTCGGTAAATAGACCTTTTAGCGCGAGGCTTTCGGAGCTTCGTATCGCCTTCATCGTCGCTCTCGCTATCGGAATCGCATTCGTCTTCTCTGGTAGTTGGAATCGGATGCACCGATGTGCCCACAAAATCTTGAAAATCTGAAACCGCGCTTGTGTTTCTTTTCTTCTCGATCGGGGCTGTGGCGTGCTCCACGCTCTCTCGACTTGATGCGAGTTTGCAACTCCCATGATTGATCATGTAAAACTCGTCATCCACTTCTCCACGGCGAATGATGAAGTCATCAGGAAGATATACGCGAACGTGCAGATTTAGTATCAGTTGCTTTTGAAAACCTGGTGTACACTCTTTCCAAAACGGAATGTGCATGATCAGCTCGATGTATTTGAACAACATGACTTCGAGCTCGAGCGTATGGGAGAGATCCTTCGAGAATCGACCGATCTCTCCATCGAGAGACTCGTACTCTCGCCACAGATGCTCGTAGTACTGGTGGATCCGTTCACGCAGCGGCGCAGGTAGCTGCATCTTTGTCATGATCGCGAATACCGACTCCATCTTGTGCTGGTAGTTTGTCGAGTTCGCGTTAAAGTTCGACACAAGCACCGCGACGTGGCCAAAGATTATTGCCAGCACGATCGAGCCGGCAAGAACAGCACAGGATGCAAATACATTTCGGTCAAGCGTAGCTGTCGCGACACCTTGTCCTTGAAGTAGATGGAGAGCATCGTAGAAATTCGACGCGTAGATTGCATACGCTTCTTCATTGTCTTGGTCGGTGACATCCGATGTTAGAATTGTCCAGGCACACGCCATGTAATGTGCGATTAACACGATGAAGCTGATGACGAAGCCGATCCGCAGCAGGTGTGAGTGCCGAGAGTACAAAAGCCAATCCCAGACACTCTTTCCTGTTCGATTCGGTCTCACGATCGACAACATGCGAAAAATCTTCGGCAGGTGCACAAATCGCCCGATGTGCAGCACGATGTCGAACAAAATACTTGACCACGACGACGGGTCTGATCCATCGCGATAAAACAGTTCTTGGATGAAGTGCTTCGGAATCGAAGACAACAGGTCGGGTATCCCCCACCCTCTGATATAGTTGGAGAAGATTTTGCGCCTGGATGTAATCAAATCGTTGCGGTTGTTGAGAAACGACGTATTGAACATCAAGAAGAATTCCACCAAGAAGGCTACTTCGACTCCGCTATCGACCCAGTGCGTCCACAATCGATCTTCTCCTACAAACGCAAACTTGATCGGGAATGCAATGACATGCGCGCCAAATGCAGCAGCGACAAGCGTGACGCGGATGCGAAACGTGAGTGATAATGGGGACATTGGCTCCTTGAGTTGCTGGATACCGAGGCGAAATTTGCGACGGAGTTTCCGTTTCCAGGCAATGAAGACCCAGCGGGAAGACAGACTTTCGTGGTAGAGCTTTTGGAAAGTACTCATCTGGGCGACTTCTTCGTCTGCTATCGCAGTATTAACGGAGTTGGAATGGCGATTGATGGTCGTACTGAGATCAACCACTGTGACCCGAGTCTCTAGTAGAGACCCGCTCATCCGGTTATACTTTGGTGACGACAGAGTCGTCGGCCGCTCAGTCGACTCGGCGATTGACGATGTGGGTTTACTACCTGACGCGCGTTGCGCACCTATCTGACGCTGCTGAAGGACTATGGATCCGGATCCGCGCCGCAGATCGCGCATGCTGACTTTGTGGCTGTCGGTTGCTCCCACTGCAGAACTAGATTGCAAGCGCCGAACCTGAAACCGCTCCATCATTTTCTCGTACCGTTGGTCTTCTTTGCCTGCAGATTTATTCGCAGTGGATGACGCTGCTGCAACGGTGAGGTCTGCAATGGAACCTGTTGAGGCTCGGCCATGGAACTGACGCAGAAAGAGATGCTTCTTAAGCACAGCCAAGTGGTGCAGGTTCTGCCCGTTCAATGGCTTCGCGTCCAGCGACGGTGCGCTCTTTATGATTGCTGCTGCCGAATGCATCATCGTGACGGCTTTGTCCGAGTGGCGACGCGTTTCGTTGGACCGCACGCACTCGGTCGCCATCTCCATGTCGGTAGCAGCTACAGCCACCGCGGGTTCGCTCTTCTGGCGCGAAAGCGCAGTCTCCAGCTCCATCGCGCTTGCGGGGGCGACGGTACCTTGTGAAGTGATTGACTGCCCACAAGAGCGGAGACGTCTGTTGCGGAGTGGTTACAGAATGTTGGTCAACTTCAACTCACGCTAAGTCAACACTGGAAGGGAGGAGCCAAACTGTACGTCAACATGAATAGCCAATACGTATACCGTCCGGGTATTTGCAAGTGCACTATACACAGCCGAACGTTCCAGAAACGAGAGTTGGGTCTATTCGACCATTCCGAGTTGCCTTCTCAAGGTTCGTGCTGGTCATGTAGCGTGTTTCCCTTCATGAAAAAGCCTTGTTTGCACTGATAAGGTTTTTCCTATGTTTCCTCGAGGTTTTTCTTCGATTTGGGGTTGCCTTTTGTCCGCCTGTTTGGTGTTGGGGGGCGCGGGCTTCCACGCGCAATCCTAAACTCCATTTTGCACGGCAACACGCACAACGACCTCCCGTCCGCACTCGGCAACTAGAACGAAGCAACTCCTCAGCGATGGCGCAGTACGGCAAGGCGAGCTACTGGGACGAGCGATACACCAAGTACGACGACCAGGCTGTGCATGCATTTACTTGGAGTGTGCTGTACGAGCTTGTGAACTAATGCCGGGGATTTTGTCGTGCTGTTTTTGCTGTTCTGTGTGCGCGCTTGTATAGGGATTCGGAGCAGTTCGATTGGTACCAGCGTTACGGCGGTTTGAAGGAATTGCTGAACCAATACGTGAAGAAAACGGATCAAGTGTTGATGGTCGGTGCGGGCAATTCGCGCTTGTCGGAGGAGATGGTGAATGACGGCTACCAAAAGATCATGAACATCGACGTGTCGGAAATCGTGATCAAGCAGATGACGACAAAGTATGAAGACCGGATCGAGTCGCTGCAGTGGCAGAAGATGAATGCGTGCTCGCTGGAGTTTGCCGATGAAACGTACGATTCGGTTGTCGACAAAGGCACCATGGACTCCATTTTGTGTGGTGAAGGGTCGACGAACAATATCGCGAAGATGTGTCAGGAAGTGCACCGTGTGCTGAAGCCCAACGGCATTTACTTTATTGTCTCGTACGGTGTTCCGGACAACCGTTTGAGCTACTTGGAGACGAACGAGCTGCAATGGAAAGTGACAGTGCACACCGTTCCGAAGCCAACGGTCAGTGCTGTGCAGGTCTCGGAAGCAGATGCGAATGCAGTGCACTACATCTACGTTTGCCAGAAAGGAATGAAGGCCGAGTGAGCAGCACTCAAGCAGGCACGAAAACGCATCGCAACCATACAAGCAAAAAGAGCAACAAGAACCGAGACCTAATATATCGTATTTTCACGCGCATTCTGCTGCCCTTGCGCGCTTGCTCGCGTGTTCTGTCACAAAGCTCACAGTGGTTGTGAAAAACAGGAATGACCTTTCGAGATCTCCGTTCATCAAGTGCGCTGCATGAGATCGGGCTCCGCGTTGAAAGCGCCTCCGGTATCTTGATTTGCACTAAAAGTAGGACGATTCACAGTGCACCACTCGCTATAGGCTGCGCTGAAGGAGACATGAACGCACGCTTTCTCTCTGCATGCAAGAGGCGACGCATACCAGTCGCTCGAGGCAGGTTTCTTCATGCAGCTTCAACATGTCTGCATTCACCCTATTTTGAAGGATTGTGTCTCAATGGTAGCTTGTTTTGGCAATCTTCTCAGCCATCTTCAATTTCGTGCGTGCAGTGCGTACAATCTTTTTCGCACCCACTAGCACTCCAATCCAAAAAGCCAGATGGATGATTGCAACACCCTCATTTCGCTTGCTTTATAGCCAATCAACGACTTTCATTCAATATGTGGGTGCTTCATTCAACAATCCTATTGGCTACAAATCAATCTTTCACACCCTACCCTCCTTCCACTTTCGACCCTGATTTTCCTTCTATTTTCCAGTCGCTTCAACCTCATTTAGTGTGCCACTCCAACTCACCAGAACACTGTCGATATTTTGTGCCACACTAACTTAAGCCAAATTGTCCGGACAAAATTGTACCCACCGATCTGTTGTGTCTTTTACCCCCTCTCGCTTGTACGCGTGCGTGCGAACTGATCGCTCCGCAACCGCTCTCTCACAGAGGCGACGAGTCCCCAGCACTTTCCAATTTCGTGGCGTCCGCCCTCAAGCGACACTGATAAGGAAGCGAGTGCTCTTTCTGCGCGCTCTCTCCTCTAGGCGTCAACGCAGTGCGGCAGTCAGCGGTGCGTGTGTGTCTGTGGAGTCAGTGAACGCAGTTCAACATGCCGAAGGGTGCGGTGTACGTGACGATCGCGGAGGCGCGCGGGATCCTGGCGGCCGACAGCAATGGCTTCAGCGACCCGTACGTGGTCATGACGGTGCTGGACTCGAAGGGGAACGCGATCGCGGCTGGCGGGTCGTTCAAGACCAAAGTGATCAAGAAGACGCTCACGCCGCGCTGGAATGAAGAGTATCTCGTCGGCGACAGGTCGGATCTGCGACTGGCGACCACGCTGCGGCTCGCGCTCTTTGACGACGACGCGTTCGCGATGAGCGATGACCCGCTCGGTGTGGTCGATATCCCGGTCGCGCTGTTTCTCGGCGTCACCCAAACGGTTCGTGCGCTGTGTTGTGTGTGCTCATGTGTCTTTCTGGGTATAAGCTTTTCATCGCTCGTGCCTGTGTTGTTTGTTTCACGGGTGTATGCAGCTGGATAATTGGTATCAGCTGACAAGAGCCCAAAAGATGAAGAAGGATGCCACGGGTGAACTCCACGTGATTATCCGCCCAGCGGATCCAGGTCCAGGCGCTGCTGCTGGGTTCGCGGCTGGGCTAGGCGCATCTGTGAAAGGTGCTATTGGTGCCGCAGTTGGCGCAAGTGACGGTCCTCCCAATTTGCTGTTTGTTACCTTGAAATCCGGTAAAGATCTTCTCGGTATGGACAACAATGGTACGACAAGTGACCCATTGGTGAAACTTTCGTTGGCGGGACAAAAGCACGAGTCGACTAAGAAAGAAAAAACGCTGCGACCGCAGTGGAACGAGAAGGTTCGTAGTACAATATTTAGACTATGTCACTGTGAATTTGTGTGTACGTTAACCTGACTCTTTTTGGCGATACTCCAGTTTGGCTTTTTCATAACAGACTTGAAAAGCACGCTCTCTATTGTTGTGGAAGATTACGACGTGACTATCAATGATTTCATGGGGAGTGCGAACGTGTCAATTGGCGATTTGCAGCCGAATGTTGAAAAGAACATGACCGTGGAGCTGGGCGACAAACGAGGCAAGAAAGACAAGAAGGAACGCGGAACCCTTCAGATCTCGCTGCTGTGGACGTACCGCGCTGATGCTCGCGACATTGCAGCAAAGAAGAAGGATACGACTTTCCTGGGAACTATCAAAGGCGCCTTGAACGTGGGCAACCCAGATGCGGACTATGATTCAAATGATGAGGACGGTGTCGAAATTGATGACAAGGCTTCGAAGAAATCTGATGAGGAGTTGAAGAAAGAGGAAGAAGAACGCGAAAAGAAACGCGAGGAAATGCTGAAGGAGCTGAGCAGCATTGAAATCAAGTCTGGTGATTACATGATTCAAGTCCATGTCATTGAAGCTCGTGATCTAGTGCCCAAAGATTCAACCGGTACATCCGATCCAGTTGTGTACGTCGAAGTGCTGAGTGAGAAACAGCAGACCGCTACGAAGAAGCAAGTTCTGAACTGCGTGTGGGATGATCTGCTGATTTTCCCCATGCGAAATCTGGACAAGTCAGAGGTTGAAATGGGCTACGTGAAGCTGAGTGTTATGGACGCCAACACCTTGCAGCGCGCAGAGCTCATCGGTGGTGCTCAATTTGATCTTTCGTACGTGTACTCGCAGCAAAATCACCAACTCGCGAACGTGTGGATTGGTCTGACAGACACGGTCAACACAACAAACCAGGGTATCCAGGGTTATCTTCGCGCTTCGATCACTGTTGTTGGACCGGGTGACAAATTAGTTCCGCCTCCATCTCCTTTTGGAGCTGGCAACAGTGACATGGATGGGAACATTTTGATGCCATCCAGTGTGTCGCAAAAAGTGAAGTTTCTTGCTGCGACTATTCATTGCGCCGAAGAATTGCCTCCGATGGACATCAACTTAGTCGGTAAGGGCGGTCTTGATGCCTATATCAAAGCTTCTATCGCTGGGGGTGATGCAGTTCGAACTCGTGTCCGCACGAAGAAAGGAAGACGTGACGAGTTGAGTCCAAGTTTCAACGAACAGTTGATGCTGGTTGTTCGCGAGCCTTCAATGGCAGACTCGATCAAGTTTGGCGTTTACGATTGGGATCAAGTTGGCTCAGATGAAGTGGTGGGGCACGTGTTCCAAAGTGTAAAAATGGTGAAAGCGTTGGGCGGCAAAATCCCACCATTCTGGACCAACATTTACGGCGCACCACTGAAGCACAACAAGGTTGAACTCGGTGACTCGATGAAAAAGCAAATGAATAATCTCCCAGACATCGCGACTACTTATCGTGGACGCATGTTGATGAGTTTGGAAATGCTTGACAATGACACCAACGAGTTCGATGAAGTCAACCAGAAGCGAAACGTGAAGAAGTTGCCTCGAGATCTGTACCCAAGAACTCGTATCTACAAGATGCGTGCTCATTTCGTGCTGGGTTGTGAAATCCCAGCTTTTCTGAGTCCGAAAAACCTGGGTAAGAACTCAAAGATGCAGCTGGTGATGACGTGTGGGCTGAATGAGATTAAATCGGCACGCCGACCGAACCTGAAGGGTGTTGTGGAGTGGAACGACATGGAAGAAAGTGAGAAGATGCTTCTTCCAGAAGATTTATCCCAAGTACCAGATATTTTCTTGTATTTGTGCAAGGGAGAAAATGATAACCGCAAGCCAGTTTGCTACCGTCGTTTCACTGCAAAAGAACTCATGGGAGATCACGGCGGCTTTGCCAGTGATGTGGAATGGGTTTCAATGAAAGAAGATTCGTCCATTGATGCTTTGGCAGACGACGAGTTCCCCGGAAATGTGCTTGTTCGTCTTGGTTTTGGTACTGAAGAAGACGCTCACAGAACACCATGGGACCGAGCTGACATGGATGCAGTAAACAAACGAGTCCCTTACCAACTTCGTGTTCACGTTTACCAAGGACGAAGATTACCTCCAGCAGATTCGAATGGATTGTTGGACCCATACCTCGTCGCGCGCTGTTTGGGCGAAAAGCCAAAAGAGACATCGAAAAAGAAAAAGACGCGAGATCCACTCTGGTACGAAACGATTTACTTTGACATCAATCTCCCCGAGTTGAAATATGCTCCACAAGTCATGCTGCGCGTCATGGATTACGACGAATTCGATTCAAATGACTTTGTCGGATTAGTTGCTCTGAATCTTTCCGACGCCCACATTCGGACTTCCCAGCAACTCGCCGACGGAAAACTTTCAACTCTGCCAGACCCAAAGTGGTATCCTGTTATGTATCAGGAACCTGGTGACAGCGAAGGTGAAATTCTTGCCTCGCTGGAACTCATTCGTAAACAATTTCCAGATGAGAACATCCCTCAATCGGTATCAATTGTGCCAGAAACTCGTAAAGCGTTCCTCGAGATTACGGTGTTGGGACTGCGCAGCATGGAGCCATTCCAGTTCTTGCCGATTCAACTCCCGTTCATCGAGTTCATCCTTGGTGGTAAAGACCATGCATCCCAAGAAATGATCACTGAAAAATCGAAGAGACCAACCGGAAGTAACCCGAACTTTTTGCAACGTATTCTGAAAGAGGTGGAGCTTCCAGTGAACGCTCATTTTGCGCCGCGTTTGAATATCATCGTGAAGGATACGCGTCTCGGAGGTTTCCAGACTCCAATTATCGGCTCTGCATCTATCGAAATGAGTTCGAAGATCCCTTGGTCGAAGCACTATCGTCCTCCACAAAGTGACAGCTTTGCTGAAATTGAACTGGAAACTGCCGATGAGTTCGACGAAGAATCACCGCTACTTGGTGGTGGGGACAAGGATGATGTGGAATCAGTTGACAATGGTGCAGGTGTGTTCGGAGCATTGAAAAGCATGGGCGTCGATTTCGATGCTGCAGGGGGCTTTGATGACGCAGCATCACGCCACTCTAGTAACCCCGAAGACGATGAGGACGAAAAGCAGAAAAAGTACCTGAAGCATCGCGATTTACTGGACAGCGAGCTTGAGTCGGAGCTGAAGACTACTCCTTTCGAGAAGTATGCACTGCACATTGGTCAAAAGCAGAAAAAAAGATCGATGCTGGCCATGCTGAATCCTTTCAAGAAGAAACCTGCAAATGTTGGTGGCGATGGTTTGTACAAGATCGCTGGTCAGTTCAAGGGCTTGATTCGTATCTTTGAACGTGAAGATGAACGACCACTACTGGACATGGAACGATTGATGAAGCCTTTGCCGTACGAGATTCGTGTCTACGTGCTTGATGGCGTTGGTTTTGCGCCCATGGATCTTGGTCTCAACGGACGTCCCGGGAAATCCGACCCTTACTTGCGTATGAAGTTGGGCAAAGAAAAAGTCGACGACCGGAAAAATTTCATCGACAATACGACCGATCCCGACTTTTACAAGATGTACCAGATCAACGCGTTACTTCCTGGAGCGAGTATTTTGACTATTGAAGCCATGGATCATGATTTTGTGGGTGGCGATGATTTGATTGGTCGCACGACGATTGACCTGGAAGACCGTCTGTTTGATCAACGATGGCAAGATATGGGCAAGATGTACGAGACTTCAAGCCGACTCCGTCCGAAGCCTCTGGAGACTCGCACATTGAATATTCCGACCTCGAAGGCACCGATGGGTACGATTAAGATGTGGGTCGACATTCTCACGCCTAACCAGGCTCACGAGTACCCTCCGATCGATATCTCTCTACCGCCTCCAGTGGACTTGGAGCTTCGTGTGATTGTCTGGAAGGCTCGCAATGTGCCATCGTTTGATGAGGCTGAAGACATGAATGATCTCTTCTTCCGCTGCTGGATGGAAGGTTCTGATTACCAGGAGACCGATATCCACTGGCGCGCAAAGAAGGGCAAGGGATCGTTCAACTGGCGCATGAAGTTCCCGATCACATTGGGTCACAAGCAGCCAAACACGAAGACGCCGTACTTCCACATCCAAGGATGGGACAAGGACGTCTTCACTGCAAACGATGCGATCGGTGAGGCGATGATGGATCTGGGCATGTACTTCCAGCGTGCCTACAAGCAGAAGACCAATGTGCAGTTCTTTGAAGACGACGAAGAGACCCGGAAGAAGAAGAAGAAAGCGACGTCGGACGACGATGCTGCTGTCAAGAAGATCAAAGAAGCGACGGGGCTCTGGGATGACGACGACCCACCAGACTCCAAGTGGGTGAAGCTCGAGAGTGTCGACCACAAGACCCACACGCGCAACTACATGGGCGAAGTCTGCGTGTCGATGGAAGTGGTGCCAATGGAAAAGGCCAAGCAGCATCCTGTCGGCCAAGGCCGTAATGCACCTAACAACTCGCCGTACCTTCCTCCTCCTGCGGGGCGTCTGTCGTTCTCGCTCAACCCGTTCAAGGTGTTCAACGACTTGCTGGGTCCGTCAATTTGCAACCGCATCATGTGCTGCCTCTGCTGCGTGGCGTTCATGGTTCTCATCTACTTCCTCGCGCCGTTCATTAACCTTGCCATCGTCACCTTCAAGTGAGCTTGGAGTTCGCCATTGGGACGAATGTTGTTTATTTTTCCCTGTGATTCTGTTTTTGTTTTTGTTTTTGTTTTTTCTGTGCATTGGCTGGTGACTGACTTGACTGCCGTGATTCCGTAAGAGATAGCGAGAAAGAGAGAAGAAGAAGATCGCGTCATAAGCGCATGAATACATTTTGTTTGAGAGAAATGAAAGGAAAAGCAAAGTTGGGTGTGCCTTTACGACCATGCTGCACGTCCTCCAAAGATCCACTGTGGAATACCGAGTTTATACCGGTATTAGCCCAACCCATCGAACCATTCCCGCCAAAGACTGACATCGAGCAACCACCATGTACGCTGGTGGTGGGAATGCGAACGTAGCGGGCGGCGGCGCAGGCGGCAGTGGAGCGCACGCGGTGTCCGGAGGCGGCCACGCTGGAGGTGTCGGTCACCACGGCGGCAGCGGCAATGCGTACTCGAACGCGCTCGCAGAGGCGAACGATCTCGATGCACTCGTGTTCGAATACGGCACGTCGAGATGCAAGTTCGGATACGCCGGCGAGGATTTCCCGCGCGTCTACGAGAGCGCATTGCCGTCGGCGTACGCTGCCGGCGATTTGCCCAGCGAACGCGAGCGCGCTGACACTGCTGTGGCCAACGCCGCGTGCATGGAGATGGAACCGGAGCAGCTGGCGCAGTGGCTCTTCGACACGTCGGCGTCGCGCTTGCAGACGCGCATGAGCGACCACCCGCTGCTGTTCGTCGAGCGGCCGTTTGCAATCCCAGAGGAGATTGTGGCGCTCAAGAACGCGGCAGGAGCATCTGTGAATGAGAGCGAGATGAAGGAGAGCACAGTAGCAGCGGCTATGACAAGTAGCAGCTCTGTCTCGACCAAGAAGCAGCATTCCAAGGCGCGCGAGCAGATGGTTGAAGTGCTGATGGAGCAATTGGGGATCCCCGCGCTCTTCTGCGCGAAGAGCGCCGTGCTCACGTGTTATGCGAACGCACGCACGAGCGGCCTCGTCGTGGAGATGGGTGCGACGTACACGAGCGTCACGAGCGTACACGAAGGCTACGCGTTCGCGTACCCCAAGTCTCAGGTGCAGGTGTTTGGTGGCCACGACCTGGACGCGTTTCTCCGTGCCAAGCTCGAGCACCAGTTCCAGAGCAACAGCAACAAGGCGCTGCTACTAAGCGCGCCATCGTCGCCGTCGCAGGAGATTGCGCGGCGTTCAGCCTTAACCGCGGCGTCGTGCTGGTCGTACGCCATCGAAGCCAAGGAAAGCGGACTTTGTCGCGTAGCGGACACAGCGTTCGACGAGGCGCAGAACGCGCAGTTGCCCATGATCCATTACGAGCTCCCGGACAAGACGGTCATCGCCATGGGCACGGAGCGCTTCAGCGTTCCCGAGCAGTACTTCATCTCGGCCACGAGCCCAAATGGCGCGACTGCAAGTGAGTCTGGCATCCCCTCATCATCTTCATCAGAGAGCGTCGTGAGCGAGTTCACAGATAGCGGGATCCTAAAGAAACGCGGTCTCGCGGTGCCCGAGTGGATCTGCGAAGTCGGTGGCATGACGACTGAGGCTGAGCTGCGCAAGGAGCTCTTCCAGAACATCATCCTCACGGGCGGCAGCTCGTGCTTCGAGAGCATGCCGCTGCGGCTCGAGCGCGAGGTCTTGCACGCGCTGAGCACATACCAGCTGCCGCTCTCGGCCGCAGGCTCGTCAGCCTCGAACGGCAACCCGTTCGGCGGCAATTTGCGCGTCAAAGTGATTGCGGCGCATGCGCAGGAGCGACGCATCGGCGCGTTCCTCGGCGGCTCCATCTTGGCCTCCCTCGGCTCCTTCCACGAGATGTGGATGTCCAAGGCCGAGTACGCCGAGCACGGCGCTGCGCTTGTCCACAAAAAGTGTCCATAAAGAGAGAAAATGAGAGATCGAGACAAAATGGTATTTAGTTCTGAACCATTTTTTTCCTCTTGTTTCATGATGGTAGATATTGTTTAACTGGCGAAAGACAATTAATTGTTTGCTTTTGAGAGTAGCAGTACTGTGCTGCCTCCTTTCAAGGGACATCTTTCATGAAAGGAGCTGAAGTCCTGTGTAAAAGAAAACTGTGTGGACATGTCTGTGTGACCACGAACAAAAGGGTCGTGTTTTGTTTTTGAGAGAGGTAAATCACTGCATATTCACCGAAACATTTCATCCCTTTTGACAAAAGAGGTGAACTCAAAGCATGCAAATATGCACACATGGGACCGGAAGTCACGAACAATTGGTGCGAATACAGCGCACTGAAAGATGGCCTCACATACAATGCACACTGCCTACAGCACTATGAAGTCAAACTGGAAGTCTTCAGAGATACCCAAATGATTATCGCAGCCCAGAACGGGTTCGCCTCAATGCGCCAGACCAAGTTGCAGCCACCAGCAGTTCGGGTAAACCAAATCATCGCCAACTTTGCGTGGACCTCCTGGAATCACACAAAACGAGAACAAAACAAGATGACCGATCTTCTCGCCAACATGGCAATGAACTCCAAGAATGCGAGATACTCCATGAAGACGAAGATACTCACCGACGAATCGCGGGGAAATGATCAAGTTCTTGTGTCCCAAGTCGCAGCTCTACTCGACAATGACATCGGTGCCACACCGTCAAAACTTAGAACCACCTCACTGTCAGCAGTGTCAATGAGACTCATGAATTCTTCAACTGTATGTAGATCATAAGTTAAACAGAATGACCTTCTCTCTCTCTATGACAAAAGAGGTGGATCTGTGCAAAGCAAAGCAATCTCCAAACAAATCGCAATATTTTCCAACACAATTATCGGACACAAGACAAAGTTGCAGCAAGACAGCAAGCGCTGGAGAAAGCATGGATTTGTATAAATACGCACGTCTATAAGTTAAATTGCTTCTCGTTCACACACACACAATCAACACAACCACGCGCACACAGAACATGTCCGTTGTTGCCGGTTTGCTTGCTGTGCGTGTGGTTGCCTCTCTCTCCAAACAGAACCTCATGTAGAAGAGCATGTCGTCGGCGTCTGCGCGAAGCTCGCTTCCCACTCGTCGAACGCCTCGTGGCGAAGCACCTGCTCGATCGTGAGGCGCGCCGCGGGCTGCACCTGCACCATGCCGCTCAGCAGCTCGCGCACGGGCTGCGAGATCGTGTGCGAGACACCCCAGGCGTCCAGCACGGCGCCGACGCCTAGGCGCTCCACGGCGCGGAACGCCATGTCCGAGCTCGATGCAATGGGAACGAGCGGCGAGCCCGTGAGCATGATGAACAGCAGGATGCCGAGCGACCACATGTCGGCAGCCTTGGCGTCGTACGCCACACCAGCGACGACCTCGGGCGCCATATAGTACGCCTTGCCGACACGCTCGGTGCTGGGACGCGTCGTGCGAGTCGAGAGCCCAAAGTCGCCGATCTTGCACACGCCCTCGTGCAGCAGTACGTTCTCCATCGATAAATCGCGGTGCGCAATGTCGTGTGCATGCAGGAACGCGACACCAGACGCCACCTGCGCGAGCACGCTCATCGCGTCTTGCTGTGCGAGACGCGTCTTGCCGTGCGTGTGCAGATACTCGTACAGATCGCCGTCAGAGCAGTATTCCATCACGAAAAACAGCGTCCTGTCGAGGATAAAGTCGTCGTAGTACTGCACGACGTTCGCGTGGCCGCCCGTGCGTCGTAACAGATTCGCGACTGCCTTCTCCTGCCGCGGGTCGTCCAGCGTCTGCTGCTGCGAGTTCGGTGTGTTCAGCATGTGCATCGCCTGCGCGATATCGGTCTGCTTCAACACGACGCGGCGACCGCCAGCGGCGACTTCAACATGCTGCTTGGGCTCCTTGTTCTCGATGGCCACATCGACAACGGAGCGCGGCGACGTGGACGCGCCGCCGCATGCGCTCGCGACGTCCTCGCAGAGGTACACGCCGCCATACAGCGTCGCGCAGAGATGCTTCTCTAACCGATAGCGGTTGTGCACCAAGTCCATGCTCGTTATTTTTGCAGCTGGCGCGCTTGCTTGTCTTTTGCTGAATGAAATAAAAGCCTTAGCAAGATGACCCTCACGAGACAGTCAGTCGGATCGCGGGCTTGTATTAGGGGTGACTGCAGTGCGAGACACACAAACAAATAACTGGGGGAGAGGAGATTTTCTATATGGCGTTTTTGTGTGCTGATAGCCTGTTTAATTCTGCTGCATTTGTGTTAAAAAAATGGAAAAACAAGCGAAGCGACAGGGCGACTTGGGGAGAAGCGATCAAGCCGCCTTGAACTCCAAGTGGAACGCTTTAAACTTTCCATATCCTATAGAAGTTAGTATCAGGTAGGACAGAAGTATGCCTTTTGAAGTTTGTGGTAGCTGCACCACCTGCACAAATTGATCAGGAAGGGCTGAGGGATTTTATTATTTCGGTATGACTGCTCAAGAACAAAAACGGGCAGTCCTCCGCTGTCAAATACCGCAAAACCAGCTGGGCGTAACAGGTCGGCAGGTTACGCGTTACGAGGTCCAAAGCATCGAGTTCGTGTTACAGACTCAATCAATACTGCACCATATAAAAACAGTTGTCGTCTCAGCAAACACTTGGTTATTCTTAGTACGCTGCAACTTAATCCAGTCTCTTTGCCTGCACAACAACGTTGACAAGAGTAAAATATAGTAAAGCAAAAGTTAAATCCGACCCAGTCGCACTGGTGAAAAATCGCGTCAGAGGTTTCTCATTCTGGCCAGAGCACCCTGTTTATTTTTTGTCTGTAAACTCGGATCTTTTGCTACATTTCACAGCAAGGTGACGAATTGTGCAATTATGGACCAATTATGTCATTGTCGATATTGTACTGTCAGTCAAGAAATACTGCAGCAGCTATTGATCAATAACACAACAAGTGCATGCATGTGGGCTTTGAACTTTGAGTTGAAGTCTCAGATCCGACAAATGGAGCAAGAGTGCGGCCACTTTACAATGCACCATAATGTGCACCAGACAAGGTATTTTATGAATGCACTTGGCGACTGTGACTGTATTCCGATTTGTAAATCCATGAGGAAAACTGCGACGCTGTTCTCTCGCTACTTGTTTATCTAACTCCAAAGCGGGTTCCAAAATGCGTGGTTCATCACTTTCTCATTGCGAAATGCCTCTCAATTGCTGCCAAATACTGAACCATTTATGGCGCGAAAGAGTGTCCAGTTTTCTGTTTGCGATGCGCATGCAACTACTGCAATTATTTCTATTGACTGCAATAGTTGCATTTACTGGCACTGTGACTCTCACTCGGATATTGCGGGACACAATGGGAAGTCAGTGCTGAATACAATTGTCAAGATATCCAAAAGTATACAATTTCTTGAAGATATTTGAGAGCAGGCAATCCACACAGCAGTGTGAAGAAACAACATCGCATTTGCAACCAAGGACAGATACATGGATACCAGGTGAAACAACTATCCATACCTAATGTTGCTGCGCAATAGATTTGCCGTGCGAGATATTAAATGCTCACTTCGCAGAAGGTATCTTGCACAGCGCAGCTCGAGCAGTTGCGTTGCATTCTTCGCAAATCCTATTTTCAATCGCACCACCACGCTCGACTCAATGTGACGTCACTTCTTCTGTCGCAAGGCATGCTATCGTCAACACTCTCGACGTCGAGGTGCAGGGTTTTCATTAGAAAGTAAGACGGTTTGAGAGTTCCACTTGAGCGCGCAGTGAGAATCTCGTTGTTTGAACGGCAGCAACTGCTGCGCGGTTGTAGTCACTCAAACAAGTCCCTCACACTATCACACCGCTCGATGGGGAGTCAATGAGCTGACAGTCGTATGGCTCGAATAGAATTTGCGGATGCTAATCGCAGGTCTCGACCATATCTTGCAGGTTGTGGCGCGGAACAAAATTCACAAACAGAGTGAGGTAAGGGGTGGCTTTACGCAGACCTTTGCACATGATCAATAACTTGCTTTTCTAAATCTCACCATATCGCGTACCACGTCAACGCGTGCTCGCCTTCGCCAACGTTGTGTGATGCATCTCATGCACATCAAGCTCCTCGCTATCTGATGCATTGCAAATCAGTTGTCTACTGAACAGTGCACACTTCGCTCTTGGCTTGGTTGGCGCGGTAGCCTCTCGCGAGCACGCGACTGAACTCGGTGCTGCTGTTCTCGGTTGCGTCGAACTGGCGCTTGAAATTGACTTGGAACGTCGCGCCGACGGGGCGATGGTCCGACGTCTGAAAGCTCATCTGGCTGCGGTAGCTCAGGATCTCAATGTCGTTAGCCTTCTCGTTCGATAGATACAACACCCGATCGGTCCACGACGGGATGCGTTGTTTGCTGGACGAATCGTACACATTGCTGTGCTTGTCGAATTTGTACGTCGGGCGGAAATGCAGCGGACCTTCCTGGAAATGCGCAAACACTCGTCCTTTGGCCATCTCAATCTGCAGCTGGTCGTTGAAGCGCAGCACTTCGTACTTGTTATGCAGCAGCAAGAGATCCACCATGCGCCGCGTACCATTGATCCGATAATTCAAATCGCCAAACCAAAACACGCGATCAAAGCATTCCGAGATCGCCTGCTTTTTTCCTAAAAGACCCACGGGTGGCGAGTTTGACGACACTGTTGAGAAGCGACTCGCCGTCGTTTTTCCCAGTCCATCCAATGAGGCAAGACCCGTGACAGCATTCGATGGCGGCAACGAGGACGACCCAGGAGTGACGAGCGAGTTTTGAGAGGGATAGAGCCTCAGTTCTTGGTTAATGCGATGAAAGTTTCCATTCCGCTTGTCGGTGTTTTGCTGATGAGCATCGAAATGGCAGTTCACAAACGCAAAGTTCGTGCGTCCAATGGAAAACGCGATGCCAACGCCACCTTTGTTGCCTAATTGATTGCCCAGCCCCGTTGCGACAGCGTCTGATTGGATATTGCTCAGCAACGGGATCACGCTTTCATGGGCAAACACGATATTGTGAATCGCTGTCAGCGAATGCGATGACACAAGTACGTACTCCTCACCGAGAGTCTCTTTCAATAGGTCTTCCCACTGCTTTTTCGAAGTAAAGACGACACTTTTCGCGATCGAATGCACACATTCTTCAGTGCCGACGGCGACGATATGGTACTTGTTCAGTGGAATCCAGAGCCGCAAATCGTCTTGCGGTTTCTTTGCATGCATGTTCCACGTGCCACAGAACACACGCAACTTGCTCTTGGACAGGAAATGTGTGTGCGTGACGCAATCGCCGCTAGCGTTTGAGACAGTGTTGAGCTCCTCCCAGTCGTCGAAGCCTTCTAAGTCGAACTCGACTGGCCATTCCGCGACATTGTCCTCACTGTTGTTCCTACCCCCACGATACAACTTTTCGTCGTTACCATATTTTTCTGGAGACTCGGACACTGCAGCACACATCTCGGTCGCGTCGTCACCCTTAAAGAGCGCAGTGATACTAGCTCTTCGGTTCTTCGTTGTTCCTCTGTTCTTACTGCTTTTGATACTTGGGGCAATTCCGAGCTGACGGCGCGTTAAGTACCCTTTCGCGATCGCCTGTATACGTATCGACGCTTCTTCGTGCACTTCGTGGAGTGCCTCGTTTGCGATTTCACGTTCCAACTCGACTCGTTGTATATGAGCAAGCCTTCGCCCTTGCACACCACGCACCCACGCTTGGATCTTAATAGCACTGTCGTGATGAATTTGACTGTAGTCTTTGTCGGAGACACCTAAGAGCAACGCCGGCATCGGTCCTACTGCAGCGAATGATCCAGAGTTGCTGTCTCCACTCGTTCCGTCGCCTGATTCGCGCGCTATTGTTCTCCGAGAATGCATCGCGGTTTTCTTATTTGCTGCAGCGACATCCTTCCTCTTGCTTTGCTGGTTCCTTGTGCTGCTTCTCTCAAATTTCTGTCGTATTTTCTTATCTGACGATGACGAGGATGAAGACGGACTTGATGACGACGATAAAGAAGAAGGTGCGGACGAAGACGACCTCGATGATCTCAAGATTGAAGCGGGTGACGATAGGTCTTCTGCTTCATCTTTATCATGCTCACTGCTCGAATCACGATGGCTCTCCGAGGAGGAAGGCGATGCATCTCGCTTTCCCTGGTGCGTCTTACGAGAATCAAGTTTTGTCTTCTTTTCTTTCCGCTTTCCAGGAGATGCTGTCGAATCGCACTTGTCTCGATTGGGTTTCTGTGTGGGGATTTCTACTAGACTTGAATCGACTGGAGAGTGAGAACGAGAGGGCTTCGAAGAATGCTGTAGCGAATTTGGTGCTGTCACTGGGTCGTCTTCGTCGGCAGGAGGCGAAACCATATCGAGCGGCGGGGTCAATGGCGGCGGCAGGTCCACTTTGGCAAATACTCGGGACGAATGGCGTAAAAATGACGCGCACTTCTTGAGTGTTTTCTTCAGAAACTTGCGTTTCAGCGCTTTTTGGATCTTGAACGCAGCCGCATTAGCGGTGCGGTCAGTCGGTGCGCGCTTAAACTGCTTCTTCTTGGCATTCAAGCCTCCTTGTTGTACTTGTTCCGGCGACTGCACCGTGAGGTTCAATCTCGCTGCGTTCGCATCCACGTTGATGACTTCTTCGGTCCCATGCTCAGCATTCGCTTGCTCCAACGCAGATAACACGTTTGCCGTGCAGGCGCCTCCATTTACTGCCACTGAAACATGTTCTTCGACTTCAGGCGTGTGTACTTTGTCCTTCACAGCAACCGCTGTCGGTTGGGGCTCTAAAATCGCATCGCCGCCACCACTGTGGTTGGATTCGGGTGTAGCGTCGGATACTGACAGCTGCTTGCTGCGCTCTAGTCTGCTCTTCTCCTCTGCGCGCTGCTTGGCTCGCGCGCATCGCTCCACTTTCTTCGCTCTCAGCAGCTCCGCTGGCAGCGCTGTTGCAGCGGTACCAGTGGCCGCCGCGACCTCGACGCCCACGCGGTTCAATGCGCGCGGCATCGGGACTCAAAAAAGCGCTACAAACCGTCGCCAAGCATGCCACACCCGCGCTACTTCTTCCCTTCAAACAGCAGCGCGTGTGAGATTGATTCCCAATGCATGCACACGCATAGAGAGCGTAAGAAAGACAGAAGAAACCAGCAAACAGGCGACTGAAAATACCTTTTTCCGTCGTTATTTTTTCTTTCGAAAATAGCTTTTGCGCAGCTCTGCAGACGCGCCGTCGTGTTGCGCAGTCGAGCTGCCACACATTCGCAGTATTCCACTTCTGCGCACGCAATCCACGCATACCCGCCTGCTGAGAGCGCCGCATTTTCCATATTCGCGAGTGGCGCCGTTCCCTGCATTTCACCGACCCGACGAGTCACCGACGAGTCAAAGTGCAGTCTAATGCATTATCGCAATAGTATCATATTTTTACACACGACTAATTCTGAGGTATATGCGCATTCATCGAGTTTATAGCGACTTGCACATTATAATTATTCAAGGGTATTCGTTTTGTCTCGCTGGCTACAGAGAGAAGACGCCAGCAATTCGAAATAGACAACTTCAACCCACATAGAAAAGGCTGCGTTTCTATAACTGTCTACTTGCACTACCGAAGTGACTCTCTATAGTAGCCTCTTTCCGCCACGTCTGTGAGTCTGTGACGTGGGGTGAGTGCGCACCAGATTGGAGCCAAGCAGCAGCCAATCCGAGGCGCCGCTGAGATCGAGTCGACGAACGAATGAGGCGCCTTTGCCGGTGGCTTCACTTTCGGATTTGCGCCTGAGGCGGCACAGCGACTGCGCGCAGAACACAGCAGCTGACGCTAATGGCAGTGTGCGGGAGATTAGACGGCGTGGCAGCTTAGAGTGCGAGAAGGAAGGCTGCTGGCGTCGTGCTTTGTCGTGCTGCAGACAAACAGAGAGAAGCTGGTGATGACTCTCGCTCGATCGCTGTGGGTTTGCAAGTCGTGGACGGCTGCCTCCGTTGTGCGACGATGGTCACGTTCCTGCGGATACACTGAGAAGATGCTCGCCGTTGGCTCGACAAGGGCTCGTTCGCAGTGGATGCATCGCATTGACCAAAGTTGAAGGTGTTTGTGAAGCGCAGACGAAAGCGACAAGATGACCGAGCTGCCAGGATCGACGCATTCCAAGCAAAGCAAAAGAACAAAGCAAGCACGAGTTCCGATCTCTTAAATATGGTGTGAATGCCGACGAACCTCAGCTTGAACGTCCAAGTGCTGCTGTCAAACCAGCATGTAGCTTTGGTTCTTGAGTTCCAGATGCTCAAGCACCTTCAGCTATCGCTTGCCAAATTTCCTGTGTCCAAGTCGCAAAGGTAGAAGTTTTGCTGAATCCGCGCGTGTTCCAACACCGTCGCCACTTCTCGAACGTTGTGCAGCAACTCCAGCAACGACGCCACGATATCCAGCGATACGTCGAGTCGCTGCACTTTGTGGGTCGTATCAAATTCAAACTCAAACACGCCGTTGTACGTGACGCGTTTCCCGATCAGTTTCTTCACAATACGAGCATGCGCCGACTCCAGGTGTGGGAACACGTGCTGGATGGTGGCTCGTGTGATCGTGAGTGTGATTTTTGCAGCGACGCGGATTGACTGAGCGCTAGTCTCGTTGGCATATTCGGTGGAGGGATCGATAGTGAGCGTGTCAAGTAACTCGAGCACGAGGTCGTCGTGGAATGCTGAGTACCGTCGGCATTGCTCCATGAATGCGTCAACGCCATGAAAGTCACCAAATCGGAAGTCAGGTGCCAGGACTGAGCCAAGCAACTCGCTTTGCTGGCTACTTGGTTCGTGAAAATCTCGTGAGTCTTGTGATTCGCCAGAAGTATCAGATTTAGCATATTCGCGCCGAAGTCCGTGTCGAAACACCTGGAAAAAGTCGAGCACGGCCTGCGTTGGCGTATTGCTGTTGCTGAGGCGTACCTCCTCGCTTCGCGAAAGCATCATGCGCTGATTTTCTAATTCCCGCACTTCTTCGCGCAAGGCAAGGACCTTTTCTTCTAAGACAACCGCTTGATCGCGCTGTTTGTTGCGGTACCGCGCCTGATTCGCGCGACATTGTTCGCGTCGTCGATCGGTCTTGATACGAATGCGCTTCTTCTTCACTTTGGTGCCGAGCGGAGCTGCTGGTGTAGCTGCTGGAGCCGACGACGACGATAGCAACGTCGAGGGTGCCGGTGCGATGGTTGGGACTGCATTCGGACTAATCGAGGAAGCTCCCAAGTGTGCTTCGGACGAAGACCGAGTGCTTGAACCGACTGACGATGAGAATGCTCGCGCTGGAGCACGTGGCTGCGTTTGCGGTTCAGGATGCCAAGACGCGATCGCTGTTGTGAGTGTGGCCAATACGACCAGGTTCGTGTCGCTTGCTGGATGCTCAAGCAGCGCACGCGGTGCGAGCAGCACATCGGCGAGGGACGGCATGGGTCGCGGCAAGATGGAAACCGGTTGCTTGGGCCGCACCTGCTGCTGGACATGGCACTGGAGCGACGGGATCTGCAGCGACAGTGGTCCAGGTGTCATGTTCGTCAATAGCGTTTCGTCGACTAAAGCAGAGGAAGGAGCCGGCGAACAAGACGAGGGACGGCGCGGAGGCTCCATCGCACGCGCGCGAGTGGCCACTTGTCGCACGCGTGTGGATGCGCATGCAGAGAGCAAGTGAGGTCGTGGGCGATTGGGGGAGCGAGCGTGTGGGCAAATCGCATCACGCCGATCGCGTGGTGACACGCAGATGGTTGTCAGTCAGCCACTGGGCTTATTCCCTCGAACACAGCGACCTCTTAGTCGAATGAAAACGGTGGGAGATTCTTGTATTCGAGGTGAGGCGATGGGACCCGTGATTGTTTGAGCAATCAGATATTATTCGGGGAACCACGGTACAATGGAGATGGGAGCTGAATGCACCCTGTGCCTTCTTTGAATTGATAACGAAAGGTCACAAGGGGTGAGTGGCAGTGCTTACCGCATTTATTTCTGGCAGAAATGTCATTTACGAGATGAGGAAGGCCGACACATCCCGTACAAATCAACCAGATTCAAGCTCGACACGCTTATAGAGCGCATTTAAATGACCCGGCCAGATTGTGGTAGGAGAGGTACCTGGGGTCAAAAGCCGCAGACACCGTCAAGGCGTTCCAACTGCCGCACCACGGTTGGGGACTTTTTGGGACTCGGTCCCGAGAAAGGATCAAGATTTAATAACTCGATGGTTGAGCGTTGTCGAGACGACCAAGAAAAACAGTTGGCTCGTTTATTCTCACATCTGGTGCCAATAATCTAAGACTGATTACGAGCACACTGATGTGCCTTGTGGTAACCAAACGGCGTGCATTTGTGGCAACCGACGGACGCTCCCATGTTTAAACCTACGAGTCGCGGCAGTTGGCAGCAGCCCCATTAGCCAATTTGCCACGCACCCAGCACGCTCTAGCTCAACCCCTTCCTCCGTCACCAAGTATGAGCAGCAGCAACGTGGACGCCGAGACCCTTTTGCAGATCGTGGCGACGAGCTGTGCGGGCATCTTCGCCGGCTCGGCGACGTACCTCACGTTAGTGCAGAACCCGGCGCTGTTGAAGACCGACGCCAGCACCGAGTTCCAGTCGACGTTCTTCCGTAACATGTACTTTGATGTGGCGAGGATGCAGAAGACGCTGGCCATCGGTAGTGGCGTCAGCGCGCTCACCACGTACTACCTGCAGCGCGACCGTGCGAGCGCCGGCGAGGTTGAGCCACTCTTGTGGTTAGCCAGCGGCTGCGGTATGCTCGTGATCGTGCCGTACACGATCGTCAACATGCTCGGCGTCAACTACCAGCTGGTCGACACGAAGCTCTGCGCTGCGCAAGGGCCAAAATGGATGAAGGAGACGCTCGAGCGATGGGGTCGACTCCACAGCGCGCGTACGGGAGTCAGTCTCCTCGCCTTCACGGTCATGATTGTGGCCATGACGTATGCCAAGAAGTAGGACGTCGTGATCACTCCATAAGGATAGAACGACGGGAGCGAAGCGCACGAATACGAAAAACAAACCACGAAGAAGCAGTGCATTTGGAGAGCTCGTGTAGTCCGTCTAGTTGTATATTTTGTGCATTGAAGCTGTCGCATTTTCCACCACAGTGTGCGCCACGGTAATCAATTTTCAGTTTCCTCCAAACTTCAAAGCCCGTACAGCTCCATTGCTCATTTGAGAATGCACGCAAGAACCACTATTACATGCCATCGCTGCTTCACAAATACTTTGCAGACACTATTACGAGAAGTGCCTGCGAGTTGTGATTTGCCAGCAAGACTGCGCAAAGTTTGTGACGTGGTGCTGCGGAAAATCTCGTGAATTGAGATTGGGTACGCAATCTCGCCCAGCTCAGCCAATCAGCAGTCGACGTAGCTGTGAGTCGGCAACCTTGCAGCTGAAAGCTTCAGCACAGAACATGCGTCGACACTCATTTGAGCACCTTTTGAAACTTTCTCAATTCTTCATTTGCCTTCCTAGCAACCAGAGCTCTTCTGCCACTCGAGGTAGATCACCAAGTTTATTGCGAAGCATTGAGGACGAGAGTTGTAATAGAGGATTTTGCATATATCATCCAAATTGGCTTCGTTTGGGCACTTTCGGGAAGTACTCCGCGTGAATTTCAATACCTCAACGGCGCAAAATCACAACACGAAATGGACTTCAACTCGGCCAGATTCAAGCACGTCGACGATCGAAGGAGAACTTGAGATACTACGGTTATCGAGCGCACGAAATCTGGATTGCAATATTCTTTGGCTGGATCTGACGACGACTATATGCAGCAAGAAATACTTCCCGCACACAGCTTGTGGTGTTATTGCCACTGTAGCGAGAATTGAGTCAACTGGACTGGAAGCCGAAATGATTCCAGTAACTCAAGCTGAAAGAGATACATCAACTGATAATTGCCGAAAAGTTGGGTTCAGTGTGCCTCCAGCAATCCAAAATGGTTCAATCTCGCGGAAAGCCGTGGCATCAAAATCGATGCGATTTTTTAATGGTGTAACTTTCGTTGATCCGGTGAAAAATGATCACATTTGATTGCTGGTGTCGCCCAAAATGAGAAAAGAGCCTGGCAGAAACTACTGGGTACTCCCGACATGCTACAACATGCTCGATCTCTTGGCTTCGCAATAAACTCGCTCCTCAGTAAAGCGCCTTCAGCCAGTGTTACAATGCAGTTATCGCACTCAACTGCTCGTTATGAGAAGACATGCTGTTGACAGTAAGAGTGTGATCACTGAGTCGGCTCCGAGTCGCAAAGGTAGAAGTTGTGCACGATCCGCGCGTGTTCCAACACCACCGCCACGTCCTGGACGTTGTGCAACAACTCCAGCAATGACGCCACGATATCCAGCGACACGTCGAGTCGCTGTACTTTGTGGCTCGCATCAAACTCAAACTCAAACATGCCGTTGTACCTGACGCGTTTCCCGATCAGTTTCTTCACAAGGCGAGCTTGCGCAGGCTCCAAGTGCGGGAACACGTGCTGAATGGTGACTCGCGTAATCGTGAGTGCAAGCTTCCCGAGCGCGCGGACCGTATGTGTTTGGGTGTTGGATAACGAGACACTCTCGAAACTAATCGTGTCCGTTAGTTCAAGAGTCAGATCTTGGTGGAACGTCGAGTAGCGTCGCCATTGCTCAACAAGCGCGTTGATACCTCGGAAAGCGCCAAATTCGAGATCGGGGCGAACAGTCGTGTGGAGAAACTCGAGCTGAAGCTTTCGGCTGATTGTAGAGAGTGTCTGAGGTATTCGCACTTGCCCGTGCTCGGGAGCAACTGATGAAGCCTGAGGTTTGGGCATGGGTGCAGTAGTCTCACTGGTCTCATCTCTGTTCGGTTCACACAGTCCGTGACGAAATTGCCGAAAGAACTCGAGGACGATATCATACGGGATCGCACTGAAGTCAACACCTTGCTGAAGGTCAACGCGCTGTTGTTCAAGTACGCGAACTTGCTCGCGTAGGTTGGTCACATGCTCTTCCAGCTCGACGCCCTCGCGCCGCTGCTTCTTGCGGTAGCGCTCCTGATTCGCGCGACACTGCTCGCGACGTCGGTCGGTCTTGACGCGAACGCGCTTCTTCTTCTTCTTGACGTTGACAGACACAACTGAAGGCGATGCAGACGCAGTTCCCGGTTCTACTGTCTCAACTGGAGATGCACTCGACGACGTCAGATTCTGCGCGTCGAGGTGTTCAGACACAGAGATTGCGGCCATCAGCGTCGCAATCGGTGGGGTCCCTGATGGTGCTGCGGCGGACACGGCAGCATGACTGCTGCCTGGACTGGAGTTGCTTGCCGACGCCGCGTCCACAAAGTAGGGCACGATGCGCGGCAAGATGAGCTTTGGTCTGCGCACAGCGAACGGACCTGCTACCGGCAGCAACACACTCGCACTTGGCAGCGAGTCGTCGTCGTCGTGATGCGAGGGCCCCAAGCGCGCCGAGGACGACCCGGGGAGGCCGTGGAGCTCCATGTCATCACGCTACGTTTGACACCAAGAAAAATGGTTCCAAAAGGTCAGTCGAATGACCTGTTTACTGGTTTGAACCGTATAAAAACCTTAACCGATTAAAGTGGCGGTATGTGCTTGATCAGCTCATCCCCCTTCCATTTGTCCTCCAGAGGGTGACTGTCTGGCTGACTCGCTCAGCGCAGCATCTGTGTGACGTGGAGCCGTCATCGCTGCCATGACGCTATCGAGTGGCTGATGTGTGCAAAAAGCTCGTAGCTGTTCTAGCAACCTCTTCGTCTTCGTGGGTCAATTCAGCTTATTTGACGGTCATGTGAGGACCGTTGTGAAGTGGCCAGCGCACTCCAATAGACGCCACTGGTGATCGCACAGTGATCACCGACCGCGACGACTTATGAGCTCTCTGGCGTTACTCCGAGTGTGTTTCGAGCCAGATACAGGAATGAACTGAGAGGCTCTTCTCGTCACCATCTTTTTGCCAACCTTGCATGTCAGAAAATTGACAATTTTTGAAGTGTCCACAACTATTGCTGAATATCCTCACACCATCAAAGTCAATGCAGACTCCCATTATTTCACAATTCGTCCAACAAACAAATTGAGGACCCTCTTTTGCAGGATACAAATTCATTATTTTGTCGTTCACGGTACCTGTTCATACATCGTGACATTTCCGGGTATCGCACATCCACGTGGACTTTCAAGTCAATTCCGCACTCTGCGCAGAGGTTCAAGATGGCGCAGGTGGCGGCGGCACATGTTCCCCATGAAGACGAAGGCGAACGGCGAAGCAGAAGCAGCAGCGCATTGCTGCAGACGCTGAGCGACCAGGTGCTCTCTGGTCTCCCGACGGTCGTGCGGAGAGTGGACATCGACCTCCGGGCGGTCGCAGACGAGTCCCAAGAGCGCCGCGGCGACGAAGAATCCGCGTACGAGTGGGAGCACGTCTCCAGCGCGCTGCGCACTCTTCACGCAGACACAAGCCAGAAGGTGGAGAATACGCGCGCTCACCTGACCATGATGGATGCGCAAGTCCAGCAGCAGCTGGAGTCGCTGCGTGTAACGACGGAAAGGAGGGAAGATCAAGAATGCGCGGCGAGTGGAAGTGGTTCGAACTCTGCGGATGAGAAAATCCAGACGGTTCACTTCGATGTGGACAATCTCATAGGCGAGTTGCAGGACTCGGAGTTGCACTTCCGTGAAGTCGCGAAGCTCGTCGCACCGTCGATGCAGAAGTTGCAGAGTCTGGAAACGCGCGCGGCGTACTTTGAGGCGGCTCTGGAAGTGGAGAAGCGAAGCCAAGAAGCGAAGGCACAGGCGATGAGAGCGACGAGCGACGCGCTCGGCGCGTTCACAGCGTTTACAGCGTACGTTAACACGCTGCCTCAAGAATACGGATACATCAAGGTACCTTTCGCCTCGATTGGTGTGCTTGCTTTCTGTGCACGTGCGCGCATTCATTTTTCTAATTTGTTTTTTGTTTTTGTTTTTTTTCTGTGCTCTTTTTGCTTGGCAGCAAGAAGCGGAGCGTCGGATTGCGGTGTTGACGAATGATTTGAAGATCTATGCAGTGGAGAAATTGCAGTCGGCGTTAGAAAGAATCGCGTGGCCAGCGGAGCTGACGGCAGAAGATTTGCAGAGCAAGGTAGCACCGCGCTAACTTGTTGGCGATGGCACATTTTGATCTCTCATATAAGCCTCTCTTGCTGACAATGTAGGAGGGAGAGATGAACGAGATTGCTCGAGCGTTCTCATATTTGCTCACGTTGCAACTCAGCCAGCAAAAAATCAATCCCCGACAAGGATTTGAAGGTGATGGGAGCAATGTGAATTTATGGTCTATGGACTGTCTTCTGGATGCGATCTTGGTGCGTTTCCGGTACCATTTCGAACGCCCTGAAAGCCAAACGAATCGAGTGGCAAAACCTGAGTGGGTCTTTGGCCATATCCTGTCGCAAGTGAGAGAGTATGCGCCTTTTTTAGGACAAGCGATCTCTCCTGAACTGGAAAAGCAGAAGCACTTACTGGGTTGCTGTGATGCCCAAGTGCTGCTGCTTCGCGCGTTGATCAGAGCGACCCAACGGAAATTGCGCACAGAAATCCCAAGCTTGGTAGCTGTAAGTGTGAGTTGTGGTTTAGTGTGCGCTTTGCTCCGAGTATCTGACATGCGTCCTGCTTTCTTTTTTATTTGCAGCAAAAGGCATTGTTCTGTCACACGCTGGATGAAGTTCTTCTATTTGAGCAAGCCATCGATGATGAGTTTGGGTATTCTTCGTGGGCGAATACGAATCGCAAGGTGTTCCCCCGATGCGTGGATGTTTTCGCTGAGGAGATGAATATCTTTATTGCGTGGACAAGCGTTGATGTTGCCTACGCCAAGGACGTGTTGGCGAACGTCATTTTCGAGAGCAATGAGAAAGCATGGGAGATCGACGGAGATGCTACGTGGGAATCTGATGAAACGGAGACGAGTATTCCACGAAGTGCGCTTCACTTCACCTCATTACTGGACTTCATGTGTCGGAGGTTTGCGTTCATGGCGAGCGAAGAACACCGTTATTTGTACCTGACTCAAGTTCATCAGCTGCTGTTAAAGGACTTTTTGCGGGAATGCGAGAGACGAGTCAGAGCTATTGGCATTCATTCTACGATGTCCGAGCACTTTGTGGTGGTCAATGCTGCTCAATATATTGTCAAAGTTCTGTCGGCATGGGAACAAGCCAGTATGTTCATTGAGCTTACGAAGAAAGTTGTCCAATCTGAAAAGTCGCGAAGTCAAGTATTGAAAATCCACCTTGAGTATTCAAAGTCAGTCCTCAAAAATGCCGCCCAAGCAGCGTCAAGTGCTGTGCTCGCTCACGAAGAAGCGGCAGCAGTTCATCACGCAATTGCTGGTCCTGGGTCTTTGATAGGACCCGCCGCTGCATTTTCTGCGGCGTACTCTGTTGGATCAAAAACCGTGAAAAATCTGCTTGGACGCTCCGAAGAAGTTGCAGTTGAAGAAACCAAGCCTCGCGAGAATCAGCTCGTTGATCCCGCTTTGGAAGAGATGGAAGACGATGAGACATTGATGTTTTCGCGCTCTATCTTCGAGCGACAAATAGCCGACTTCAAAAGCCTCCATCGACGTCTGCTGAAGAGTGCCTCTGACGCAGTGCTGTCCGCATTCCACCGCGATATCAAACTCTACCCGCAGAGGTAAGCGAGATGGGGCGGGCTTCATTGTTTTATTATTGTTATTCACGCGTGCTGGTTTTGAATGCTTAGCTTCTTGACTATCCGCGATCCAGCTACAGTACTGCAAAAAGACGTGTCGCCAGAAATCAGAACGAGTTTTACGTTGTTAAAATGCGTGCTCCACTCAACGAAAAAGGTGCTCGTCGCTGGTTCTCAAAGCCAACTATTGAAGGATGTGGCCACGTCTGTAGATGAGCTGTTCTTCGCGGCAATTGCTTGTTCCAGCGAAGGGTTCCACCACCAGTCAGCTTCGCAAGCGTTAACCAGCGTATCGAGGAGTCAGTTTGACTTCGATATGAGTGTGCTGATCTCGATCTTTGAGTTTGTTGACAGCAAGTCCAAGAAGTATTTGCGGAAGATCTCGGATTTGCGCAACCTCTTTAATTTAGAGATGTCCAAGGTGAGAGAACTCCGGAATGTATTGGATAATCAGGATGGATCCAGCGATACGGAGCAAGTGTCCACTGTTCTAGAAGTTTGCCGTGTTCACACGATGACTCCGGAGCAAGTGTTTGCTGTGTGCAGTCAAATTCTCAATCAAGACTAGAGACAAGGCGGGATGAGAACTTGTAACCCAAACAGTACGTTAAGACCAGCTCCAGATGAATGCAGGTAGCTTCGTCTCTTTTTCTGTGGCGTTTGGCTATTCACAGGAAGCCACCGGACGTTCTTGGTGCAGAATTTATCACGTACTGCAGCCACGCGGAAAGGATGCCTTTGCGAAACCGATGCCAAGCAAGATGTTATTCTGTGTGCAAGGTCAGAGAGAAACAGGAGGCTGTTCGACAACTTGGTGTTCGTTTCGAGTAAAGCGTTGGAAAACAAGAGGTTGTTCGATAACCGACTCATCCGTTTCGTTGTCATTCGTATTGTAGAAGGTCAAAGGCAAAGGTTGTGCTTCTGTTCGTCATTTCGTTCGCCTGCCGCACACTGTTGGAAGGTTGGCAAGTTACAAGACTGACATTTTCTCTGCATGTAGCACTTCGGGATCCCCAGAACGAGATGAATGCTCAATGCAAAAGTGAGACAGTGTGTGGAGAAGATTACCCTCTCATCCGCTGCCAATTAGATCAAGCTCGCATCCACTACAACCTCATTGTTGCAATCTGCTCAGCGAAGGAACATCATATCATGAGCAATGTGCTCAAATTGATCGTCCGGAATTCCAAGATCCATGCCAGCCGGTCGAAGAAAACGAGAGAGTGTAATGGCGGCTAGTCCGTGCCTCGATTGTGCTGAAACGAGTCACATTTCGTCATCTTCGAGTTTGGACAATCTGGTGGATTTCCAGTCGAGTTGATCATTCTGCACATGCGTTGCACGTAAACACTTGGTGTCCGCGGATCTCGAACGCTGGATTCCGTGGGTTACTGAAGGTCTGATTCACGATATAATGGGTGACGCACATGGGCATCAAGCTCTGATTGGTGGTGACTTAATAATACTGCAAAGCAAGTTCAACATGAAGGAGAAGAACGTTGAGCACAGTCTCGTTGAAACACCCCAAGACGCGATCTTATGCTCCTCCACAGTGGCCGCATTCTTCGATTTGCTTGCTGTTCCACGCATCACATCACTCCACCATGGCTGCGCCGTACCGCCACTACATCCAACCCGAAGCCGACGCCGAGTTCCCAGCCGAAGCCGGACGCTACCACTTGTACATCACGTACTCGTGTCCGTTTGCGTGCCGTGCACTTGCGGCGCGCAACCTCAAGGGTCTGCAGGACGTCATCGGTCTCTCAGTGGCGCACCCGATCTTCCAGAAGACCAAGCCGAACGACGACTCGGATGACCACAAGGGTTGGACATTCGTCGATCCTGCGAAACAGCCAACGATTACGGGACTGAACGGCAAGGAGTATTCGACGGAAGGCTGCATCCCCGACACTGTGCTGAACACCACGTACGTGCGTGACATCTACGAGTTGGTGAGCAAGGAGCCACGTCGCTACACGGTGCCGTTGCTCTGGGACAAGAAGAAGCAGACGATCGTGTCGAACGAGTCGGCGGACATCCTGCGCACGTTGAACACGGGTTTCCGTGATCTTGTGCCTTCGAATGTAGATTTACTCCCCGAAGATCTGGTGACCGAAGTTGAAGCCATCAACGAGGGCGTAGTGCAGGAGATTGGCGCGGGTTTCTTCCGTACGATAGGCAAGCCGACGACCGACGAGTACGAGAAGGAGCTCGAGGCTGTGTTTGCGGCGATTGCGCGTGTCGAGGCCGTTCTCTCGATGAGGCGCTACCTGGTCGGCAGTGGCATCACGGAAGCCGATGTGCGCCTGTTCCACACGCTCATCCGTCTCGACGTCTACCAATTGCCTACGAGCAAGCGCAACCTGACGCAGTACCCCAACGTCGTGAACGTATGTGTGCGCATATCACGAAGCTGGCTTTGAGTTCGTATTGACTGCGTTCGACTGATGTCTGGATTTTGTTTGTTTTTTGTTTTTTTGTGTGTTTCACTGTAGTACTTGCGCGATCTGTACCAGACGCCTGCGCTCAAGGCGACTGTGAACTGGGACCACCTCAAGATCGGCGCCGTGAACCACAAACCCGACGCGCCGTTGCCAGTGGGTCCGTTTGTGGACTACGACGCGCCTCACGACCGTAGCCGCCTCTAGCGCAAGCGGCAGGATATCGAACCTGTGTGTCTTGCATCAGTAATTGCCGTATAACGTACACACATCTAGTACAACATGAGCTCCACCAACTTGTACTTTTTTGCCAACGACGTTGCACTCTTTGGATTCCCACATGCGTGCTGCCTACGCAGCCATTGCTTTCAATGCCCTCTTAAGCTTTTTGGCAGGCACTTCGGCAAACAGTGAGGCGGCAAAAGCCGCCAGAGCATTCCGTATGCTGCGATTTCCGTGTGCTTGTTACGATTGAAGCAGAGTGTGGCGGCCAATTGCTTGTGACAATGGTGTTGGCGACTGCCGGAGTCCTGGAGCTCTCCTATATGAAATGATGGCTGGCACCAATATATAGATGCCAGCATTCCACATGCCAATACTTTTGCAGCATGGAAAATGAATATGCATCATGGCTTCGATCTTCACTCACGTACAAATTGGGATCCACACGTTTAAGTGGCACGATGACGGTCTCATCTCCAAGCATGATGACGAAATCAGCCGAGTGTTTGACAAGCAAAAACTGCTGGTCAAACGCTCCAGTTTAACCAAAGTAGGGTGCGATAAAGCTAAATAATACTTCGCAGCAGCAAAATTCAGCACCACATCTTGACACCAGATACCCCTATTATTCCTCAACTACTCAAACCAAACCAAATCCTGGCAAACCTACCCCAAGATTCCTGGTGCTTCAACAGAGAATCTCAAGTAATCCATTTCAAAGGCGACGAAGGACGTCATTGGTCACTCAATGGCGCACCCGATCTTCCAGAAGACCAAGCCGAATGACGTCTCGCAACCGTGGTTGGAATCGTAAATTATCGGTAGTGTGCACGCATCAAGTATCCATTGGTCGTCATCAAAATTGCATGGTGCTGCGGTCTCTGCTTTCTCCCTTACGTGGCACCCACCCTGTCGTCATCGTTGAAGAGAGAGAGAGAGAGAGAGAAGGTAATTCTATTTAACTTATGATCTACATATAGTTTAAGAATTCCTGAGTCTCATTAACACTGCTGACAGTGAGGTGTTTCTAAGTTTTGACGGTGTGGCACCGATATCATTGTCGAGTAGAACTGCGACCTGGGACATAAGAATTTGATCGTTCCCCCGCGATTCGTCGGTGAGTATCTTCGCAGTCTTGGAGTTCATTGCCACGTTGGCGAGAAGATCGGCCATTTTGTTTTGTTCTCGTTTTGTGTGATTCCAGGAGATCCACGCAAAGTTGGCGATGATTTGGTTTACCCGAACTGCTAGTGGCTGCAACTCGGTCTGGCGTATTGAGGCGAACCCGTTCTGGGCTGCGATAATCATTTGGCTGTCTCCGAAGACTTCCAACTTGACTTCATAGTGCTGTAGGTAGTGTGCACTGTATGCCAGACCATCTTTCAGTGCGCTGTATTCGCACCAATTGTTCGTGACTTCTGGTCCCATGTACGCATAGCCGCATGCTTTGAGTTCCCATCGATTGCTGCGTTCATTCAGGAAGATGAGTGCCCAACCGCTGCCTCCTGGACCTGGGTTGCCGCGTGCACCTCCATCGAAATACAAACGCGCTGTCGCCCACGCTTCAAGTTGACGCGACAAGTCTTGTCTCTCCAGTACGCTGAGCAGTTGGCTCAGGCAAGTTGCATTGATCTTTTCTCCTTTGAGCGTTCTCATCCGATGAGCCACAGCTCGCACTTGCATCACACACGCAGTCCACACACGCTTGGTGCTTTCTTCGATAGCAACGTGTTGCCGTTCATGCACTATTTCCACTCTCGTTCTCCACAGCAATACTGGGATGCTTGATGTGACGATAAACCACAGTTTCTGTAGTGCTGTCGAGTGTTCCGGAGTAATGAACCCGAAGCTCTTTTCCAATTCCCGGAGCAAAGATCGTTGACCTGGCGGGGCTCTGCGGCTAGCAATGTGAGGCAGGAAGAGATTGAGTGCTTGCTCCGTCAATGTTCGACCAATCCATCGCCCGAGGAACGCCGTCCACGCGGCTTGTGCTCGCTTGCAACTCCAGACTATGTGTGAGATAGTTTCTTTTGTTTCCCCACATCCGGCATTGCTTGGACACGCCGAAGACTCGATCCTTCCCGGATGGAACAGGTTGAGCTGCATCGTAGAAATCCGGTATGTCGTCCACATCTGATACGGTGTAAGACATCCTCGTTGCTTCCATAGATCTGCTGGTAGCCGATACTGCACATGACTGTACCACTGATCCGTTTTCGCGACTTCGTTGAGCTTGTCTACGAGTACTCCGAGACCTTGATACAACTTGCTGTGCAGCCTCCGTGTTCTTGCTCGGTCAATTGTCTTCTGGATGCTGTTTGGGGGAGTACGTTCATGCACCAGCCACGGACAGTGCGTCGTGAGCGGGTGAGGTTTGAATGTCCACCCTACAGTTTTTATTTCTTCTTCGATCATTGCAACGTCTTGTTGGCAAGTAGCATCCCCGGTCCAGTCGGTCACTGTCCAGAGAACTCCATTTGCTTGCCGTTGCATCTGAATGTAGTCCGTGTGGCTCCTCTCCGACCCTGGCATCGCGATGATGGTTCCCATGCCGTTGCTGATCCACTTGTACTCTCGTTTTGTGGGTTTCCTGCTCCACGGCTCCTGGTGACTGATTAGCTGGTTGCCTGCATCGATTTCTATCTCCGGTGAGCATAGAATGATGCTGGTTACGAGTTTTCGCAGGACGGCCCTTCGTTTGGACGTGAGAGTCGCCGTCATGGTTGGTAGCCGCACGGAGAACACTCGCTCTTCTTCCCGTCTCACGTTGAAGCTGGCCAAATTGCATTCCTTTCAGGAAAGAAACCGTTTTGACCGTGTACTGCTCGCCTTGACTGTCGATTATCCAGGGGTTGTCGTTCCACTGAAAGGATGGCCAGAACGCTCGAGTCTCTTCCGATAGCTGATGAATCGTCTGCTCAGGTTTTCTCCCAAAATATACGCCTACCCGTCCGTCTGATCTCCACTCGAGGTCCACGGTCGGTAGCAAGGATTCCATTTGCCGCTTTAGATCGTCTTTCCACGCGGGATTGCGTCCCTCTGCAGCCACCAGGTCTTCACCGAGATACTCCCACCCGAGTCTGTGGATATTGTTCGTCTGGTACAGCCTTGTCTGTGCGTGCTGGCTTCGCTCCTTGGGTGAGATCGCGCAGCATCCCCAGTTTTGACTTTTGTCCTGATGAACCTGTTCATGCCAAGCTTCTGTATACCTGTCTCGCGCTCGCTGTAGCCACCGAGTTGTCCGCCGCATCGCTTGTCGCTTTATTGCCAGAGGTATTGAATAGAGACCAATACCTCCTTCCTTGACCGGCAGGTAGAGCAGGGAAGGACTCACCTTGTGCCTCATGCCGTCTGTGCCGAGTGTCGATTTCCACAAAAATTGCTTTTGTAGGTTCACTAGCTGGTCCACGACCTTCGCTGGGGGCTTGATGTAGCCGGCAGTGAATAGAATCGACGGCAGCAAGACCGAATTCAGTATAAGCACTCTCCCCACCACACTGTTGGAGACTTTGGTCGCGATAATCAATCTTGTTCGGAGCTTTTGCAGGCGGTCCTCCCAATTAGCCTGCGTGATGTTCCCGGTTCCTATTTGGATGCCAAGGTACCTCACCGTCTCTCCATGCTTCAGGATTGGAATGCCGCATCTTTGTTCTTGGACTACTGCTGTGTTGAGACTGATATAGCTGCTTTTCGTTGGTTGCACGTGCAGCCCTGATTGCTGGCCAAACTCGGTCAGCAGCTGCATCAGCCGAGGCAGCTGTCTCCCTTGTTTCAAAAAGACAGCAGAGTCGTCAACGAAGGTCGAAATAAGATGGGGTTCTGCTCCTGATCTGGTCACACGAATCCCTTCCAGATAGGGGTCTTGTTGTACTGCCAGTGCGAGAATCTCCGCAGCAACGATAAACAGCAGAGGGGCCAGGGGGCAACCTTGACGAATGCCCGACTTGACCTCCCATTCTCTCGACAGTTCACCGTTCACCAGGTACTGCGCCGTAGTGTCCGTGTGCATTCGACGTACTAAATCCACAAATTGTCGCCCAAAACCGAACTTGCTCAGCACAAGGTACAGAAAGTCTCTGTCCAATGTGTCGTAAGCCTTCATGAAGTCAAGCATCACAATTCCCGGAGCGTCATCGAACCCTTCAGTGCTGCTGTGGTACGCTTTATCCAATGCGGCTTGCATGATGAGGATCGCGTTCTCCATCAGTCGGTCGCGTACGAAGCCTTGTTGTTCTTCTCCGATGATCCACAGAAGGATGTCTTGCAACCTTGTTGCTAGGACTTTTGCAAACAACTTGTAGGTGGTCGTAAGCAGAGTGATTGGTCTGTAATCGAGGGGATTTGGCGAATCTCCTTTCTTGCGCAACGGAATAACGATTCCTTGACCGAATGATCTTGGCATGGGTGCCCCGCGTTGGATGTTGTTGAATTCCCGCACCAAAACGTCGACCATCGCGTCCTCGCAATCCTTGTAGAAGTCATTGTTCAGACTGTCCACGCCACCTGCCTTATGCCGATGTAAAGCCGCGATTGCCTCTCGTACTTCTTTTTCAGTAATGGGTGCCATCAAGTCTTGGTTTTGCGCTTCCGTGACTTTCCGAGTTTCCGGAATGTACACCAGTGCATCGAATCGCAGTTCAGCCTTGTGCGGAGGGACCGTAGCATGGCTCTGGCCGGTGATTTGGTGCCACTCAGCCCCCATGATGTCCGCTAGACTCACGTTTGGTGGGTGGTACCTTCCGGGGGTCGGTTCCAATCGCGAAATTGTTTGATCCCGCTGCCAGTTGGCGATCCTCCGAAAGAAGTGACGAACATCCCCCTGCGTTGCTTGCATATACTTACCGAATTTAAACTCTGCTGCCTCTCTTGCCGCGTTTGCTTGTTCTTCGATCAGCTGACGCCTTGAGCGTTTCACCGGTTGGTGCTGCTGATCCTCCAACTTTTGCTGGTATCTTCGCACTTGCCGCTTCTCTGCTCGACTCACTCTCAGTATTGCTTGGATGATACGCTTCTCCAGATGGCTCCACTCGATTGGTCCTTCACTCTGCATCAGCTCCAGCTCGCGACTGATTGCCTGTTGCACTCCAGTCCGCACCAAGTCAGGACGCGAAGTACGTATCGGGTACCTGCACTTGTTCACCTTCCTTGGTCTCTGCGGTTGGCTCGTCCATTTCATATGCAGCACCACTGCTTGGTGATCCGAGTAGCGCTTGGGTAGCTCTATGGCCTCCCATTGCACGGCGCTTCCCAGATTTCCTGCTATATAGAATCGGTCGAGTCGACTGGCTGAGTTTTTTCTCCAGTATGTGAAATGCTCCGTCGGTTCTCGCTGCACTGGCCACTCCGGATCCTCCACTAGCTCCCGTGCGTCGTGTATGTTCCACTCCGTCACTAATCTTCTCAGTTCTGCACTTTCGCATTGCATCGGTAGCAGAACTCCTCTTTGGTACCGGTCTCGTTGCTTGTCGAGCACACAATTGAAGTCACCTCCGAGCACTGCTGCTGCACGATGAGTCCCGAACTCCTCGTTTAGGCGTCGGAAGAAGTGTTCTCGCTCTGATTTCTTGTTGGGTGCGTACACGTTAATCCACACCACTCCCTTGGACTTGATAGCGACTGTGCGATTTGTCCACTTGGATTCCTCGATCAGTTTTGTTTCGCTAATTGTCTTCGGATTTGTGAGTATTGCAACTCCGCCGGTCGCGTCTGGATGGATGGACCAAAAGGACGTTGCTTCGTCCAGGTTTGTAATCCCCCATATTCGGTTCCAGTATTGTCGGAGTCTGCGTTCTTCTTTGGCTGTGGTGATCCTCGTTTCCTGCAAATAAATGATATCATACTTTTCTGCGGTTAGTGCCCCCTTGAGATCCTCTAACCATTTTGTTCGTTCTTTCTTTTTGAATCCGCACACGTTCTGAGTTAATACCCGTAGCGTGTTAGGACATGATCTTTTTTCCTTTTTTTGGTTTTTGTAAAATGCATTCTTGAGGGCATGTAGCGCGGCGTACATTTCTGTACCTGGGCTACTGCCATCTTGGTTACCTGTTGGTGTCGTGCCTTTAGTACCTTGAGGGCTCGACCGAGTCCACTTCCATGGTGACTTGAGCCATAATCACCGATAGAGCTGACCACTCGCTGAGCTCCTCTCCGCTCTTGAAGGCTGCTTTGAGTTCTCTGGTTTGCTTCAACATCGCACAGAAGTCTTCAATCGCCTCGTACAGGTTGTCTGAGTCTTCGGCGTCGCTAGACCTGAACGTCTGCAGCTCCTCCTCATACACCACTGTGCAGATGATGTAGCGGCTGAGCTTCTCTTGCTGGGTCGGGTGACAAAGTCGCAGAACTTCGAGACCACCGTACTTCATTCTTCCTAGCATCGACCAGTCTTCCTTGGAGTTGAGTAGTGCCGCCCGTTGTTGCTTCGTGGTTGCCGTTGCAATCCTGTCAAACCAACCTGTAATCCATACCTTGGTTTCTGCTTCATCGGTGCGGTATAAAAGACGTTTGAGTCCTTCCTCAATCACCTGTTCGCGCAGTACTTGTGTCAAGTCCACTAGCGTTGGCCCTCTGAGATGGTTCAGCACATGATGCGGCCCTGGCGACGTCTTCAACATCGCTAGAATTCGCTCCCATTCATTGAGAGCTGCCTGCGTCCATACATCATGATTGGACGAGAGCAGAGGAAAGGGGCATTTGGTTTCTTGTTTCCATTGCTCCTGGAACCCTTCCCAATGCTCCTGCAGCGTGCGCTCGAGGTCTCTGCGTTTCTGCATGGAGTCTCCTTCGATCGCCAAACGTCTCGAGAGCGTTCTGGTTTTCTTGAGGGGGACATTGGGGCTGTTCAGGTTCATCGCGTCGTCACCATCTCCGGCTGTGAGCATCAGGGTTTCGTCTTCGTCATCGTTGAAGAGTCCCTCTCCTTCGCCACAAACACAATATTACGTAATCGGGTTGATGATGAGCAAAACCATTTGTTTTGCTTGTCAAATGCTCAATTTTGGCAAAAGATGGGTGCTATAGCCCTGATTGATATAAATAGAGGAATACGCACTGCAGCAAATTGCACTCATGTTCCACACGAACCTAGTATTTGCTCAGAATTGTCTCGTTGATGAATAATTAGATCCAGTGAACCTTATCTGGTTAAAATGCTTTCCAACTCGGAGAGCTCCGAATTGGTTCTAGAGCAATCCATTTCAGGACAGCTAATCGTGGAAAACAGCCGTCTCATCAAGATTACTCAAGGACGACACGAGGGCTCTGAGCCGCAGGCATCGGCGTTAGCGCCTCCGTTCTGGTCCCGGTTGGCATTCCGCTTCGTTTCCCAATGCTGCGCCATTCGACAATTCGTTGCTTGAAGCTCATCACCAGTAACCCTCCTCGTCCATTTGCTCCAGCACCATCAGCCTTTTCCACCATGGCTGCGCCGTACCGCCACTACATCCAACCCGAAGCCGACGCCGAGTTCCCAGCCGAAGCCGGACGCTACCACTTGTACATCACGTACTCGTGTCCGTTTGCGTGCCGTGCACTTGCGGCGCGCAACCTCAAGGGTCTGCAGGACGTCGTCGGTCTCTCGGTGGCGCACCCGATCTTCCAGAAGACCAAGCCGAACGACGACTCGGATGACCACAAGGGTTGGACATTCGTCGATCCTGCGAAACAGCCAACGATTACGGGACTGAACGGCAAGGAGTATTCGACGGAAGGCTGCATCCCCGACACTGTGCTGAACACCACGTACGTGCGTGACATCTACGAGTTGGTGAGCAAGGAGCCACGTCGCTACACGGTGCCGTTGCTCTGGGACAAGAAGAAGCAGACGATCGTGTCGAACGAGTCGGCGGACATCCTGCGCACGTTGAACACGGGTTTCCGTGATCTTGTGCCTTCGAATGTGGACTTGCTGCCGGAGGCGCTCGTGAAGCAGATCGAAGAGCTGAACGACGGTGTGGTGAACGATATTGCGGGCGGTCTGTTTAAGATCGTGTTGGCCAAGGATGAAGAGACTCGTGCCGCAGAACTGAACACGTACTTGAGTAACGTCCAGCGCGCCGAAGACATCCTCGCCAAGTCGCGCTTCCTCGCGGGCAACTCGATCACGGAAGCCGACGTCCGTTTGTTCCACGCGCTGATTCGCTTCGATGTGAACCAGCATGCCAGCGACAAGACCAACTTGACGCAGTACCCCAACGTCGTGAACGTAAGTAGCTTGTTTTCGCATAGGTTCAGCGACATCGATGGGTGCAGCCGAGAGTCTAACCTTCTCTGTTTTGTTATATCTGTACAGTATTTGCGCGATTTGTACCAAACCCCAGGCTTGAAATCGTCTGTGAACTGGGAACATCTCAAGATCATGCTGGTGAACTTCATCCCAAACGCTGCCGGATCAGATCCTTCGGTGGACTACGAAGCAGCCCACGACCGCGCCACGCGCTTCGCCAACTAGGCTGCATATATGTTTTGCATGAACGAAGCGAGCTTGCAGGAAATGTGAAAGTGTTTGTGTTCTACAACGTTTGCGCTAAAGTGGTGCATACTTGCTCGTCTGAACGCTCCATCCCCAAATAAATGTTTATGTTTTGAAAAAAGGAAAAAAACACCATCGTAATGGGGTGCCATCCCCTTCCCCCTGCACCGCGAGGCATGCTGTTATTTGTATTTCTGCTCATGCAGATTTGATGAGAAGGCACCAACAAACCAGCGACAGCGACGACAAATGGTCAGCTTTCTCGCTCGCTCTCTTAGGAGCTCAGTTTCTTGCTGAGACACTGGCAGAAGACTGACTGCAAGATCTCCTCAGCATATCACTTTTCTCCAATACGCTCCCAACATCTTGCGGCGCATTACACAATCCTCCCTCTCTGAGGTATCTGATACAAAGAGCAGTCATCCCACCACCAAGATTCGCAATGCAAACCTTCACGACATCGACACCAGCGACGCTCAGCCAGCCATTTCGATACGTTTCGAAGCGCACGGTCGCGGTGTCGCACTCGTCTCACGTGTACGTCGCGAGTGTGTGTAGCCACGAGGGTTAGCAGCTTGCCCGAGACACCGTGGCCAAGCAGCAGCGGCACAGCGGTGACGCCGAGACGGACGAAGAAGACGACACGCTTCAGGAGTTTACGATTGCGACTCGGTTGTGCCAACTGATTCGTCACCCAAAAGTAGTCGCTGTCCACGCGACCTTGGAATACGTGCGCTCGTTTGACGTCGTAATGGAGCATTGCGTCCAAGGCAGGAGTCCCGAGTACGAACCTGTGCTCGCTAACATCTGATCCCTCGGCGTCGTCCTCTTTCTCATGCTCACGGGCTCCCCGCTTGTCTCACTCACGTCCGACGAGGTACCGGCGTTCCAGTCAATACGAGCCATCGACTGCCTCGGCGTGCTGCGGCAGTGGGAAATGGACCATCTCTTTCCATTCGCCACGATCGCTTTACTCACCAAAATGCTCCACATTGAGCCGCACGACCGATTCCATAATATGTCTGAGGTTTCTGAACCACCCTTCGTTGATCGCGGCTGCAGCTCGGCAAGCCACGTCTTCGGCAGCATGGTACTTTCTTCACAACGAGTGGAGGTCTTAAAACGAAAATGGCTTATGCTGTCATGCGGAGTTATCCCAAGCCTGTTCCAAGCAGACAAGTTGATGGACACGTTGAAGAATGCTGGAAAGAGAGCAACCTCGTGGTAGCGATAAATTGACTACTCGAGTACTTGGCAAGTTCAGATAGAGCCTTCCGTCCAATCTGGTTGGTCCGCTCGATACGCCACGCGGCTTGATTTCAGACAGCCAAACAGCAGAAGTCTTCCCCACCTCTTCACTGAGACTCTGAGAGGGAACCAAATGGAGAAACTTCAATCTGGAAAGGCATGTTGCCACGCCAACAGCTCAACGATGCGTGAGCTCCATTGTCAAAGATGTATCTGACGTGGCGAGACGTTCAAATACCGCACCGAACAGACGAGGCTACCCATAATCACTCATGGTGACGCTCAATAACCTGGATGCTCGAACCTTGTTTGCTCAGCATATGTTGTCTTCGTTGTGTTGCGCTATAGTGACCGTGGATCCTCACAAAATGCTGCAGGATTGCCAGCGACTGGATGCACCATGCCTCATAGATACAGGAACGCTGCGTTTACTTTGCTGTGCACCACGCAGACTTTCCTGTTGAAGGTATGCCGAGTGGGAACTGTTTGTGCGACGTCGGTAATGCTCTCGAAACGAATCCTGGGCTTCCGCGATACTTCGACGACCTGTTGCTCTTCGTACTGATGGCGCATTTGACGGCGGTCTGCAGTTGCTTAATTTGAGTTGCAGCATGACCAGGATTTCGCGGTCCAACGAGGTAAAGTCTGTGTCCGTTTTCACACGCGCGATCACTGGGCGTTGAAACTCGGGAGTCACGATACCGGCTGGCCAAGTTGCTGCCAACTGTAGGTCTTTTCTTCCCAGTGGGTCTGGTGCGTCGTCGCAGCCTTGCTTCTCAGTCGCTGGTGCCGACTTGCATCGCGTGAGACGGCGTGCGTTGAGCTTGTGTGGACGGACTTGCAGACTCGGGAGTGCCCGGGACGTTGCGCCTGTTATATCAGGCTGACTGGTTTCTCTGAGCACCTGAGAACAAGGCGCACAAGTGTCATCGTTTGTGACTGCCACACTATTCCGCGGCATGATGTGGAATCGCTTGAGCTCCGCGATGGGATAGGTATTCTGCTGGAAGTGCGCAACTGCATCCAGCTAATAGCACCGCTGCTGAGAACAAGACTCGAGCAATTTCGGCTTGGCTAAAAAATTGTTAAGCGATGCTTGCATGCAGCTCCCAAGCCTCTATTCTTCTTAGTCACATGTGCTGCTGACACTATTTTCACCTCTGTATCTCCTCCGTATTCTCAGCTAAGTGACCGAAACAGCACATCAGGAACCAGAACGCAAAACATCGTCCTGTTCCGTTGTGTAAGCGCACTGATGCATTTGCGCTGTCTACAGCGAGTTTTCAACTACGCCGTCGCAGCCACGCAATTGTTTCGATGTGAGGCGTGTGCGGGAGCATGTCGACGGGCTGGAGGTACTCGACCTCATACGAGGCTATCGCAGTGCTGCTTCCTGCTTCAAGCGATGCACAGAGCAACTCCAGATCGTGTACCTGAGATCCCGGATTGCACGACACGTAGCAGATTTGTGATGGCCCCAGTTGACGCAGAAATTTGATGAGCTTGCTGTGCAGCCCTGCGCGCGGCGGGTCGACGATCACGATGTCGGGTTTCTCAATTGCGGACTCGTTCCCCCACTCGTCATCGTCCCATCGTTTCGTCAAGTCCATTGTAAAAAACTGCATCTTTGCCGATGTGTACCCGTTCAGCTCCGCATTCGCGCGCGCCTTCTCCACGGCAGCCTCGACGATCTCGAAGCCATAGACTTTGGCAGCGAATTCGCCCATGCAGATCCCGATACTGCCCACGCCGCAGAACAGATCCCAAACAATCGGTTTCCGCTGCTCACTGCTCTCGCTCAGTGCTTGGCTGGACGCAGCAAGCGTGTGTTGAATCTCACGGTACAACCGACTCGCTTGAGCTGTGTTCGGCTGGAAAAACGAGTCGAACGAGACACGGAAGCGGTGGCCGAGAATCGAGTCTTCGAAGTACGACTGACCGAATAGCACACGCTCTTTCTCTTCTACGCTACCGCCTTGACCTTGGTGACGAAGCGCTTGATCATCCAGACGCTGCAAAACCGAGACGATCGCCGCGTCCTGGGATTTTATACTGCTGCTATTATGTCCAAACTCGTGCATCAGTTGATCCACAACGCGCGCCAGCGCCTCACTTTGATCTTGTGCAAACGAGGATGTCACGAACCCGACCATGATCTCGGTCTGCTGCTCCAAATTCGTCCCTTTGCGCAGCACGACTTGCTTTAGGAAGCCCTGATGCGTCTGAAAATTGTACGCTTCAAGGCCCTCGTCTTCACACAGCGTCGACACGCGCTGAAGGATGCGATTGCTCACTGGATCTTGCAGCGAGCACTCGTCGATGGACAGGATTCGTGGACTCCAGCTCGCATTGGTCTTCCCGCGACGGCGCTTGCCACTGATCTGGCGCGCTCGCCGCACACTCGTCGACGCGACTGGGAACAGGCCAATCGTGAACGGGTAGTGCTGCGGAGCCTCAGGTTCGCCATTAATGCCATTCTCATCTTCTTGCGGTTTGTCGGAATCCAAGAGCCAACGACCTGTGCTGCATGTAAACTCCATCTTGTTGCGATACGCGTAGATCCCGTCTTCCTTATAGTCCGACACAGCAGCGTCGGCTTTGGCGCCAATAATTGGCCGCACGTGCATGTTTGGAGAGTGTTGTGGCGCTTTCTCTAGAAGCGCTTCAATGCGCATCTGCTTCTGCTGCAGTTGCTGGTCATAGCGGAGATGCTGGAGCTTGCAGCCGCCACAATTTCCAAAAAACTTTTCACACTGCGGCAGCGTGCGGTGCTCACTGGGCGTGACTGTGGCCACCTTCTGGCCGAACGCGGGCCATTTCGGCTCCTTCTCGGACGCTTTCCACTTGCGACTAGCCTGGAGATCGCGCTCCCAGAGCTCCACCACGAGCTGCTCGCCGGGAAGCGCAAAGGGCACGTGCACTGGGACGTCAGAGCCGTCGGTGAGTACGCCGACACCGTCGCCCTGGTCGTTTACACCGGTGATGAACTAGTGGCATTGACAAATAGCGTCCGTAATGTGAGCCTTGCGAACGAGTGGACAAGAACGCTTGGCATCATGCGATTCACTTACAAGAGGGAGCTGGCGCTTGTAACACGGCGTTTCTCGAGAAGCGCTCCACCAGCGGACGCAGCGGCGCGCAGCAGCAGCGGGCAGGAGCCGTGGCGGCAGCATTCGTGCGCAATTGGTGGTCTGATGGTGCAGTTGCCACAAGAGGTGTCACCGTACCTAACTTGGGACAAATGTACACAACATTGGTCACAACCAGGAGTCATCTATTATGTCACTGACTGCTTTGAATCGCGTTTGGCCCCTAATTAGGCTTGGGAACATGATACAAATCAGGGCAATGCATTCGCTAAGAGAGGGTGAGTGTCGGGGTATTAGAGGTGTAAATCAGGGATGCAAATGACATAACAGAGTCAAGAATCAGGAGCACCCTTTATCTTGCATTCCAGGGTTACCTGTATGCAAAACCTCATCTGATGGCATCAAAAAGGTTTGTTTGTGCATGCAAACCTTTTCGCATGCACATTCAAATGTGCTCATGGTAAAACGGACGGTTCGATTCCAGATTTTGGCATCTGATTGACTAACCATATGATGATCGAAATCGATTGAATCGAACCGTGACCCAACTATCACTTGCAGAAACTTGAATTACCTGTCCATGGTGACAGTCACCGTTCCGTTTGACAGCCACGCCGCAGCAGCAAATGGACCCACCAGGAGCCGAGTTAGCGTCGCGTGCGGAAACCACACTACTCTCAGCGGTGCGACGCTTGATTACCCACTTTTTTTCGTCGGCATCGTGCAGCCTGTGTACGGTGATCTTGTCTTTCGACATGTTTGTCACTTTGGCATGCACGGGGTGCTCGCAGTCTTCGCCCACACACTCGGGCATGACGTGGACGCACGAGCGCGTGGAAAGACGGTGGCGAGTCGATTGGTTGAGCTTGAATCTGGTCGATGGTTCACGCGATTCCTACGAGCTTGGAGAAATTGCGAATGACCTACCAAGTGCTTCCCGGCGAAGCGGCGGTGATTTCGAAACCTACTCTACTGCTGGTTGAAAGCGAGATTTGCCCATTCCATTCGCTCGAAATTCTGGGGGATTGCAGAAAGCCACATCGTGTCTGAGCACTGGTACCTTTTATAGACTGAGTGCACTCTTGCTTCACTTCTCGAGATCCTCACCAGAGCACTGGGACAGAAAAGGATGAGGGCTCGTCTGGACTGTTTTTTGCTTGTCGAACACGTTGGCAGCTGTTGAGGTTCCGTAGGTCTGCGTCGATGTGTAGTGGTTGGTGTCTTGTGCGTTGTATTTTTCTGGATCTATTGTGGTTCTATGGTATATATACTATCTATCGAATAAAGACGAAAAGCGGCACAGTCCTTTCTTGTGTCTCGTTACAGCGCCAGTCGCATGGTCTTCTGGACGTAATTGCGCTTGGGCTTTTTCGTGACCGTGATGTGGATCTCATGGAATGGCTTTGGCTTCGCAGTCGCGTGGCTCGCTTTGTGTACGTGGTGCTCGGAATTTGGGTCGTTTGAGCAGTCCACACAGCGGCAGTGCGCTGTGCACGCGATGCCGTTTTGATAGCACTCGCAGTACTTTTTCAGGCACCTGGACTTCTTGCATCGGCAACCACGGAGCACCACTGAGCTCGATTTCTGTTTGGCAAGAAAACAGCAAAATGGACTTCAATATGGAAATGCCCACCAGAAAAAATGGTTTTGGAAGACAAATCAAAAGCATACCTGAGGCAAGAGTTGCAAGAATCCTGAGGTAACCGCGTTCCGCTGCAGCGACGCGTACGAAAACGCGCGCGGATCGTTTGCTAAATAATTCTGAATGGCTTCGATCCGCTGCTCTTTGTTTTGGCGCGAATTCTTGCAATCTTCACATGCACAGCTCGAGTGGCAGAACCCTCGCGTGCTGAAGCAGACGCAGTACCTGTCACAAAAATACAAAACATCAAATTAGTCAGCCGCCCGTCAGTTAGCGAACTTCAACATCATAACGACACTTACATTTTCAGGCAGCCCGTCTTGCAGCCACAGCACGTGCTGGAGGAGACGCTCGCATCCTGTATTTGCTGGGCGTGACGACGCAGAATGCGCTCTCGACGCGCTTCTTTCTCTTTCTCAAGCTGTTCGAGTCCGTTGCGCGACGACTGCGCCTCGGTTGTCGTCGGGTCTTTTCCTGGCAGCCGACTGCTGTGGCTCGTGCTGTTGATACTGTTACTGTTCTGACTGACATCGGTCTCTTGACCGGCGCCTGCAACGTTGTCTAATTGCTGCTTCTTCTGCCGCGTCTCAAACATTCGCGCGTCTTCAAGCGCTTGAATGGATACTGGGGTCGAGTGGCATCCGTACTTGCGCTCCAAGAGCGCTACAAGCATGTCGAGCCATGCCAGGTTTTCGCTCTCGTAGTCGTGATCAAACGCCGAGCCGATCGTCGGCACGTGCTTCTGGAACGTACGTGGCTCCTCCGCTGAGTGGTGCTTGCGCTTCTGACCACTCAGCGGCATGATGCCTCCACTCCTCAACGGCGTTGGCGGCTTTTGCAGCGATGTAGGCACTGCATGCGCAACAGTGCTTGGGGTCATCCGGTTGGCATCCAGGACGCGCAACGCACGGCGCGGCGTAGACTGCTGCTTGTCCATTGGGCTCGTACTTACCCTCCGTGGTGTTGCCGTACTGCGGCTCTCTTTCTCATTCGCATTGCCATCGTGGAGCTCCAGCGTCGTGTCGGACTTGGTCGGGTCTATAGCAGCAAGCTTTGCGCCGATTGCGACGCTTGTTGCACCATCGGGCGCGCGGTTCTCTCGCTCGTCTGTTAGTCCCATCGGACACGCCGTACACATCGTCGGGGACGCAGGAGCATCGCGCGCGCGGTCCATCCCAGCCACCATCTTGCTGCTTTTGGTCGATCTTTTGCGTGCTGTTTTTCAAACTGACTGACCTGGAAGCGCTCTCGTGTTCTGGTTGCCTAAATGTAGAGAAAAACTGCAAATTTAGCCTTTTGATTTTGAATTCAAACCCGAAAGACCCGCCAAAAACAATTTTGCGTTGTCGAAGTTTTGGCATTTTTGTCAAAATTGGCAAGTGCGATGCGCTCGATTAAGTACGATGGACATTTGTTGCAGTTGCTGATATCAGCATGGAATGGACGGCAGCTTCGCTGTCTGTGGAGCATTCTCTTGTTCGTCATGCTTTCTTTGAAGGATCTACAGTGGCTTTCGTACTCGCCTAGTGGAAGGGTAGCTGGAAAACGTGTCAGATTCGTTCAGGTGAGATAGCAGGAGAGTCATGTCGATGGGGTTCCGTCGCGACGAAGTAACTGGAGACAAGGTTAAAACTGCGTCGAGAGCAATCGTGAGATCAAAGTGCACTCAAGTTAGCGGTGCCACCCGTGATTCGCGGACTCGGGAACGCATTTTAGTCACTTACATGCTTGGAGCGACGGAATTTTGGGAGCGTGTCGCGCTCCAGCATCTTGGTGATGGATTTCTGTGCTGGAACGAACAAGTTGCGAGTCGGGTTGTCCAACTGCCGCACAATATCCTTGACGATCGAGTTTTCCAAGTTGACCTGCAGCTTTGCGTGCCCCGAAATGTACTTCCGGTAGATTTTCTGCGCACGAAGCATGAGGTAACTTTTGTGTGGAATATCTTTGAACTCATTGCAATCGAGCCAAAAGCAGATGCTTTCGGTACAACAGCTAAACGGCATTTGCAACAAAGTTAGTTCTCAACTCGCCAATCTGCGCACGGTTATGATCAAGCAAACGCACATTTCTTCCGAGAAAAATAGAAACAGCGCGTGTTTCCTGGTTCTCCAAAATGAGAGCCACAGTCACTTGGTTCTCCTGCAAATCAACCCCAGTCGAAGACCCCGCTGCGACCGAATTCCGCACTCGCGATGGAGCCGTCGTTGGGCGGTCGTAGTTTACAGAATCCACCACTGTGCTCCCGTGTTGACCAAGAAGCTGAACACCTGCACTGGAACCGTTGCCACTCGCCGTCAGCTTTGCAGCTCTCAACTCACTGTTCGTTATTCGAATCGTCTGGTAGATTTCGCTTTGCTGAAACTTTGGAAACAGCGTCGTCACGAATAACGACAAGATTTCCTCTTGCGGCTTGTTGGACATCGCAGGGCTGGGGTGATTCAAGTTGTTCTCGATCTCAGTGCGTACTGCGACTTTGAGCGACACAAACTCGCGTGATGTTGGGTCACAGAAGCGGTTGAACAATATCTTGGCTTGACGGCTCAAATAGTCCGAAGTCGGGAATTACTGGAAATTCAAAATCTCAAAGTAAAAGTAGAATTCGTTGGCGCACGTTCTTTCTCCACGAACATCCTGAAGTGCCGTCGCAAAAACACCAGGTCCAAAAACTCTCGAAGCGTGATTTTAATCATCTTTATCTTTATAAGGTGAGGTATATTTAGGTTCATCTTCGTGACCTACAATATCCATTCTCCTACCTAATCTTCATTACGAATTTCATCTAGGAGTGTAAATGTGTCTACAGCGCGGATTGCAATAGATCACTTCTGAATGCTAAATAATCTTTGACCAGGATGGCATGTTCTCTTGGTCCAATGTGAGGCTGCTTTGTGTTGTCCAATGACCTTGGGTCTTCCGAACTCCACACAAGCCAATGCATGACGTCGTTGTCAAGATCCTGGGTGAGATTGTTGAAAGCAGCTCTTTGAGTTGGGAAGTGAACCTGCGTTGAGGTTCTGGTGTCCATGGCTAGGTTGGCGGCTGAGTCCGCCATCTTGTTGAAGGCACGGTAGTGATGGTACCATCCTCGGATGTCGATGCAATCCGCGAGTCGTCGACTTGTCTGGTATAAACGTGCCAATCGGTGCTGTCGAGGGGACCGATGCATTCGCTGTTGGGAGATAATGAGTGCACTGTCTCCAATCACGTACAACGGTTCGAAGTGACTGCGTTGGGCTTCTCGGAGTCCGTGTATGAGACCCCAGTACTCGGCAAAGTTGTTGGTCGTGTCCTTCCTGCTATACGCCATGCTGGCGACCCAAATTAAACTGGCTGTGTGCGAGTCCTTATGGACACGCACGATAATGGATCCAGTCCCTCCTGGTCCTGGATTGCCGCGTGATCCACCATCGAAAAACAACAGGTAAACGCCGCGAGTATCGTTTGGAGTCAAGGGGATGGCGTCGGTTTGGCTGAGAAAGCAGTCGACATATGCCTTGAGAACTGCTGCAACCGTGTGACCGTCCGAGTCTCCAGCTTGCGCTTCAGCGAGTCGTGTGAGGTTTCGCATTCCTGCCTCTAATCTGGTCATCATGATCGCCATCTCAGCAGTCGATTCGATTGGATCCGAATCCATGCGTCGCAGATGCGCACACCAAATGGCATGTATGAGCGACGCGCTCATATATCGCCACAGCATGTGTGCGACGAGATAGAGATGATCTTGGAGATGTTCAGTGGAGAACTTGTGTCCGATAATGTGTCTCTTGATCGTGGTCCATGCATGCCTTGGAGTATCTGGTAGATCCAGACTGAAGATCCAGATTGCGGGGTCGTGACCAGGAGTGATTCCGATCTTCGCCCATAGCGCATAAAAGTAGTTCCACACCAGTTTGGCTTTCGGACACTCCCAGAATAGATGTTGAACAGAAGATTGGACAACTTGGGAACATTCGGGATTCGAGCAGGATAGATCAGCTTTCTCCTAGTTCCACATGGAGAGTCGGTTGGCTTTCAGCCGGAGAAGAGTCTGGGCTGTATAAACAGTAATCCCTGGGATGTTGTGTAATTCGCTCCACTGGATTAATTGCAGTCCTGGCCACAGAGATCCTGCTGTATGGACAGCTTTGTTGACTGCTGCATCTCGAGTATCTTTGCCAATTTGTGTCCTCGTTGCTGCAACTTGTTGCCGATAGAAAGATCTGGTCGTATTGTATCGTCCGTTGCCACCCCATAGTTGCACGATTCTTGTGAAGCGTGGATGTGCATGGAACGACACCTTCTGCCCGTTCAAGTCTCTTGTTGCCATGATGTCACAGTCCATTGCGGAGTGAACTGTATGCGTAGCTTTGACTAGGGTCGTGTCGACGTGGGTCAGAGTTGCTTCACTGGTGTGCAGATGTCATTCGTGGTTATAATGACGTTGCCCGTTGTACAGCCGAAGCACATTTGTTTGCTGTGGTCGATACAGAAGCTGTGGGAAGTTGGATACCAACGTAGCACATAACCGCTCGAGCGCTCGAATAGACGGCCGGGAGAATCCGGAGATTCCACATGTTGGGATGAAGTTAAGCACTCCTGGTCTTATCCACTCCCATCGAAGTATGCCACCCAGTTGTGCTGTTCCAACTGATAATGATGTGTGAGCAAGTTTGTAAGGGGAGCCGTTGGAATCAAGAAGCCACCCATCTGCAGTCGAGGTCATGTATGGCAACCATTCTGCACAGAATGTCCCGCGTAGCTTTCGTCCTTCAGCGATGATACCTGGAAGCCTGTCAGACATTTTAGAGCTGAGGTCGATCTGGAACACATCGCCGTCCCATTGAGTCTGCACAATTGTCGACTTGAAGTGCTCGTAACACCAACGTACATTGTCACGTTCTCTGGGCTCGTAGGGTCGAGAATGGAGCGACGCACATAATGCTGCGCCAGTTGTCCACATGTTATCACGAAGCTGGGGTGGCCGCCTTGGAATTGCATCGATCGGCGTGATGTACGTCGAAGAAGCCCTTGTGTTGTGCAGCAAGATTTCCCCGATGACCTGATCGATGTGAGAGGTAGTGATTGCCCATCTGGAGACTGCTGTGGCACTCATCGTCATCAGCTCAGTTCTGATGTTGGGTACTGACAAGCCTCCATTCATTTTTTTGAGTTCAGCTTGTTCTTCCTTCATCCACGGTTTCGCAGGCTTACCATTCCTTGAGCCCCAGACAAATTGTTTCACTAGGTCGTGTAGCTGATTGACAATAGCCGTAGAGGGCCAGGAGTGCCTGGCCACGTAAAGCACTTTGGGTATGATGACGGCACTGGCAATTGCTGCGCGTTGGGCGACAGAGTGAGTTTTGAGACGCGCAAGTCGAAGTCTGACACGTAAGGCTTGGATGCACTTGGACCAGTTACTTGCATTCGAAGGCGTTTGTCCGACTTGGATGCCGAGGTAGCGGCAATGTTCCTCACGTTGTAGCACATGAATGTCACTGACTGACTCTTCGGTGGGGCTATATTCCTTGTTCAGCGGTAATACTGCAGATTTGTGCCGATTGACTCGAAGCCCAGAAGCTGCTCCATATTTGTCCAGGATTGCAAACACGGCGTTAATATCCTTGGGATCGCTAAGATAAATGGTCGTGTCGTCTGCGTATCCTCCAAGTCTGACTTCAGTTGCGCATCCTGCTGCCTGGAGTTCAACGCCGTGTATTTCGTCACTCGCTTCGATTTTCCGATAAAGAACCTCTAACGCCAAGATGAAGAGAAGAGGGGCCAGCGGACATCCTTGACGAATTCCGGATGTTACGTTGTACTTTCTCGACAGGAAACCGTTGACAATGAACTTGTAAGTGGTTTGAGAGTGTAACACCTTCACTAAGTGTACGAACTTCAATGGGAATCCAAGATGCTGGAGCGCTTGTGCCAGAAAGCTGCGATCGAGTGAATCATAGGCTTTAGCAAAATCAAGGAGCAACGCGATCGCTCTGGACATGGCGGGGTCGCTCGTGGCCCGCTGTTGCGCAGCCAATAACACATCGATCGTAGTTGGGATTGCTCGCCCTGGAACGAAACCAGCTTGCATGTGATGGATAAGCCAAGGGAGCACAGTTCGTAATCTGGTTGCAAATATCCGTGTGAATATTTTGTAATCAGAGTTGAGAAGTGCGATTGGCCTGTAGTCCAGCGGCGATGCAGCAGAGACGGACTTTTTTATGCAGTGAATATGGGCTTCACTGAACGAACTTGGTAGAATGCATTCGGGTATCCACAAGTTGAAAAGTCGCTCGAATAGACCGGTAATCTCGTCACAGTGGTCCTGTATGAAATTCGCAATGACGATCAGGTAGGAGAATGGATATTGTAGGTCACGACGATGAACCTAAATATACCTCACCTTATAAAGATAATGATAATTATTTGTATGGCTCTATTGCAATCCGCGCTGTAGACACATTTACACTCCTAGATGAAATTCGCAATGAAGATTAGGTAGGAGAATGGATATTGTAGGTCACGACGATGAACCTAAATATACCTCACCTTATAAAGATAAAGATAAATTATTTGTATGGCGTGTAGGTTGAGCCGTTGTTTTGCCGTTTGGTTGTGTACGACATTTCACTGGGTTGCCGCGTCACCGAAGAGCTCAGTTACTCAATTCCAGGAGCTGTGGATGCAAGTGGAAATATCGTCAAGCATCCTTTGTCCGTTGCGTCCGCGAAGCTGCCTCACGCACTGTTTTATGCGTTGCCAAATCACTTACCCCAGCATTTGTGCCTTGTACTCAAAGTTTCCAAAACACTGATGGGCGACGGGGAGAGTGCAACTTCACCGCATTGTTTTCCTGAAAAGTTGACTTCGGAAACTGAGCAACAGGAGCTGATTGAAAAAGCTGCCGACTGCTTTCGTCGTCTCGGTCGATATCGTCAGCCTCTTGCATGGGGGGGCAACCGCGTTGATGGAGGGCTCCAGCCGGCCGATGACGCTCTATCGTCAGCGTACGACAATGAGCGATGATCAACGACTGCCGCTTATCACTGAAGCTGTTCGCGGAGCTCTGAAGTAAGCGCCTAATTTCTGCGTGAGAAACCGTTTTGATGGTCGCTTAACCAGCTTTGTGAACTTTTGACAGGGAGAAAATCGTTCCGTCAGTTTGTGAATTTGACCTTGAGCGAATTGATGACCAGCGTCTCGCTGAGTCGAAATTTCAGTCTGCTAGCAAGAGCCGCAGCATTGGAAAAAACACTCGGACATCTTTGCCTCCGGTACCATTTTTGGACATCCTTGACCCGTTCTCAAGTGTTCCAGTTTCTTCGTCCCAGTCCCATGAAAGTGAAGAAAGTAACCCTGCAAGTATTCCATCTCAAACTGATTCAATGCTGATTCAGTGTCGTGAGGTTCAGCCGTTCTGCCATCCATCAATGGCGTCAGCTTTTGGCCTCGCTGGGTGTGGTCCCGTTGCTGTCTCGCACATGAACGTGATGTATTTATATCCGATCCACCTGGAAAGGTTTCAGTATCGAAACATTGTTGTCCGGGTACAATTGTTGCAGAAGGAAGTTGACTTTTTATGCGGGCTGGAAGACTTTGAAGTTCAAGGCGCCGTGCTTCAAGCGATATACGCACCAAATCAAGAAATCGTTTCGTCTGGATACACTCTTGTCAACTACCACCAAAAAACCTGCAGTTTGGGAATGAGATCAAGATCTGCCTACCAGAGAAACTCACGTCGGCACATCACATCCTGTTCACGTTTCATCACGTCCACTGTAAGAAGATTCAACCAAACCAGCAGCAGCAAGAGATTGTGGGATATGCCATCTTACCAGTCTTGCAAAAAGATGGGACGATTGTTCAAGATAACAATTACGTCTTGAATGTGTTCGCCACACCAATAGCGTCCAAAGTGTCGACTACCGGTGGCGTTGTCTCACTTCCACCTGGTTACGTGGCGGCAGCGCGTGAAGCTGAAGTGGATACTTCGAAGACATCTCTGACATGTCGAACAAGAGTTTTATCGCCCATCCGTAGTCAAGACAAAGCTGTCTCAACGTTCCTGCAGCCATTCCATTCAGATGTGTTGGGGTCCGAGACGAAAGAACAAGATGCTCTCGATGACGATCAGATCGTCAATCGCTTGCTCGGCTTGAGACACGCAAGCACCATCAGCGTTCGCTATTTCTTCTCTCCCATAGCAAGATTCGTTCTCGGATATTTGCGTTTCGGGTCATCCGTCGTTCGCTGGGCTGCATTTCGGGCATTTCTAGCGGTATTGGAGAAGGCAAGCTGGACCCCACATCGGTCGTTGAAGCAAGATGCAAGCCAAATCCTTCACAACTTCGTTCATATCGTGTTTTGACGAATATGCAGTTGAAAACCCGTGTGGGTCTGTCGCAGCCATCACATCAGAAAGCCGACGCCCGCAGTCGATTTTTCACGCGATGCTTATGGAGTGGCTCATTGTTCTTCAAGACAGCTCAGCAGTCGAAGACAACGTCGAAACCAAGAGATTATCATTGGCGTATTCCAATATGCTGCTTCAACTAATCCTAAAACTCATGGCGATGCACACGCTTCGCCAGTGTGGTGTGAAGAATGGAGGTGCAATTGGCTTGCTGCCGATGATTTTGTCCGATGACGATGACGAGCTGGCTGAAACTGTACTATGTGAGCTTGTGTACTGCATTGGGAATAATTCAAACGGGCTGCTGCTGCAAAAAGAGGTGAACCGGAGCATTGCGTGCTTCTGCCGAGGTCTGTTTCTGGTGGCAAATAATCAAGTTCCTGCGCGAGCCATTTCTCAATACATGGTATGGGTGAGTGCGGATCAACGCGATCCAAACGTCTTGGTTCACATTTTGTTCCCTTCTCTCAGGATTCTGATCGGTTTCGAGTATTTTGCCGTTGTGAATGGAGCATGCACTGCGAAAAATCAACGACGGAGCACGTCCTGTTCGGCGGCTAAACCGCCTTCGCAACATAGTGCATGGCTTGTCAAGATTGTATTCGAGAAGCTACTGCACGTCGCTGATGAGCAGAAAGAGGAGAAACTTCGGTGTGACGCTGTGCGTCTTCTTCGGCGCATGTTCGTTGCCCAAGTTTACAACCAATATCATCAAAGTCAAGATCATCAAGAACAAATTGCGCTGACCTATTTTGCCTTCTTCCCAAGCATTGCCCACTTTATAGCCGATGGTAAATTGCTTTTCAGCAACGGATCGAGTACAGGCGTGATGCCAAATGGAGGTGATGCTCTCGACAAGTATCAAGAACTGAAAAGAGAGCTGCTGATCTGTGTAGCCCATTTGCTGAGCAGTGTATCGACTCCGCACCTGTCGAAGTTTTCCAACAGCTCAATGACGACATGAAATCGCGTATCGACGATAACAGAGCACACGAGTTCAACCCGTCTATATCCTTGAGCCCAACTGGTGCGTTGATGCACTACAGGAAAATTGTCGAGGAGGTGAGTTAATAATTGCTTCCTGTCGCACAAAAACTCTACTTTTCGACATCTAACTGGTATTCTGCTCTTTATGGCGCACAGCGAAATGAAATGCAAAACCGACGCCATCGGCGAAGTATTCTGAAAAGCACCACTTGGGAGCGAAAAGATACGAAAGCACGGGTTGCGAAGGGTGACGAGAAGCGACAGGAAATTTCGTACGACGAGGTCCGAGTTCATGCTTGCTTGGCATTGGTTCAACACATGATCGAAATCTTCTTGGTTGATGAGCTGTCGATGCCAGGTGGGATATTATGGTAACAGCTACTTTCTCCGGATCTGGTGACTCGTGAAGGACGCCTTTCATTTCTAGACATCGAGATGAACTTGAAACATCGCCGAATCAGTCGTCAGCGCGATTCTGTTTCAAATGATGGGTGTAATGCCTCTGGCTCAAATGGATCTAACTCGATTGGAAAGGATAGTGGAGTCAACGCTACTGCAATTCGCAGCTCAAATCCAAAGTTGGTATCAGTTGGAAATAGCAATTCGCTTGGATCTAGCATTGCCTCTGGCTCAACTCGAGTTCCGAGCAACAAATCCCTCCCTCGAAACTGGGGAAAGAATCACACACCCGCGCCACGCCGAATTTCAACGAGTCTTGGGAGTGAAGGCAAGTCTGGATCCGGCGTAACTGTTGGTGACTCGATACAAGTTGGGACTAATCAGAACCCAGACGAGGAAGATCCTGGTGACTATGATGTCCACCTGAAATGCCTCTACCGAGTCATAGCAGGCACTGCGCTGCGATCCCTTCGAACAGCCGTAGATCAGTTCGAATGGGTGATTCGAATTATCGAAAAACCATTTGATTGTAACTGTGGAAAAATCAACAATCCGAACGAGAGCAATGCGCACGCTATGGAAAGCGTCACCATCGACAATGCCTTCGCGTTTTTGGGTTCGCTAACGGGTCTACTGTTTCTACTGATCAATCGAGCCAACACAATTGAGACGTTGTGCCAGGATTTTGATGGAGATGTTGAAGAAGACGCTGGCGAAGACGATGAGGACATCGAGGATAGAGACCAACACTTTTTGATCGACTTGTTCCAGTACCTGGAGACGTTTCTCGCGCGCTTCCAGAGGGCCTTGTTTGCTTGCCGAATTGCAGATCTTCCGTTGATTCATGATGAGTGCCGGATCCAGTTGCTGCTGCCAATCGCTGCTACAGGGAAATCTGTCGTGGTGCGGCAGCACGCGGCAAGGCTTTTGTGCAAATTACTCGCTGTGTGCTACGAGCAAACGGGCAGCTTTCTGTTGGTGGAGCGGCCAATCCTCAAAGTGTTGTGCTCTGTATTTTTCTCATCGGGACAACCAGTGCTGCCAACGGAGTCGATACGAGAAGCGATTGAAGAAATGCGTCAATACTCGTTCATGGAAGATAAAGTAACTCCAGCATTTCAAATCCAGTTCAAGGAGCTCGTGAATGGCTTGATAACCCAGATCAAGGTTTTTGAGATGTGGCAAGTTGCTGTGTCAAGCCCCGAGCAATTGCGTGACTATGAAGAAATCGAAGAAGGATTATATCGGGTAGTTCGTGCGATATCTCCGTTTTGGCTTTTGGATGAAAAGAGAATTTGACTCGATGCTCTGCTGCGGCTTCACGAAACTCGACAAAAGTATGCCGAAGCTGCTTGCTGCAAGCTGGAGTGTATTAAGTTCACAAAGCAGACAGCTCTAGAAGAGGAACGCGGTGACTTGTTGTTTTGGGAAATTGAAGAGCTGGTGGTGGCACGAGAGTTTGCCGAGAAAGCGTCTTGGATGGAACAGCAAATTTCAATCAGCGAGCAGCTGCTTGTATGCCTGAAAGAACAAAAGCGGTATTCAGAATACCTAGAGACGCTGAAGTACCTGGAGCGAGTGATTTATCAGAATGCTGAAGCCGAAGCACTGACTGGGGGATATGGAGCTGGGCATGCGTTCTACCGGATCACATATACGGGCGACTGCGTATCAATCCACATCTCCAAGCATGGGTACATCTACAAACGGAGCAAATTCATGTCACTTGGCGAGTTCGTGATTGAAATGAAAGCCATGCTGCGAGCGAAGTATCCAATGTGCGAGCAAGTTGATGTGGTTCCTGAAAGTAAATCTTTAACGGGTGACGATCAACCCAACGTTATCTTCATGCGTATCACATCAGTCGAAGAAGTCAAGATGCCCGAACGCACCAGCAAACCCCAGAATGATCCGCAGTGTAACCCACAGTCTTCAAATTTGCTATCCCATTTACACTCGGAAGCTCTTCGTATGGAAAAACGAGCGACCAGATGGAGCGGATCATCTATCTTTCAGTGGTGCAGCCTTTTCCGTGCGCACTGAATCGCCAAGTGGTTATTGAACGACGAGAAGAGATTCGATGCCCGATTGAAAATTCGATGGACGATATCCAGAAGCGCTGCTTTGTTTTGCAGGATGAGATCAACAAAGAAATTCAAGGGCGAACCGACCTGGAGACACTGACGCTTGTTCTAAAGGGGAGCGTGGACACCCATGTTCACGGTGGAATCCCAGAAGTTATCGAGTCCTTTCTTGCATCGTCCGCGAGAGATCAAGATGCCGCGAGCGACAGGGATGATGGATCACCGACTCAGATTCTTCCACCGCTGCTGGATGCTCGTGGTAAAGTGATGAGCGCCGACGAAAGTTCGCAGAAGCGACATTGGCTGGCAAACCTACTGGTTCATTTCTTGAAACTATGCTGGCAGTGCCTCATGATCAGTCGGGAGACGTATCGTCGAGCGAGCTCCCAATCGTCCACTATATCAGCATCTGCGACTCCAGTGATTGCGATTTCTCAGCTGCAGTCCACGGGCGACCCGAGCAGCCTGACCAACTCCAGTACCAGCAGCATCCTCGCATCTGTTCCTGCTGGAGGACTAACGAACTTTCACGGGAATTCAGCCAAGAACGTCAATCTCACGAACGGATTCATGGCGACGACTCAAGACGACGACTGCATTCTTTCTCCTCTGCAGTTGGAGTTTGAGAAAAGCTTTGCGCCTCTCGTCGAGTTGATCCAGACCAAGATCTCATTTCCATACCAAAGCGCTAGCGACGTTACACAACTGCTGCAGCAAATGCAGCTCAAGCGTGTTGGCTTCCTGACCCCGAGTGGTCAAAATGCATCGGCGCCTATGGCAGCTTCCTCATCGAATGGCACGTCATTCCATTGAAACAAATGAGCCTACAACTCACAAGCCACTCACCAAGATCCCTACAATATGCCAGCAAGCCCAAGATACTCTTGATACCCAGGCTATTCTGATTGAAATCATACGACTCCATTGGGTTCATATGCAAAGAAAAGCAAGCATCGCTCTCATTGTGTGATTGTTCCTGCTTTTTTCCTTCTTTCTTGTTCTATGTCAAATACAACACCGCAATGGGGAAATCTACTTGGAGCCTCCGAGCAAGAGCTCCTTGGCCTGGTTGATCTTGGTCGCGATGAACGTCGAGCCTCCCGTGTCCGGGTGGTTCAGGATCAGCAATTTACGGTGCGCGTTGCGGATCCGCTCCTCGGACGCGCTCTCACGCACACCCAGGATCAGCGCAGCCTCACGACGCGTCATCTTCTCCTCGAACGGTCCGTCGTAGAAGTTGCGCGTCGTCCACGCGCTCACCTCGCTCTTTGGACGCGCCTTGTACGCTTCGTACGCCTGCACCAGCACACACACAAGGCACCACCGTCAATATTCCACACAATAGACGCACACAGAGCGCTCCGCGATCGCAAGTATATGCATATCCACGCTAGTATTTACCTGGATAAGGTACTTGGCGCCCATAGCGGCGCCGGCGACGCCGAGTCCCGCAATCAGAATGGCCGAGTCGCGCTGCGGCGTCGAGTGGAAGCCGCGGATCGCCGTCTGCTGCTTCTGCTGCTCGTCGTCGCGGCCACTGAGGCTCAGCGGGAACTGCGCCGTGCGCAGCAGCGCGTTCTGGCGCTGCGCCACGCGTCGACAGGTCTGCATCAGCGCCATCTTTGTCCTGCTTGTCTCGTGCTTCGGGTCTTCCACTCAATTAGAGAGAATGCATGCACGTCAGGAGCGCAAACGCAATGTGAGAGAGGTCACTAAAGTGGATTTAAAAGAGTCACTATTGCTGCCTCTTGTAAGCGATACTAGAACTTGGAACTTTTCCCAGTTCGAAAAAGTGCAGTCATTGTTCGCTGTTGTGATCGATACTGGAACTTTTGAAGTTCGAGAAAGTGCGATCCCTCTATAAGAAGACTATAGATGTTATATGTGATACCTGAAAGTTGCACAACTCAGATACGTTCTTGTACAGAGAGATACTGTGATATTTGATTGATTATACAGTACATGAAAAATCGTATTCATACAGGTTTTACGATTGATTGAGAATCGCGAGCTCACTCTTGCTGGTCAGCTCGATCTTGAGCGTCCATGGTCTGGAGGATCTCGTCGACGCTCGCGAACCGATTCTCTGGTTGGATCTGAATCAGTTTGGTCATGAGATCGATGGTGGAACTTGAGACTTGGTCCGCGAGCCGCCAGTGAGCCAAGATCCCGTGAAGACCCACTCACTCGAGCGCATTAAACGCCAGATCTTGTGGGGTCACAGTCTCGAAAAGCGGTGACCCGGTCAAAAGGATGAAAAGAAGGATACCCAGGGACCAGATATCCGCTCGGATTGGGTCGTACGCCGTGTCGGCGACAACCTCGGGCGCCATATAGTACGCCTTTCCCACGCGACCCGTGCAGTACAATTTCTCGTGCCGTTTCGCGTTGAAGATTGCACTCAGTCCGAAGTCGCAGAGCTTGGTGGCGTACTTGTCACCTAGGAGCACGTTCTCGAGCGAGATGTCACGGTGGGCGACGCCGTGTTGATGGAGGAATTGCACACCCATTGCGATCTGCCGGAAGAAGTGGCGCGCCAGGTCCTCGTCGAGTCTTCGGTCCTCTTGCTTCTCCAGGTACGAGTACAAGTCGTCTTGGTCGCAACATTCCATGAGCAAGTACAAGGATCCATTCTCAATACGAGTCGAGCGGTAGCAGAGGAGATGGAGATGGCCGCCGACTTGCGCGAGCAGCCGGGCGACTTTGTATTCCTGGTGCGGGTCATCTCCGATTGAAGTGACCCCCGAAGTGAACTTGATCTCTTTCAGCACCACAAACGACTTGGTCTTCTTCTCCTGACAGAGGTAGACAGTCGAGGTTGTCCGCGACGAGATCCGCTTGATAGTGGTCAGCTGGTTGCGGTACGGAGCCATTTTTGTGGATACCTGAGGGACGAAAACGAAAAGACTAGGATCTTCTGACTCGGAGTAGCTGGGCAGATTGTGAAGTGGCGGTGCGCTCGATTGGATCTTGAAAGGGTCGGGTGGAGCGGTTGGGGCGAACCGTTCAGCTGCAAGGCTCGAGTTTCTAGAACATGGTCGCGCCGTGGAAAACAGAGAAATGTGATGGTTTTTAGCAAGAACCGTTGCAGCGCATCACCTTCATTCACACTGCGCGCAATTGGCATGCAAAGCAAGTTAGAAGGGATTTCCAAAAGAAAAGTAATCAATAACTCATATACTATTGAACACCAAAAATATAGCATTCGACAACAGCACTTATAAAAGAGATAGAATAACTCTACTGGAAAGGTTTTCCAGCTTCACTCGCGTGTTGCACTGCAGGAAAAACAGTTTCTGAACAAGCATCCATTCACTCTCCAACTCTTTGAAGACCTTTTGCTTTTGGCAGCTTGACTGCCCTTGTGCAGTCATTCTGTGGTTTTCACGCCAAGAGCTAGAACTCGCAAATCACGGCCGCCTTGCCGACGAAGTGAAGTCGGACGCTTTCCATGGAACCTTGAGCGCTCCCCTGGACAACGAAAGTAGGCTTCTGTTTCTGTATGAAGAAGCGTGTTGCCAAACGACCTGAGATAGTGCCGTTTTCCAGTCGAATATATGTGGGCGAGCACAAGCAATTGGATATTGAGTTACTCGTTCAAAACCAATTGAGCAGATCTGCTACTGCGCAGGTATGTCTTCATGAGGCTATTTCGTTTGCATGCAATGCAGCTGACGAAGAAGAAGAAGAAGAAAGGATGATTCTATTGAACAGTTGCGTTTAATAATTTCTACTGTTGTGGTTTCTTCTCGCGTGGTGAACATTCAAAGTTGCTGCTGAGAGCCTCCACTCTTCGGGCAATCGTCTGATAGTGTGAACGTGATTTCTTTATTCACCTAGCTGGGTGGATTTGAGTGTGGGATTTCTATCGAGACTCAGGTTGCATCTGAGTGACAGTGGCACAATCAATCTGAATCGCTTTCCTCGAACGCCGAGTGCAATTTCGTCTACGGGAAAATGCACAACGGAGGCAGACTTGAAGTGTTTCTTAGTAGGATTGAATTTTCGTTGGAGATGGTGATCCCCACAGTGAGCGATGATGGAAAACTGAAGCATCTATTCTAGGTACTTCTGAAGATCAAACGATTCCATCCATTCTTCAGAGTTCCAAGATCACGAAGTGTCTGAACTTCAGTGCATTCTTTAACAGTTTGGCAGCATCTGTTTGTAGCCGTGTCACATGTGGCACCGTACCCATCCATTTGCTCCAGTTCAACAACAAACTCATCAAAATTATGTGCCACATATGTCATTCTCATTGTCCATTGGTGCTGCATTATGTGAAAAGCACTTGAAACCAGCTCCTTGCTCATTTTCGTCCAATAGGCGAACGAGAAAGAACGGCCCGATCCTCCACAGGCACGTGACTCGGCAGGTTCAACTTGCCGCAAAAGCCTGATAAAAGGAAGGAAAGGAAACCATCGTGAGAGAGTGGCCTTGAAGCTGGCAGGAAGCCTCGTCATCTACGCAGACTGGAAGACCCTCGCTCGTTGTCTCCGCTCGCTGGCGTTCATTCCGCAATTGGAGCAGAACCAGCATCCGCGGTTGACGCACCTGACGCCAGCAACCCAAGAAGCCGCTTTGAACGAATATGGCGTTCCTACTCCGCAAGACTGCATCGTTGCCTTTGACGAAAGTCACGACCCGTCGAGGGCTTAAGACGCTCTCTGGGCCGTCGCGTATTGGAAGCACACGCTCGATCCAGCAAGCCGTGCGCGAAAACCAAGTGGAAGACTGGAGCCCCATGCCCCTCACGATGCTCACGGAGGAAGAAAGCATGTTCAAGGACTCGGGTACGTGCAATTTTCATTTATTTGCTGACGTGCTCGATGCAAAGAAACAAGTGCCAATGGGTGACGATAGAGAACTAATCAATATGGTGATAATGCGTTGGTTGTGTAGTCGCCAAGTTTGCAGCCGATGTGATTCTGCCGAAAGTCAAGGTTATGGACGAAACTGGCGACATGGACCCCGCTATCATTCGCGGGCTTTTCGAAAACGGGGTAAGCTGACTACGGTTACTCGCTTTGAGGCGACGAAACGGTGGATATGAACTCAAGTTGTTGTGGACATTTGGCACACTCCTAGCTTTTGTCAGTAGAAATCCCCGCTGAATACGGCGGCACCGAAGCCTCGTTCATGAGTTTGTGCCTGACGATCGAAGAGCTGTCGAAAGTAGACGCTGGCGTTGGACTGCTCTGTGATTTGCAAAACACCGTCGTGAACAACGTGTTTTTGGTACGTTTGCTCCGCTGTGTTAACGTTGTAGAAGGAACGAAAGTCACTTACTCCACTTTGTGTGTGGTTTTGTGTAGTTTCACGCCAATGAAGAGCAGCGACAAAAATACTTGCCACGCCTCACGACGGATGTCGTTGGCAGCTTTTGCCTGACGGAAGCCGGGTCTGGAAGTGACGCCTTCGCGTTGCGCACCCGAGCCGATGTGTCTGCCGATGGCAGCTACTACACGCTCAATGGCCAGAAGATGTGGATCTCGAATGTCGAGTATGCCGACGTGTTTTTGATCTTTGCGACGGTGGACCCATCCCTCGGATACAAGGGCATCACGTGCTTTATCGTCGATCGCGACACGGAGGGACTCGACTTTGGACCTCCAGAAGACAAACTGGGTATTCGTGCGTCGTCGACATGCGCTGTGAACCTGACAAACGTCAAGGTGCGCAAGGAGAACATCATCGGGGAAGTCGGAAAAGGGTACGCGATCGCAATTGGCCAGCTCAACGAGGGTCGCATCGGCATTGCGTCTCAGATGCTCGGCATTGCGCAGGGAGCGTACGATCACGCGATGCCGTACCTCTTCCAGCGTCAGCAGTTCGGACGCGACATCGGAAGTTTCCAAGCAATGCAACACCAGTACGCTGACCTCGCGACGGACATTGAAAGCGCTCGTCTTCTCATCTACAACGCTGCGCGATTGAAAGATGCCGGTCTGCCGTACGTGAAGCAATCGTGCATGGCGAAGCTCACGGCGTCGCGAGTTGCGGAGAAAACGGCATCCAAGTGTATCGAAATGCTCGGTGGCGTGGGTTTCACCAAGTCCCTACTGGCCGAAAAGTACTTCCGCGACTCGAAAGTGGGCTCCATCTATGGCGGTACGAGCAACATCCAGCTGAGCACGATCGCCAAGGTGATCAAGCAAGAATTTAAGTAGATCAGTTTACCCAAAGAGTCAAAGTATGATTGTGTGTTGTCCGAAGTACTGAAAAATGTTACTGCTCTTGAATAAATCCCTCATTTCCACAATTTATTGTAATTGTTTCTGAGCTGATCTTCAACCAATTTCTGAAACACCTCGGGATGAAATGAATCAGCGATTCAGTGAACTCGACGTGTTCGGCAACAATTACGAGCATTGATGAGGATGGGGATGGAGTAAAGCAGAACGATGCAAACGCTGACGAGCCTGTGTTGGCTCTGGACGCTATGGCTCCGAGTCAGTTCAGTGACCTGCTGGATGATGTGTGCGAGAGCGTGTCGACCACTTTTGGCGAGAACAACGGTTGACTTTCCGCGACCGAGTATTTTTGTGCGTGTGGAGATCTGGCGTCAGTTTCCTTGAAGAACAGAATCGGTGTGGTATGAAGCTGAGAATGCGTGGTCTGTGTGTAGTAACACGTTATGGCTGGCAGCTCTGGGCTGAGCAATGTGATCCAGTGCATGTCGTGAAAAAGGTGCTGAAGACACAATTACATACTATATTGATTGTTGTCAACTACCAAATTGCAATTGGTCTATTTCAAAAGCAATTGTTTTGTGCTGTTTTTGAGCGAGGTGTATCATGTCACCGTGCGTCTCAGACAAAAAACAGATCTCAAAGCTGGAATCGTTGTCGATCTGTCTGCTCGTGCATTTCGTCCCAGACACCAACTCGTACTTGTTCAGCACCTGCACCATGTGTGCATTCATGCCGTACTCGGACCAGTGCATCGGGTACATCTCGCTCAAGTTCAACTAGCGCAACATCAAGAGCTCATCGTTTCACAACCCGTTTGGCATATCTGGTGCGTTCTATTCGATGAGCATCTGGATTATGAGCATGGTCGCCATCGCCGCAGCGAGAAGCTCCAATTGCTGACAAGCAGACTTTGATCGGTGAGCTGCTGACTTTGTTGACGACAAGAAAGATCGCAAAGTGAGAAAGAAAAAGAGAAGAGCAGTAGGTGTCGCAAAATAGGAGCACATTAGGGCAGATTACACACATAATGGACTGGAGAGCAGCATATCTTCAACGATGCACCCAACGCATGAGGGTAGAGAAGCTTCTTCATCGACGCCGTAGAGGTCCTATTTGAGAATGGAATTGGAAACCCCAGATCACGCCAGTAGCACAGACCAAGGTAAGCAATCGACCGTTCTTCACTCGTCCCATAGCAAGAACAATATCATCCGAGGTACTTTGAAGCAGCCAAAAAGACATACACAAATCGATTGAACATTTTAGAAGGCAAATGTGCATCAGGTCGAGATGGCGCAGCACTTTCTATTGAGAAGCGAGTTGTGCTCATTCGAGTCTGTTCATTGTGTAAAAAGCTACGATGGCCGCAACGAGGTCGAAAGTGCATTTCATCTATGATGTGCGTGTGCATATGCAGTATGTAGGTAGTGGATCAAGTATATCTATCGTTTCTGGTGGTTCAAGTAGCAAAGCGAGAGAAGCGCGAGGATGCGGAAGAGCACGATGAACGCGAGGAGCACGCCAAAGTCCACGGCCGTCTCGTCGTGTTTCATGCCAAACACAGACTCGACGTAGCCTTTCACGGCGATTTTTCCGAGCGAGATCGGGGCACCGTCGAGGTTGTGACAGCCGAGATTGTCGCTCGTCTCCTCGGGACAGTTGCAAAACACGATCGCCGCGAGGTTCGCGAGTGCATATCGCTGCGGCGTGGCGTAGCGGATCCACTTGTAGACCTTCGGAATCGCCGCCGCTGGGGGACTGAAACCCATGAACAGCATATGGATAGAGTTGAGCAGCACACCCATGATCGATGCGACTTCGATGCTCGGCATAGCATCGATCAGGAATTGCCCAATGTATGTCATGAGGAGCACGAGGAGCGAGACGTTGATCCAGTAGAGGATCGCGTTCGCAAAGCCTGTGAAGCCGACCATCGGGAAAAATACGGCAGTGAACACGGCGCTGCTGACGAGCACGTGCGGGATCTCGACGAGTGTCGAGCCGAGAAAATACCAGAAAAGGTGGTACATTTGGGACGCTTACTCGCGGTAGAACGACGCACGCTCCTCGGACGTGATCGGGAGCACGCTGTTGAAGGACACCATGCCGTTAAACAGCGCCGTCATGAAGATCATGCTGACACCGCTGTTCACGCCCTGGTACGTCGTGTAGTTCGCGCTGGCGAAGATGATGCCGAAGATGAGCGCGAGCGCGATTGAGATCTCGATTCGTGTGAGAATGTACGACGGTGTGTGCCAGTACATGTCGAAGAACCGTCGCGCCAAAAACGTCATTTGAGTGTTGCTATCGGACGCAAACTTGCTGTTGAAGATGAGCTCGGGGAACTCGGGCGACGGGCGTGATACTCCAGGTTTCGCCATGTACTCGTCGAGCACGGTCTTGAGCTCACTTTTCCGGAAAATCTCTACGAAATTTGTCGCGCCAATACCACTGCTTCCTGTGCTACCGACACCGGCACCGATGCACTCCAGCATCCACGACGCGGGGTTGTACCCCGGCGAGATTTTCTCGACACCAGGGATGCTTTCAAAGTAGTTGATCAAGTGCACACACTCACGACCCAGATTCCCGTAAAAAAACAGTCTCACCGCCGCACTTGAGCAAGAGCAGGCAGTCGAAAAGCTGGAATACCTCGGACGACGGCTGGTGGATCGTGCAGATGATCGTGCGTCCCGTGCTCGCGACTTCGCGCGCGCCGTCCATGATCGCCTTCGCTGACCGCGCATCGAGACCACTCGTGGGCTCGTCGAGAAATAGCACACTCGGTTGCGCCGCGAGCTCGACGCCGATCGTCAGGCGCTTCATCTGTTCAGTCGAGCTTCCGCGGATGATTTTGTCGGCGATCGGGTTCAGATCGAGTAAGTCGAGGTACTCGGTGACTGACACGCGTTTTCGCGCAAGCGAGAGCTCTCCAGGCAAGCGCATGAACGCGCTGAAAGTGAGCGCCTCGCGGATTGTCGCGGCCTCCGAGTGAATGTCCATTTGTTTGCAGTACCCAGTGCACCGTCGGATCGCCAACTTTGTCGCGCGGTGGCCGTTCAGGAGGATGTCGCCCTTGATTTTTCCGCCAGTCTTACGTCCAGCGACCACGTCCATAAGCGTCGTCTTGCCGGCACCCGAGGACCCCATCAGGGACGTCATTGTGCCAGACACAGCATACCCCGCCACTCCTTGAAGCAAGTCGATCGACTCTTTTGGATTGCTCGGGTCTGGCACCGAGTACTAAAGATCGTTGAACGCGAGCGTGACGGGCGTGACACGAATGTGTTCCTTAGTGTTTGTCTCGGAGAGGATGGGTGCGACGACGCCGGATTTCTCTGTCTCGCTGCCGTTGGGTGCATCGACGACCGGACCTGCCACGGACTTGACGAGGATCTTCGCCGTTACCTGCTGTTGCCGCTGCTCAATTTCGTTTTGGTTCTCATCCGCGGCACTACCACCATGATTCTCGGGAGACTCATACCGCTTGAACTCAAGCACAAAGCACGAGAGCAGCATGAAAAAGAAATACAGTACCAGTAGCACGAGGATGGCCAAGGGCACCCAGTGTTTCTCCGAGGGAACGTCAAAGAGCCCCAAGTAATATTCGCCAGCGTTTTTGCCAAAGAGCGCACAGTAGTTCACACCGCCGTAGTCGCACACATCGAGTTCTGCAGTGCGGTATTGGTTTACGGCAAGCGCGCGCAGTGTCCACGCAATCGGGTCTAGCCAGTACAACCACCGCACATAGTCTGGTAACTGGTCTTTCACGATCACAAAGCCCGCAAATAGCACAAACACGAGGATCGAGACCATGGACAAGGGCTTGGCGACGTTGAGGTTTGGACACGCGGCAGCGAGAAAGAAGAACCGCGCCGTGAACGCGAAGTTCGTGAGCAGGAGCAGCAGTTCAAAAATGAGAAAAGCACCGGCATCGCTCGCAAAGCCGCACAACCAGCACACGATCGAGCCAAACGCGAGGCTCTCAGTGACCGCGAGCGGCATCTGGCTCAGCGACGACGCAACCACGTACGCCGCCGAGCGGTAGAAATTGGCGCCGCGCTGCTTGTAGAACACCGTGCGCGCGACCATGAACGGCTCGATCTGCGACGCCTGGCCCATCAAGAGAAACACCACGGCCGCAAAGACGACGCCCATGACCAGCTGGATGTTCAGTGGGTTGAACTGACAGAACGTCGTGCCGTATAGCAAACCCACGACGACGACCATCACGCACCGACCCATCAAGAACGCCGTGTTGCGTCTCAGGATGAGCAATTCACGCAGTAACAGCGTCACGAGGTTCCCCATGAGACTCGGGAAGAACTCACCACGTTGAGACAAATAATCCTTCATGTCGTTCACTAAGACGGTGTCGACCGGGGCGTTGACGCTGCGCAGCGTCTGCTGATAGATGGTCGACGCCTTGAAGAGGTCGGCGAATTCGAGCGCAGTACGTGGGTGTTTCTGGTCCTGTTGCGCACCGCCGACAATGGGTACCTGGTACTTGGTTTGTTGGTCTGTGCCGAGATCTAGCAGGAAATCGGCGACATCGCGGCGCGGCGGGCACACAAAGCACAGATTTTCGAAATACCCGACAATCTCGTCGCGCGGGCCGTGGTACATAAGGTGCCCTTCGTTCAAGATGAGCACATTATCAAAGAGCGCAATTACCTCAGGGGATGGCTGCAGCAGAGAGATCACGATCGTCTTGCGCAGTTGCTTGGCGATTGTACGCTGCGTGTTGACAATATCGTAGGTCGCCGCGCTATCAAGCCCTGTGCTGATCTCGTCCATGAACATGACGTGTTTGTGGCCAAACTGCATCTCGCCGGTCGTCACGCGCTTGCGCTGACCACCCGAGACGCCGCGTATCACCGCATTACCGATGATCGCGTCCTGGCACACCTGAAGCCCGGGTTGCTGGATGATTACGTCCGGGAAGTACTGAATCAGCGTGCGCAACATCTTTATCTTTATAAGGTGAGGTATATTTAGGTTCATCGCCGTGACCTACAATATCCATTCTCCTAACTAATCTTCATTACGAATTTCATCTAGGAGTGTAAATGTGTCTACAGCGAGGATTGCACTAGATCACTTCTGAATGTTAAATAATCTCTGACCAGGATGGCATGTTCTCTTGGTCCTATGTGAGGCTGCCTTGTGTTGTCCAATGACCTTGGGTCTTCCGAACTTCGCATAAGCCAATGCATGACGTCGTTGTCAAGATCCTGGGTGAGATTGTTGAAAGCAGCTCGATGAGTTGGGAAGTGAACCTGCGTTGAGGTTCTGGTGTCCATGGCTAGGTTGGCGGCTGAGTCCGCCATCTTGTTGAAGGCACGGTAGTGATGGTACCATCCTCGGATGTCGATGCAATCCGCGAGTCGTCGACTTGTCTGGTATAAACGTGCCAATCGGTGCTGTCGAGGGGACCGATGCATTCTCTGTTGGGAGATAATGAGTGCACTGTCTCCAATCACGTACAACGGTTCGAAGTGACTGCGTTGGGCTTCTCGGAGTCCGTGTATGAGACCCCAGTACTCGGCAAAGTTGTTGGTCGTGTCCTTCCTGCTATAAGCCATGCTCGCGGCCCAAATTAAACTGGCTGTGTGCGAGTCCTTGTGGACACGCACGATAATGGATCCAGTCCCTCCTGGTCCTGGATTGCCGCGTGATCCACCATCGAAAAACAACAGGTAAACGCCGCGAGTATCACTTGGAGTCAAGGGGATGGCGTCGGTTTGGCTGAGAAAGCAGTCGACATATGCCTTGAGAACTGCTGCAACCGTGTGACCGTCCGAGTCTCCAGCTTGCGCTTCAGCGAGTCGTGTGAGGTTTCGCATTCCTGCCTCTAATCTGGTCATCATGATCGCCATCTCAGCAGTCGATTCGATTGGATCCGAATCCATGCGTCGCAGATGCGCACACCAAATGATCTGTATGAGCGACGCGCTCATATATCGCCACAGCATGTGTGCGACGGAATAGAGATGATCTTGGAGATGTTCATTGGAGAACTTGTGTCCGATAATGTGTCTCTTGATCGTGGTCCATGCATGCCTTGGAGTATCTGGTAGATCCAGACTGAAGATCCAGATTGCGGGGTCGTGACCAGGAGTGATTCCGATCTTCGCCCATAGCGCATAAAAGTAGTTCCACACCAGTTTGGCTTTCGGACACTCCCAGAAGAGATGTTGAACAGAAGATTGGACAACTTGGGAACATTCGGGATTCGAGCAGGACAGATCAGCTTTCTCAAGTTCCACATGGAGAGTCGGTTGGCTTTCAGCCGGAGAAGAGTCTGAGCCGTATAAACTGTAATCCCTGGGATGTTGTGTAATTCGCTCCATCGGATTAATTGCAGTCCAGGCCACAGAGATCCTGCTGTATGGACAGCTTTGTTGACTGCTGCATCTCGAGTATCTTGGCCAATTTGTGTCCTCGTTGCTGCAACTTGTTGCCGATAGAAAGATCTGGTGTATTGTATCGTCCGTTGCCACCCCATAGTTGCACGATTCTTGTGAAACGTGGATGTGCATGGAACGACACCTTCTGCCCGTTCAAGTCTCTTGTTGCCATGATGTCACAGTCCATTGCGGAGTGAACTGTATGCGTAGCTTTGACTAGGGTCGTGTCGACGTGGGTCAGAGTTGCTTCACTGGTGTGCAGATGCCATTCGTGGTTGTAATGACGTTGCCCGTTGTACAGCCGAAGCACATTTGTTTGCTGTGGTCGATACAGAAGCTGTGGGAAGTTGGATACCAACGTAGCACATAACCGCTCGAGCGCTCGAATAGACGGCCGGGAGAATCCGGAGATTCCACATGTTGGGATGAAGTTAAGCACCCCTGGTCTTATCCACTCCCATCGAAGTATGTCACCCAGTTGAGCGTGCGCAACATCGACAGCGCCGTCTCGATCTCCTCGGTCGTGCCTTCTTTGAAATGACTTTCTTCGAATTCGCCGAGCTTGTTATCGCAGAACGCATGCACGAAGCGCAGTGTCTCCTTGACTGTCAGCGTCGGAAAGTGGTTGTCGTGCTGGTTCACGTACGAAATGAACTGTGGGACTCGATTCTTGAGCTCATGGCTTTGCTTGTCGTTGTACGAGATCTCGCCGTTCAACGTCACGTGCTCTTGGCTTCTTCATCGGACTCGATGACGCCTCCAATTTGGGTGAGACTTGGGGCTCTCAAAGCAGAGACGCCTCGTCTTGAATACTTGAAAGCCTGCAGCTGTCGGTAGATCCTTGGATGCTTCGCTACAGTTGGTCAGACAATTGCGAACTGAGGTCAGCATTTCTTGCCGTGGGCTGTGTCCATAAGTCCGCTCCCCAGAAAGCCAAGCCATTGTGAACTAATTCTGAACAACGCTGAGGCACGAAACTAAATCTGCCAAGCCGGGATCAAGCGCTAATCTTAATATGTTGACACCAACGCTCTGGCTCTGGCCAGAGCCATGCATCAACGTGAGACCGTGCAGCTTCATGGATATATAAACAACGATCTTTCTTTCACACGCTCGGCCGACGAATCCAAATGCGTCAATTGCCAGTCGCGTTCGCAGCGCACCAAAATGTGAAAATGTAGAACTTTTGTGGACACGTCATTGGGCTTGTCAACAGTGTCGCTATGGCACGCGTGAGGCTTTCCGAGAAGGATGTGATCGACTCGCGTTGAACTTCATCACATGAGCCACGAGGAGAATGCGATTTTCCTCGTCTGAGAAGGTCTGGTGTTTTCGAGCATAGCCAAAGTAATACGTCGTGAGCAATGCGATGACTGCGACGAACGTTCCGATCTCGACACCACCGTTGCCCTGGAACGCAGCGATCGCGACGAGACCAAGCGCCCAGAACATCATGGAGTACATCGCCCCACCCATTCCAAACGGATTCGTGAATGACGAGCTCTTGATGTTCTTGTACTTGCGTTTGAGCGAAATATACCCGACACACTGACCAAAGTATGATAGGAACGCGCTCGTGAGGCAAATTGTGACCATATAGTCCTCAACGTCTGGCACAAAGTGCACGAGCAGACAAACGGAATAGCTTACCAAAGATCCGGCGCTGATCCCGACGTATCGTGCCGTGCCCGATTTTGTTGCCAGAATCGGCGGTAGTAATCGCGACTGAGCCATAGCCGCAATCAACTTGCCGTAACACCACATGAACCCAAATGCTGTCGCGTACGTCGCGGGGATCGACAGAATCGTCGCAGTGCTGCACGAGATGCGGAACAGTGGCTCAAAGCAGTTGTTGAACGGTACCAGCTCCGTGGGCAACGCCGCGATCCCAGGTGGGAGCGAGACCGAGACGAAGAACACGACGACACCCGTCACGAACAGCGTGAGCACACACGCAATCTGAGCAAACGGGATGGTAATATTGGGCTGCGTGACCTGATCGCTCGCGAGACTGAGCGCCTCGACACCAACGAAGAACCACGCCGCGAGCGGGAGCACCTTCATGAACCCAGCAACGCCGTTGACGAAGTGCAGGTTTGGGTCGGCGGCAGCGTACTTTGCAAAGTTCACATACGGCAGTGCACCAACGCAAAAGAGCAGCACGATCGCCAGCGAGAGCGAGCCGATGACTACGTTGGACACCCAGAACGCGCGGTCTCCGCGGATGTGTAAGCAGAGTGCCGAGAGGTAGAAGACGAGCGCGATCGCAGGCTCGAGACCCGCGAGGATTGGCGCCGCCTGGATGATCATCTGTGTGAGTGACACGACGGATGCGGCCACGTACGCAATGTACTCGAGTGCCTCGCAGCAGCCGATGATGAAGCCGGGGAAGAACCCAAGCGTGCATCGCGAAAGGCCGTAAGCGCCGCCGGTGAACGGCAGCGCACCCGTGATCTCGGACGTGCAGCAACAGAGCGTGATGTACGCGCTGGCGACGAGAAAGTACGCGATGAGGTAGCTGTAGAGTCCCGCTGCGAGCCCGGCGTTCCAGCTGAAGTACTGTCCGCCAATGACGATCGTGATGCCGAGCATCCAGATGTCCCACTTTGACGGCGGGTACACTCTGATGAGACCATTGGCAGCTCGAGTTCCTGGTTCGGTACGTGAAGGTCGCCTGCGCTCGTCCACTGAGGACGACGTGTGGTCCGTTATCGTTGATGACGCTGTGGCGGCTGGCAGAATCACCAGCAGGTCCGGACGCTGCGCGTTCACGTGGATCCGGACGGTCTGTGGCTGCGGCGCGACGCTGGCGCTGCATTTAGTGAGCAAGACGTCCATGAGATCAGATTTTAGCACCAGCGTGACTTGAGACTTGGCGGTTCGTTAAGATGAGTCTGGGAGGCTATTGACGACTGCCGCATAGCCAGAGTGAGGGTCTATTTTGAGCGGAGGGAGCGTTTAAACGCCGTAGGGAGCGCTGGAAGACACGCGCCGTCGTTCCATGCGCGTTCAGCCAGGTTGTGATTGGGGGTGACGGAAATGGGAGGATGGCGCTTGCTGAGATGAGACTTCATGGGTATCTGTTTTCACAGGAACGAGAACAGTGTGGCCCACATTAACGATCTTCAGTTTCTGTGCGCCACACCATTTTAGTAAACTGCCATTGCCACATCAGCCACTCTCCCCTTTCGCTCCGTTTTGTGTGCTATTTCTTAGCCCTACACCTATACGCTATTCGTTGTTTCCCCCTACCCTCTCCACATCCACACTCCATGCATACTCTCTATTTGGTTTTGCGACCCAAAAATCAAAAATGTGTAACCGACCGCAGCACCGACAAAATTGAGTCACTAATTTTACGAGGAGTACAAAACCAGGCCGCTCGGAGTCAAAAACCTCCGAGGTTTTTAATTCTATATTAGGCACACACACACTGTACGTACAGTGAGTGTGACCGCGTGCGTATGCGAGATTCGTTGCGATCTTGTCACCCTTCGCCAGGAATAAAACAGCCACTTGTGATGTCTTCCCTCTACCCAATGACGCAATTACCTCTCTGTCTAGCATACTCGCCTCCAATCCCCAATGTCTCCAGACCACTTCTCCCCTCTAACGCATTTCAAGAGGTTCTCGTTTTGCGTGTCGTCCGCTTGGACGCTGCGCGTCACCAGTGGACAAGCCACCGAGCGGACGTCCCCGAGCGGATCCACCGTCCGCTCGTCGAATTGCGTTTTTCCGGTTTGCGTGCTCCGCTCGCGTCATTCCGCGATTTGCCTCGCCTCCCCCAGTCATCGCACCGCTCCCCCTTCCTCCCTCCATAAGTTAGCGCCATGGCCTCCTTCGACGCGTTCCTGGCGCAATCCCAGCAGCCGAGCGGCGGCGCCGCCAGCGCGGCCAACATCCTCATCTCGGGCATCCTCTTCAAGAAGCCCGAGACTAACTCGCTGCTCTGGAAGAAGCGCTTCTGCGTGATCTACAAGGACTCGCTGCAGATCGTGTACTTCCAGAACGAGGCCGACTTTGCGAGCGGCACGATCCGCGGCAAGATCCCGTTCGCCACGGTGCACAAGTGGGACGGCAAGCCCAACGGCTTCCAGTTCTACACGCCCTCGAACAAGTGCTTCCGCGTGTACACGGAGACGGCCGAGGAGCAGCAGCAGTGGCTCGATGTCATGCAGAGCGTCATCGACAACTCGGCCGACAAGAGCGAGGGCACGAGCGTGGTGTACCAGCGCCCGATCGCGTCGTCGCCATCGTCGTCCCCACGCGCCGGCTTCACGCGCATGACCCGCAAGGACTCGTGGCGCGAGGAAGAGGAAGAGCTCGACATCCAGACCATGGCCATCGAGTTGTCGGATGTGCGCAGTGAAGTCGCGACGTTGCGCGCGGAACTCGCCTCGTACGTGCAGACCGAGAAGAAGTACGGCACGGAGATCATCAGCGAGATGCGCACGCGCCGTGGCAGTGTCTTGGACGATGGCACACAAGTGAACATTGAGCCGCGCGAGATGGAGCGCATGCGCGCGATTTTCGAGCTCTTTGACCACCAGGGCAACGGCTACATCTCGGAGGACGACTTGATCGACTTGCACGCCAAGCTCGGTGAGCCGATCTCGGGGGAAGACGCCAAGGAGGCGATCGCGTACATGCACAACGAGAGTGGTCGCATCGACTTCAACTCGTTCATCAAATGGTGGAACGACGACCACGCCGCGGGCAACCAGACCGAGGCCATGAAGCGCTACCAGGCCAAGTTCAAGTTCCTCAAGGCGCGTATCGCGAACCCTGCGATCGGCAACATTGAGACCGAGGCTGTGGGTGCGTTCCCGAGCTTCGAGTTCCGTCTCAACTTCTACTACACGGGCAAGAACGGCGTGCGCGAGCAGATCTCGCCGTGGCACGACATCCCATTGTACAACGCGAACGGCACGGTGAACTTCATCTGCGAGATCCCCAAGTGGACGCGCAAGAAAATGGAGATCGCGACCGGCGAGCCGTTCAACCCGATCAAGCAGGACACGAAGAACGGTAAGCTCCGTGAGTACGGCTGGGGCGACATGATGTTCAACTACGGTGCCATGCCGCAGACATGGGAAGACCCGTCGCACACGACCGAAGGCACGGGCTGCGTCGGCGACAACGATCCGATCGATGTGATCGAGATCGGCACCAAGCAGTGGCGAACTGGCGCCATCGTGCAGGTCAAGATCCTCGGCGTGCTCGCGCTCATCGACGACAACGAGACCGATTGGAAAGTGATCTGCATCAACGTGGAGGACCACTACGCGTCCAAGATCAATGATGTGGCGGACGTAGAGGCGCACATGCCTGGGTGCATCACAGCCATCCACGACTGGCTCCGCGACTACAAGCTCCCACAGGTGAACGCATACGGCTACGAGGGCAAGTGCATGGGTCGCGAGTTCGCTGAGGCCGTCGTGGCCGAGACCCACGAGTTCTGGAAGCTGCTCATCGAAGAACGCGGCGGCCAGGCCACCGTCTAAATGCGAATTGGGAAGCCAGGATCCTCGGCTTTAGGGTAGGAACGAACACACACAATCAACACACAATCGAATGCACAGAGCAGGCGAATACTTCATACATGCACGTAACAAACAACTAAAACAAGACATGTGCGGCTTTGTGTGTTTTCTTTTCTGTAACACGGACATGTGGCAAATGAGGAGCTACAATCGGATGGACACCATGGCTCGTAAAGGCACCAAGCAGAAATCGAAAGCATCTGCTTGCAGGTGTACGTATCCTAAATGCCATGTGCTTCTTTGTAAAACAGCCATGATGAAAAAGTGCACAACTTCATCATAAGAACGTTGCGATGCTGATGGATCACGACATTTTCCATAAGAACTGCACAATATTTAATTAGATACAAACGCGCTGTGGACTCGGAACATCTCGGAATGAAAATAGAAACCACGATCTTGTCTCCCAATGCTTTTCTTTATTCCTGCATTCTACTTGCAGTCGCTCCATATCAAACAAATCGTGCAAGAGAACAACCTGCAACCAGCAACTCCAGAGCCACAACGCAAGCACAATAGAATGCCGAGTGACTCGATGGCCGCGCATGTCGCGCAATTGCCGGCGCTGACGCTCAGTGCCATGGTGAACCCGTATGTGAGAGACCACGGCGTGCTCCAGTTCGAGGCTCGCGCGCGCAGCTTCCCATTGCGGTCCCCGAGAGCCGACAAGACCAGCAGCAACAGCAGCAGTCCCAACACGAAGCCCATGACAACAACAGCAGCCTCACAAACAATCTCAACCAAGCCTGCACAATTCGCACTCGCGCTCGAGCACATAAACCAAAGCGACTTCGCGCCTGAGCTCCTGGACCATCAGCGCCAGCCATCGCTGACGTCTTCGACGGCCATCGTGACCTCGACCACGAACATTACCACCATTGAGCCGATCCGCGAGATGCCTGTGTCCGACCCAGAGTCGCCGGCGTACATCGCGCTCGTCAAGGCGAACGAGATGCGCCCGAATCCGCCATCGCTGCTCGACAAACGCATGCGTATTGGCAACGCGAAACTCGGCCGCACCAAGTACAAGAACGCCGACCGGAGCTTCAAGAAGCCCGCGGGCAACGAGATCCACAATCAGCACGAGCAGTACGCACTCACATACGGCATGATGTGCGGCATCCTCAACTCGGCGGGGCTCCAGAACCCGTTCAAGCAGCGGCTCACGATGGACGATTTCATGCGCGTCGAAAAGCGCAGCTTCCTCGCGAGCGCCAAGCTCCAGCATCCGTTCAAGTTCAAGGACTACGCGCCGGACATTTTCCGCCAGATCCGTCGCCGCTTTTACATCGATTCCGCGGATTACATGGTCACTCTCTGCGGCGAGTTCAACTTCATCGAGTTTATGTCGAACTCCAAGTCGGGCCAGTTCTTCTTCTACTCACATGACGGGAGGTTCATGATCAAAACACAGACAAAGGACGAGTCCAAGTTCCTGCGCCGCATCCTGCCGCACTACTACAAGTTTGTGATGGAGAATCCAAACACGCTCATCACGCGGTTCTACGGCATGCACCGAGTCAAGATGCACCACTTGCGCCGAAAGATGCACTTCATCATCATGGCGAGCGTGTTCGACACGCCGCTCGAGATCCACGGCCGCTTTGATCTGAAAGGTTCCAAGATCGGACGCCGCGCGACCCAGAAGGAGCGCAACTCGAACAGCGTGCTCAAGGACATGGATCTGCTCGATAGCGGCTTTCGGCTGCAGATGGGCGTCGAGCGTCGCGCCATGCTGCTCGTGCAAATCCGCAAGGACGTCGAGTTCCTCAAGCGCATGAAGATCATGGACTACAGTATGCTCATCGGCATCCACGACGCGCAGCAGGCGATCCACACGACGATCTTGGGCAACCTCAAAGCCGCAGACCAGAGGGCAGCGACATCAAAGTCCGTGCCGACGTCGCCCACGAAAACGAGCAACGACCCCGAGCTGAGTCTCGCAGGTAACGGCATTCCGCCTGTACCTAGTCAATTGAAGCGATCGATCTCGGACGGCGCAGCAGGCGAGTCCAGTACCGTGTCGGAATCGTATGCATACCCGTGCGTGTCGAACGCCACGACAGCCACGACTATCGCGTCACCCATAGACGACTTTGACCCGGAGTTTTTCGGCTCCGAGTCCGAGTACGAGTCCAACAGCAGCGACGGTAGTGGCGAGTTCACGGTCGACGGCGCACAGCCTGCGATCTCGCCGCGGGACTTCGACGTCGACACGTTCCCGCCGACGCACTCGGAGTCGCTCTTTTGCCGCGACGAAGGCGGCATCTACGGCCGCGACCGATTTGGGCGCAAGAACGGCTTTGTGTACTTTCTCGGCGTGATTGACATCCTGCAGCAGTACAATTCGCGCAAGATCGCCGAGACGTTCTTCAAGGGGCTACGCCACAACCGCAAGCAGATCTCGGCCGTGAACCCGAACTTCTACGGCGACCGCTTCATCGAGTTCATGGAGAAACACGTCGTACAGGACGACACGCTCGCGCCGTTGCCGTCGTCGGCGCGTGTGTCAGCTCAGATGCAGCATCAGCAGTTGTAACGAGCTCTTGGACAAAAAATGTGTGACGTGTGTAGCACAGCTCGACAGGTCACGAGTGACACGTCACTATAATTATTCGTATATATGGACATATGGTTCTAGTTTATTTACGAGAATAGATTGTTTCAGTGGTGCAATTGTGAGCAGGGGTCGATTTTGCGTTTGCTGGATACGAGTGAGGGTTTTTACTGAGTGTGGCAGGCTTAAAAGGGGCGTTTCATTTAGTGCTCGAGCAATTTGTGTGCACTGTCATTCTTTTGAGGCAGGGAATACCGTCTTTTCTCTTGTAATGTAGCCCTCTCCCCTCTCTCTCCGCATAAGTATACAGTTGTCACGCGAGACACGAGAAAACGTGCGGAACGAATCTTGGCCAAATAACTCACCTCAGTGTGCTTTTGCACTAACTTAACTTAGTGTGCTCGCGGGTTTGTCACAGCTCATGCAGGAGGAACGCGCGACGTCCTGGGTTTAACTTGCTCACGAGGAGCTTCAACCGCAAGCAGCGCACACGAGACAGGAACACAAATCGCGGCGGAAAAGAACAGCCAGCCACCTGGACCCCAGGCAGCAATTTCGCACACGAAATGCGCAATCGGCGCTTGTCGCCAGCCAGTCAGCCAGATCACATAGTTTTGTTTTGTGTTGAACCTGGGGCTGCGTTATCCACCAAAAGCGCCACTGGCTCCCAATGTACTGGTTTAGCGCAGTTGCCGCCGCAGGATCTTCAAGTTGGTTCACGAGAGAGACGAGGAAGGGGACGGGGTTCGACAGCGCGGCGATCCAATTAGCGACCAATTGCGCATCGTGACTGGATCGCGCTGTGCGCGGCTCAGCCAATCCGTTGCCACGAGCAGGTAGTCGTTTGTCCGAAACCCCTCGTCTGCGTGCCTGTAGGAATGCATGTTAGTCTGCATACATTTTGACTTTTGAAGCATTTGCATGCAGGCAAAGAACACTCAACACAACATACATTCATCATGTACGAACCGAATATGCTTGAACGCTGTGGAGAGAGATCGCCACCGTGGTTTGTCTATTTTCGTTGGCTGTCTGGGGGCGGTTGCAGTTGGCAGGAAGAGCTGGGATTACAATCAGACAGTGGCACCCGTCGCCGTGTTTGTGCTGTGCTCGTGGCAGGCAGCGTGCGCTCCGATCGTTCTTCTGTCCTCTGTTTGCCTGCCTCCCGACTCGCTCGCTTGTTTCAGTCACTCGACGAGCAGTAACCGCTTGTCAATTGCCACTTGCAACTCGCGCACCAACCAAACTTCCATTCCTCGATTTCGCGTGTGCCTCATACACACTGCAAGCTCCAGCAAGTCTCCGCATATCATCAGTTGAACATGCCGCAAACTGCTGCTGCGGTCGTGAATCCGCGCACGGCGGGCGTGCTCACGCGCCAGCTGCCGCCGACGGCCAAGGCCGCCGTGCCGCCGCAGGTGTTCATCCCGCTGCACTGGAAGCTCGCGGTGGGCGGTGTGGCCGGCGTCGTCGGCGTCTCGACGACGTTCCCGATCGACATCGTCAAGACGCAGCTGCAGGGTCAGACGCGCTCGAGCGGCAAGGTATTCTTCTCGGGTCCGATCCACTGCTTCCGCCACATCCTCAAGACCGACGGTATGCGCGGACTGTACCGCGGGCTGCCACCCACGCTCATCGGCGTGCTCCCCGAGAAAGCCATCAAGCTCGCCGTGAACGAACAGCTGCGCGAATACTTTGCCGATGAGACCGGTAAACTCTCGCTCAGCAAGCAAGTGCTTGCTGGCGCCGGCGCTGGACTCGCACAGGTCATCGCGACCAACCCGGTACGTGCATTGCAATTGCTACATGTTGCATCTTGATATGGCGCTGGGTTGTTGACGATTGCTTGTGTTTTTGCTCTGTATGTTGTGTGGTGCAGACGGAAATCGTCAAGATCCGATTACAGACGCAGGCCGCGCTGCCTCCTGCCGAGCGATTGACGGCGGTGCAGGTCGTGCAGAGCCTTGGAGTTCGCGGATTGTATAAGGGTGCGGGCGTGTGCTTGATGCGCGATATCCCGTACGCCGTGATCTTTTTCCCAATGTACGCGAGCGTCAAGGATGCATTCACGGACGCCGAAGGCAACAACTCGATTGCGTCGATTGTGTTCGCAGGTGCCACCGCTGGCGCGACGGCTGCCGGACTCTGTACGCCCGCCGATGTGATCAAGACGCGACGACAGATGCGCGGCGCAAATTACACGAGCACGCTCGATTGCTTCCAGAAGGTGGTCGCGACGAACGGATACGGCGCGCTGATGAAGGGCGTCGTGCCGCGTATGATGGTGCAAGCGCCGCTCTTTGGCATCACGCTCGTTGCGTTCGAATTGCAGAAAAACTACATGCAATCCCTGTAAAGAAAGGACGCAAGCAAAAGGAAAAAGAATTAGTGCACGAATCCCCAAAATACATATATGTTGCTCTGCTCCTTTGTGGATACCTGTGCGCCATGAAGACGACGACGATGACGGCGACGACGATGACGATGACGCCACGGACAACAGAGAAAGCAGAGCGCTCACCGATCCCGCATCAGCACTGCAGTAAGTCAGTCTTCAAACGCGCGCGAAACGAGCCAAATCCGGAATGGAAACGCCGCGCCTGCCGTAAAATTAGCCGTAACTTTTTCTGTCGGCGGAGTCAAAAGAGCAGCATCGAACGACCCAGCGCTTCGACGTTCAGTCTCGATAAGTCTCGCAGCATCCGTCGCCCGCGTTCGCCATGCTCTGGTTCAAAGACAGCGATGCTCAAGCGAAAAAGAAGGGAGCCGTGGCGCCGACGTCCATCGTGATCGCGAGCGTGTCCAAGCCGCCGACGCTGGCAACGTCCGCTGAAAATAATGCAGGGACACCTCGGCAAAGCTCGAGAGGAAACAAAATCTCGGCGCCAGCATTCTCGAACTCGTTCCTCTCCAAGATACGAGAGCCGCTGCCGACCGACAAGGGAATACCATCAGCGATTCGTCGCCAGCAAACGGATATCCACGGCGGATTCTTATCAAATGCGTACATTATCGGCAGATTCGGCATCTGGATGCTCGGCATCACGATCGCAATTGGCGGGCAGTACTTTCCGTGGAACGCCGGGCTCGCCGCAGGTTTTTATGGCTACTTGATCGCCTACGTGCTCATCGCAGGCACGTACTTGACGCTTTGCTGCTGCACGGCCGAGATCACAGGCGCGTTGGCGTTTGCTGGTGGTGCCTACGGGCTTTCGCGGTGCACGCTGGGCTTTTTCCCTGGTTTCTTTATCGGGTGCTGTGAAGCGCTCGAATATATCACGTACGTCGCGACGACAACGCTGTTCTTGGCCGACATGATCGTCAAGAGTGTGCCATCACTGCATGGCTACGAGCCGCTGATCTGGCTCGCGTTTTACATCTCGGCTCTCTGGATCCGCATCGTTGGCGGTCGCGTCTTCTGGCGCTTCAATCTCGTTCTCGGTGGCATCAGTTTTGTCATCGTGCTTCTGTTCTGTTTCGGATCATTGCCTTTCGTCAATTGGGAAGCGAGCGTGGCGCGCAACTCGAGCGCGTTCTTTGTCGACGATTTCAACGGGTTCATGAAGGCACTTCCCATCGCGGCGTGGTTCTTCGTCGGGGTTGAAGCGCTGTCGCTCACAAGCGACAACGCTGACAAACCAAGGAACAATGTGCCGGTGGCCCAGGTCGCGTGTGTGACTTCGCTGATGGTCACAGGGATCATGGTTTTGTGCATCACGGTCGCGCTTCCGTACCCAGGCGAGATCGCAGCTGAATTTGCTCCACTGAACGATGGCATTATCATGTTCTCCCACTTTTCGGAGAAGTATGCGATGTTGCTCTCGGTCCCAGCGACGTACGCGACCGCGTTTGGGTTTACCTGGTGCTACGGGAAGCTGATCCATGCGATGGCGACGTCTTGTTTGCTGCCACCGGTGTTGGCTAAGCATTCCAAGCGATATGGAACGCCTCATGTGGCTCTGGTCGCTGGTTCCGCTCTGAGCTACGCGATCTGCCTCGTTGTGTATTTGCATCCGATGGTCGGCAAATATCTGTTCTCGATCTGCATGACGTCGGCGTTCCTAGCGTACACGGGTCAGTGCATCGGATACATCTCGCTCAAGAAAAACTACAAAAACATCAAGAGCTCCCACTTCCAGAATCCGTTTGGCATTTACGGCGCCATGTTTTCCATGTTCGTGTGGTTGCTTGGCATCGCCTCGATCGCTGGATTTCAAGGCAACAGTGGAGTAGAAATCGAAGCGTTCGGGTTTCTTGCACTCAGCGTGACGGCGTTTTATTTCGTGTACGCCAAGAAGCGACAGAAGTTCTCGCCACAGGAAAACAAAGTTCTTCTTGTCGCGCACGTGATCAAGTTCAACGCGACTCGGTTGTCGGGGGAAAAAGCCATTCAAAGGAGTGAACACGGCCAGTGGACGATCTTCCCAGGCAAGCAGAAACAACTCGGCGACCTGGGAGCGAAGCTCCGCCACCAAAGTCAAGACGACCAAGGTTGCTGCGTTCTGAGCGTCGACGATGAGTGGCCATTGTGGTCGCTTTTCGGAGACCAAAGGAGGCGTGTCGGGGAGCAGAGGAGGCACAGCGATGTAGCACCGAGACGATTCTTCCTTTTCATCTTCCACTTGAAGAATTGTACAGTCCACAATTTGCTTTACATGAATGCTTGCGGCGAATGGACCAGATCAGTCAATTGGTTTGCGAGTCGTGCTCGCGTGAGTCAGCAAAAGTGCCATCTCCATACTCACCTGCAACGTCATTGATAATGATGCCGCCTCGGTTTTGCGACCCAGCATAAATAAAGCGATGCCTTCTCATCGAGACATCGATCATCGGATTGTTGTAACTGTGGCGTGGGCGAGCTTTGCTTGTGCTATCCATCCGGAAATAGACCCCGCGGCAAAGGTTCACGTCAATGTGAGTCATTTGTTGAGTGCTGCTGCTTGTTCACAAAGCATTGTCCAAGCAAACGCATTTGACTACGCCGCTCTACTGTCACCGGACGAAAGAAACAAGATGCCAAAGTTGCTCCCAATGGAGACAACCAAGTCGAACAATCCGAAGTCCATTGTCGTGAGCTCTGACGCCATTCCTCCGCCGACAATCGCGCTCAATGGGGAAAAGTTCTCCTACCGAGCTGGATCGAATGCAAATGGACCGTCCGTAGTCGGTGAAGCTTCGAAAAGATACCACCCAGGCAAGTAGGACATCTGGATGCTCGGCATCATCTTCGTCATTGGCGGGCAGTACTTTTGCTGGAACGCGGGGCTCGCGGTGGGACTCTACAGCTACATGATCGCGTACTTCCTCATTGCGTCAGCGTATATCACGTTGTGCTGTTGCACCTCGGAGATCACAGGCGCACTCCCGTTTGCAGGCAGAGCGTACGGACTTGCACGTTGCACGTTTGGCTTCTATCCGGCATTCATGATCGGCTGCTACGAAGTGCTCGAGTACATTGTGTGCGTGTCAACATCTGTTCTGTCGTTGGCCGACATGATCGTCCTTGCTGCGCCTTCTCTCGCGTCACTGCGACCACTCATCTGGGTGGCATTTTACATCTTGGCGCTCTTCTTCCACCTCAAATCCGATCGCGTGTTCTGGACGTTCAACGTCGTCATCGGCACCATCTCGATCGCGATCGTGGTCTTGTTTTGTTTCGGAGGTTTGTCGTTTGCCAGCTTTCCAAAGTACGCCGACGACCCAGTCATGCGCTTCGTCGACGGATTTGCAGGCTTTATGAAGGCACTACCGCTCGCGTCGTGGTTTTTCGTCGGCGTCGAGGCACTTCGTCTTGCAAGTGATCAGGTGGCGAACCCGAAAGTCATGATCCCGTTTGTTCAGAACACGTGCATACTGATGCTGTTTGTGACTGGCGTCATGGTGTTTTTCGTCACCGTATCGCTGTCTCCGGGGATCGCGTCGTTGTCTTCGGAGCCCGTGCCGTTCAACAATTGCTTTGAGCGTCTGTTCAGCATCTCGCATAATACCGCGACGATTCTGTCGCTCCCAGCAACGTATGCGACGGCATTTGGCTTCATGTGGTGCTACGGGAAGCTAATAGCGGCCATGGCGACGTCTCGATTGTTGCCCACGTTCCTCTCGCGCACCTCGCATCGCCACGGTACCCCGGTTGTCGCCATCACATTCGGCTCGCTCATCAGCTATTCGCTGTGTCTGTTCGTGTACCTCGTGCCGTCCATCTCGGTGTATCTCTTCAGCATCTGCATCATGTGCGTGTTCATGTCGTACACGGCCAGCGTATCGGGTACATCTCGCTCAAGTTCAACTACCGCAACATCAAGAGCTCGAACTTCCACAGTCCGTGCGGCTTCCCCAGTGCGTTGTACTCGATGAGTGTCTGGATCTTGGCGATCACGGCAATCGCTGGGTATCAGGGCAACGGCGGTAATATACACATGCACAGAGAGATGCTGGCAAATGCAGGCGCATATCCCCTCCCCATACAGACCAGTGACATTATTGTGGCGATTCTGCATTGGTGCAGTTGAAGTTCAACTGGGTCAAAATGGGTGTTTCTCGTGGGTTGCATGGAAACTTTCAAAATTGATACACGTGGGACATCTAGTGGGCAATGCATACACTGGTTTAAAAAAACCCATCTGATGCCTCTGTTCAAGGGAACGCGATACCCCTATACATGAGAAAGTAATCGACATGGGTACACTGGCAGGACACGAGGTGCACTTGCGTGGATGATACACCAAAGTATGAATGCCTTGCTTGTATTAATATACAGAAAAAAATGTGGATGAACACCACTTCGTATAACTACAGCACTCTTGTTTCTCACTGTCACCACGTTCCCTGTTACACGGACTCCATGGCAGGCGTCTCGACACCAGCGTACTTTGGCGACGCTGCCTTCCCGCCCGTCTGGCCACCACGGTGGAACAGCGCCTCGATGTCCTCCAACAGCACGCCCTTCGTCTCCGGACAATTGTACCACACGAACAGACCCGACACGAGGCACGTGGCGCAGAACAGGAAGAAGACGCCGTTGATGTTGAGCGACGGGAAGAGCTTGACGACCCACGTCATGCACGTGCCCATGATCCAGTTGGACATGGTCGAGAGCGACACAGCCTTGGCGCGCACGTTCATGGGGAAGATCTCGGCCGGGTAGATCCAGCAGACGGGTCCCCACGAGATGGCAAAGTTGAAGATGAAGAACGACGTGCCGAGGATGATGATGTAGCCGGCGACCTTGGAGCAGCCCGAGTTGTCCGTGTTGCCGTCGCAGCCGACGGTGAACGTGATCCCCGAGAGCACGTGGCCAAGCACCATGCCGAGGGCACCAAGCAGCAGCAGCTGGCGACGACCGAACGTGTCCACCCAGCGCATCGCCGGGATCGTGCTCACAAAATTGACGATCGACAGGATGAGCACGGACAGGATGCCGTCGCCGACCACGTCCTTGAAGATGAGACCGCCGTACGTGAACATGGGGTTGATTCCCGTGGCTTGCTGGAGCACCTGGAGGAACATGGCGATGAGCACGCGCTTGAGGATCGAAGGTTCGAGCAGCTCCTTCCATCCGGCGGCGTCGCCCTCGGACGCGATCTGGTCGCCGATGGCCCGCAGCTCACGGCCGACGTTGTCGGTCATGCGCAGTCGCTTGAGCTCGACCTCGGCGGCGTCCTTCCCCTTGTGCACGTACGTCCAGCGCGGACTCTCAGGAACGCAGAAGATACCGCACATGACGATGATCGGTGCGGCCATGGCCACTCCGTTCGTCACGCGCCAGCCGTGCGCGTCGTCTTCGACGATCAGGTTGACGATGTTGGCGAGCAGCAGACCCGTGACGATGGTCATCTGCATGAACCCCGAGAGGAAGCCGCGGAGCTCCTTGGGAGCCATCTCCGCACCGAAGATCGGCAGCGAGAACGACGAGTTGCCGACGCCGATGCCCTGGATCACGCGCGCCGTCAGCAGCAGTCCGTGCTCTTGCGACGGATTGAAGCACACCCACGACGTACCGATGCAGAAGAGCATACCCGCCGTGAAGATCGTCATGCGGCGACCGAACTTGTCGGCGATCCAGCCACCGAGCAGCGCGCCGAAGATGCAGCCGATGTTGTACGTCATGTTGTACCAGAGTGTGAAGTCGAGCCAGCGCGTCGGGAGCTTGTCGGACGACCGCGTGCAGTCGAACTCGGTCTGCTCGTGCCAGCCGATGCAGTAGTCGTTGAGGAAGGACTTCATGACGAGCACACCGCCCGTGACGCCCTGGTCGTATCCGAAGAAGAGACCGCCGAGCGACGCGAAGATGCAGACGATGATGGCATAGCGCCGGCTTCCTTCGGTCGGGGCGTTGTCACTGCCGTGGTCCTGTAGGTTGATCGTAGCTCCGCCAGCCATGGTTCTTGAGTGTTGTGAGGACTTGGTAGCAGTTGAGTGTTGTGGAGGTTGGTGGTCTGCAACGGACTCGACGTGAGACGAACGAAGGAAATTGGCGAATGAGACTCGGAGCGCTGTGCCGCCTGTAAACGGGGAGAAACAAATATCGTTGAGCGGTTGGTTGCTGAACGCAAGTTGAAGGTGCTGGATTGAGGCAATGAATCAAGCGTCCAGCTGGAGCGTGTGGTTAAGTGAAAACACAGACGGATGCTCAGATCTGAAGATCACGAAGGTCTGTCATTACCCCTAGTCCTTGTTGCAAGAGAAGACGACGACGATGGGCTGCCACTGAATTGGACAGGTTTGGCCAGGTGTTCAACCGGAGGAAACGACCCAGACGAACCGATCGAGAGGCAAGAAGGAAAAAGAGCCTGAAACTCCACCATGCAGAACTTGAAACCAGTGGCGCGGTAATGGCTCGCACGTTGAAGTTGAGGAAGCAAACCGCATCGGTGCAACAATTACGAAAGAGTCTGCGCACTGGTAAAATGAATCAAGTAGCGACAGATGGTGCTGTCAATCCTACCAACAAAGATTGAGGACGTCTCTCTCTCTCTCTCTCGACTCAATTCACGACTTGGGCTCACTGCATTTCGCATAGAGTATCAGTGCATACTGTAAAATTGCTTGCTTTCTCATTGGAGCGAGTGAGGGGAGCCTGAAACATATCAATCAAGTCCTGCTGGGTTCTTTTTCATTGTTAGTCGCATTATGAGCGCTGTTGATTGGTCTTGTTGGTCACAATGAATTGCTCGTCTTCATGTACGCTCTTGGTCTCAATTTAACATGAAAGTGGATAGAGAAACGGACATCTGGCATCCTTTTCCTCTGTTCTTGTGCAGGATGATGCTGAAACGCGCACAAGTACACTCGCATTTCTATTTTCAATCAAGTGAGAAACGAGCGACTGCTGGCCGAATGTCTGGCCAAAAAGATCAAGAAGTGCGAGAGAGGAGAGCAGATGTACAGGAAAGCAGACCTCCTTTGATCTCCCGTACAGCTGTTGGGACGAGTGAGTGTACATTAGATCGGCAGGTTGCATGCAGATGCCGAGACCCGTGATTGGCAATATCGAGCACAACTTGGTCAAGAGCTGAGAAACGACACCAGTGCCGGCTAAAAGCACTCCCTCAAGAGTCTCATTCGCCAATTTCCTTCGTTCGTCTCACGTCGAGTCCGTTGCAGACCACCAACCTCCACAACACTCAACTGCTACCAAGTCCTCACAACACTCAAGAACCATGGCTGGCGGAGCTACGATCAACCTACAGGACCACGGCAGTGACAACGCCCCGACCGAAGGAAGCCGGCGCTATGCCATCATCGTCTGCATCTTCGCGTCGCTCGGCGGTCTCTTCTTCGGATACGACCAGGGCGTCACGGGCGGTGTGCTCGTCATGAAGTCCTTCCTCAACGACTACTGCATCGGCTGGCACGAGCAGACCGAGTTCGACTGCACGCGGTCGTCCGACAAGCTCCCGACGCGCTGGCTCGACTTCACACTCTGGTACAACATGACGTACAACATCGGCTGCATCTTCGGCGCGCTGCTCGGTGGCTGGATCGCCGACAAGTTCGGTCGCCGCATGACGATCTTCACGGCGGGTATGCTCTTCTGCATCGGTACGTCGTGGGTGTGCTTCAATCCGTCGCAAGAGCACGGACTGCTGCTGACGGCGCGCGTGATCCAGGGCATCGGCGTCGGCAACTCGTCGTTCTCGCTGCCGATCTTCGGTGCGGAGATGGCTCCCAAGGAGCTCCGCGGCTTCCTCTCGGGGTTCATGCAGATGACCATCGTCACGGGTCTGCTGCTCGCCAACATCGTCAACCTGATCGTCGAAGACGACGCGCACGGCTGGCGCGTGACGAACGGAGTGGCCATGGCCGCACCGATCATCGTCATGTGCGGTATCTTCTGCGTTCCTGAGAGTCCGCGCTGGACGTACGTGCACAAGGGGAAGGACGCCGCCGAGGTCGAGCTCAAGCGACTGCGCATGACCGACAACGTCGGCCGTGAGCTGCGGGCCATCGGCGACCAGATCGCGTCCGAGGGCGACGCCGCCGGATGGAAGGAGCTGCTCGAACCTTCGATCCTCAAGCGCGTGCTCATCGCCATGTTCCTCCAGGTGCTCCAGCAAGCCACGGGAATCAACCCCATGTTCACGTACGGCGGTCTCATCTTCAAGGACGTGGTCGGCGACGGCATCCTGTCCGTGCTCATCCTGTCGATCGTCAATTTTGTGAGCACGATCCCGGCGATGCGCTGGGTGGACACGTTCGGTCGTCGCCAGCTGCTGCTGCTTGGTGCCCTCGGCATGGTGCTTGGCCACGTGCTCTCGGGGATCACGTTCACCGTCGGCTGCGACGGCAACACGGACAACTCGGGCTGCTCCAAGGTCGCCGGCTACATCATCATCCTCGGCACGTCGTTCTTCATCTTCAACTTTGCCATCTCGTGGGGACCCGTCTGCTGGATCTACCCGGCCGAGATCTTCCCCATGAACGTGCGCGCCAAGGCTGTGTCGCTCTCGACCATGTCCAACTGGATCATGGGCACGTGCATGACGTGGGTCGTCAAGCTCTTCCCGTCGCTCAACATCAACGGCGTCTTCTTCCTGTTCTGCGCCACGTGCCTCGTGTCGGGTCTGTTCGTGTGGTACAATTGTCCGGAGACGAAGGGCGTGCTGTTGGAGGACATCGAGGCGCTGTTCCACCGTGGTGGCCAGACGGGCGGGAAGGCAGCGTCGCCAAAGTACGCTGGTGTCGAGACGCCTGCCATGGAGTCCGTGTAATAGGGAATACCCTGGAGATCTCGTAGATATTGTGAAGGAATGGCTGTAGATGTGGCCACCGTTGTTCTTTTTCTCGTATATTCTGTACATTACGAAATGCAATAATTTCTGATCAAGCTGGTGTGTGTATCTTCGTGGAGGTGTACCCATCTTTGTTGATTTATGGGTTGTGAAACCGCGTCGTTGGTTTCCGCAAATAACGTCAGTGTCCCGTGAAGAGAGCCTTTTCGTGATGTTGGATCAATGTTTAAAAACTCAGCCCGTTTAAGTGGCGGTTCGTACACTCTCAACATAAATAACGCTTGGAGTTCTTTGCCAACACATACAAGGATGGGGTTGTCAAATGCAACGCGAAAGCAAGTGGCGAAAGACACGACTTGTGTTGTGAAATGCCGACGAGATCAGCGTGCGTATTGCTATCATGATCGAGTGGAGCGCCTAGAAGACGTTCATGAGAGAGCACATGTCCGTCACCACTGGACAGCAACGAATCTACCGATCACGGTTTTGCAGTTAAAATCGGACATGCTCAGAAAACTTCGTTAAAGCACGACGTCAAGATGGCATCCGCCGTACAAAGCGGCTATGTATCGTCACAGACACTCCCGTAATCGTTGTGGATCGAAGCTTTTGCAGATACAAGCTGGAACGTTGTTCCCATAAAAGACCCGTTAATCTTTAGACTCCGTGCACTCCTGGCGCCTGTCCTCAACGACATGCTTTTGGCGCTTGAAAGCTGTGCGCACACTTAATGACAAGAGGAGAACCGCAACTCCAGCCGCACACGTCGAGTCAGGCGATTCCATCTTGAGTGTGTCGCGTCGGGTTTCCGAAAATGGCTCGGACAGATGCTGCACTTTCTCGTGCAACTTCAAGGTGCTCTGATGCAGAATGGTGGTCGGTGCGTCAAAGAGTTGCACGAGATTGGTTCCCTCGCTCCGCGATCGACAGGTAAACGCGTATGATAAAGCCGCACGGGCGCACGAAAGAACTCATCCATCCAACAGCTCATGCCAGCCAAAGAGGCAGAGTGGCAGCAACGTTGCAGCATCGTTTATTTAGGTAGCAAAAGTCCTCATGTCTGCACGTATGCAAGCGGACAATCATAGAGGGAAGGCACCACGATGATGATCACGAAGAGAAATGAGACTAGGATGTCCTCGTCGATTGGACCTTCAGTCGTAGCCTTCAAGTCAAAGCGTTGCCGCGGTTGAAAAGTTGACTTGACACGTAGGATTGAGGAGCACTCATCACAGACATCCACTTCGGACCACTCTTGTCTCTGGACTTGCAATCATTCATCAGTACTCTTTCGCGATAACGGTATGCACGTAGGAGCTACAGTATACGCTAGCGGCAAGCATGCTTGAGACCCAAGCAGCCGAGGTCATCAGACGCATCACCGCTACTTGATTCCTTTTTTGTCTTGAAAGACAAATGCGGGGAGACACCCTGGCTCATGCCATTACAGAGTCAGTATTGTTTAACTCGAAGTGGTCGGCCACATACCACTCAGTAGATGTTGCCGCGGGTGGTGGTGGTAGCGTGATACCGGAAATGGCTGCCATCTTCGCTCGTCTCTCAGAACCATATCAGCGGCTACGCTATCACTAAGCGAAGGTCTGTCGTCGGGCGGTACATGCAACATCTTCATAAGCACAAGAATGACTCATTTTTCATCCGCGACTTTGGTCGGGGGCGAGACTCGGGGAGGTTCTCCCTCGTCGCGGACAGCATGGGCTAGCATGTCATATCGACTTTGCAATATCGAAAGATTGTAACTGCGAAGGCTACACAGTCGACGAGGTCAGTCTTATTTCGGATATCGTGTCAGCGCATCCATTTCTATACGGTTCTGAGAGATCTGGAAATGAAAAAGTACTTTTCTTCTTGTCTGGTCACAACCATCATGTCCATCAAGCAGGACAAGCAGTTCCCCACACGTGTGCGTGAGTGAAGCTCCACTTCTGCATGCCATGTCTTTATCTTTATAAGGTGAGGTATATTTAGGTTCATCTTCGTGACCTACAATATCCATTCTCCTACCTAATCTTCATTACGAATTTCATACAGGATGTAATGTGTCTACAGCGCGGATTGCAATAGTATCACTTCTGAATGCTAAATAATCTTTGACCAGGATGGCATGTTCTCTTGGTCCTATGTGAGGCTGCCTTGTGTTGTCCAATGACCTTGGGTCTTCCGAACTTCGCATAAGCCAATGCATGAACGTCGTTGTCAAGATCCTGGGTGAGATTGTTGAAAGCAGCTCGATGAGTTGGGAAGTGAACCTGCGTTGAGGTTCTGGTGTCCATGGCTATGGCAGTCCGCCATCTTGTTGAAGGCACGGTAGTGATGGTACCATCCTCGGATGTCGATGCAATCCGCGAGTCGTCGACTTGTCTGGTATAAACGTGCCAATCGGTGCTGTCGAGGGACCGATGCATTCGCTGTTGGGAGGTAATGAGTGCACTGTCTCCAATCACGTACAACGGTTCGAAGTGACTGCGTTGGGCTTCTCGGAGTCCATGTATGAGACCCCAGTACTCGGCAAAGTTGTTGGTCGTGTCCTTCCTGCTATACGCCATGCTGCGACCCAAATTAAACTGGCTGTGTGCGAGTCCTTATGGACACACACGATAATGGATCCTGTCCCTCCTGGTCCTGGATTGCCGCGTGATCCACCATCGAAAAACAACAGGTAAACGCCGCGAGTATCATTTGGAGTCAAGGGATGGCGTCGGTTTGGCTGAGAAAGCAGTCGACATATGCCTTGAGAACTGCTGCAACCGTGTGACCGTCCGAGTCTCCAGCTTGCGCTTCAGCGAGTCGTGTGAGGTTTCGCATTCCTGCCTCTAATCTGGTCATCATGATCGCCATCTCAGCAGTCGATTCGATTGGATCCGAATCCATGCGTCGCAGATGCGCACACCAAATGGTCTGTATGAGCGACGCGCTCATATATCGCCACAGCATGTGTGCGACGGGATAGAGATGATCTTGGAGATGTTCATTGGAGAACTTGTGTCCGATAATGTGTCTCTTGATCGTGGTCCATGCATGCCTTGGAGTATCTGGTAGATCCAGACTGAAGATCCAGATTGCGGGGTCGTGACCAGGAGTGATTCCGATCTTCGCCCATAGCGCATAAAAGTAGTTCCACACCAGTTTGGCTTTCGGACACTCCCAGAATAGATGTTGAACAGAAGATTGGACAACTTGGGAGCATTCGGGATTCGAGCAGGATAGATCAGCTTTCTCATAGTTCCACATGGAGAGTCGGTTGGCTTTCAGCCGGAGAAGAGTCTGGGCTGTATAAACTGTAATCCCTGGGATGTTGTGTAAATCGCTCCATTGGATTAATTGCAGTCCTGGCCACAGAGATCCTGCTGTATGGACAGCTTTGTTGACTGCTGCATCTCGAGTATCTTTGCCAATTTGTGTCCTCGTTGCTGCAACTTGTTGCCGATAGAAAGATCTGGTGGTATTGTATCGTCCGTTGCCACCCCATAGTTGCACGATTCTTGTGAAACGCGGATGTGCATGGAACGACACCTTCTGCCCGTTCAAGTCTCTTGTTGCCATGACGTCACAGTCCATTGCGGAGTGAACTGTATGCATAGCTTTGACTAGGGTCGTGTCGACGTGGGTCAGAGCTGCTTCACTGGTGTGCAGATGCCATTCGTGGTTATAATGACGTTGCCCGTTGTACAGCCGAAGCACATTTGTTTGCTGTGGTCGATACAGAAGCTGTGGGAAGTTGGATACCAACGTAGCACATAACCGCTCGAGCGCTCGAATAGACGGCCGGGAGAATCCGAAGATTCCACATGTTGGGATGAAGTTAAGCACTCCTGGTCTTATCCACTCCCATCGAAGTATGTCACCCAGTTGTGCTGTTCCAACTGATAATGATGTGTGAGCAAGCTTGTAGGGGAGCCGTTGGAATCAAGAAGCCACCCATCTGCAGTCGAGGTCATGTATGGCAGCCATTCTGCACAGAATATCCCACGTAGCTTTCGTCCTTCAGCGATGATACCTGGAAGCCTGTCAGACATTTTAGAGCTGAGGTCGATCTGGAACACATCGCCGTCCCATTGAGTCTGCACAATTGTCGACTTGAAGTGCTCGTAACACCAACGTACATTATCACGTTCTCTGGGCTCATAGGGTCGAGAACGGAGCGACGCACATAATGCCGCGCCAGTTGTCCACATGTTATCACGAAGCTGGGGTGGCCGCCTCGGAATTGCATCGAGCGGCGTGATGTACGTCGAAGAAGCCCTTGTGTTGTGCAGCAAGATTTCCCCGATGACCTGATCGATGTGAGAGGTAGTGATTGCCTATCTGGAGACTGCTGTGGCACTCATCGTCATCAGCTCAGTTCTGATGTTGGGTACTGACAAGCCTCCATTTATTTCTTTGAGTTCGGCTTGCTCTTCCTTCATCCATGGTTTCGCAGGCTCACCATTCCTTGAGCCCCAGACAAATTGTGTTCACAGAGTTCTTGTGAGTCCACGGACGAGAAAACTTCAATGTCACGAAACATTACCACGCAGTGCAGCTCACCCTCTGACATACGGTTCCGAGAGGCGCGTGGAGGTGGCAACGGCTTTCAGCATCACACCACCAGCTGAACGGTGTGTGACGGACCACCCAAAGTTAAAGACGCCTCTGTAACGGCGTGCGTGCCTCCAGGAATCGAGTGAGGGTGATGCGGATGACTTTTCTCAGATCGCATGCACGTTTGGTGCTAGGAGCACGCGCATTCAGAAACAAAGTGACAGTGATGGGTCTACTGCCCTCGGCTTCTTGCGTCTCCTGCATGTGTTGTCGCTGGTGTATCCTGTAGTTCAAAGTCACATATCACACAAGAGTGTCAGACCATCAGTGGCAGACAGCTGCAACTCCAGAGACAAAAGTGGTCCGAGGATACCTGCGATGAGTGCTCCGATCCAGCAATGTTCATGTCGGCTCAGAATGGCAGGAATTTTTATAATTGCAAGTCTACGACTAAAGAACGGTAGACGTGGCTATGGCAGTCTCATTTCACTTCGTGACCACCTTCGCGGAGCATTTCCCCATTATGATTGTGCACTTGCATGCATTACGGCAGGAAGACTTCTCTTCTAAGAAATGAATGAACGCTCGCGCGTGATGCCCCGCACTAACTAATGGAATAGAAGGGAGTGTGTTGGCCATGTCTCGCGGATGAATGGTTGCGCTAGCATTTGGTGACGAAAGATACATTTTTGGTGCGTACGCATTTCGAGAGGCGGCATCTTACACTGTTGTACTCAGACACGGAACTGATCAGACTGTTCCTCTCTGGTGCGTGTGTGACTGAGTCGCTACTCTGTGGATGCACCATTCAGCCTTTTAGTGATTGGAGCTGCACGAGAAAGTAAGATTGGAAACCGATGCTAGGAAGTCAATACGGGAATCGACAACTCCACGTGTGGACCACAGTTGTAGCGCTCGTCCCATTACTAAGTAACTCGTTGGTGATCGAGCCCCGCCGTCAAAAGTACTGCACTACAGCTTATGCTGCCCGCGGCGAGGGAGATTCTCGCCGAATCTCACCTCCAGCAAGGTGGAGAAACAAAATAACTCACCTTGTGTGTTACTGAGTTATACTGAGGAGAGAAAATCACGATTAATCACGAAAAGTGGATGTCGTGATAGCGTGCTCATTGAGATACGGTTCTAAGAGACGAGGGAAGATCGCAGCTACTTTCGGTATCACACCATCATCACCGTCAAGCCTAGGGACGAAAGTGGTCTGAGAATGCCTGTGGTGAGTTCTCCAATCCTACATTTCAGGATCGACTTTACAGTAGCGGCCAAATTTTAACAAGAAAGCCAGGACTAAAACTACAATAGACGAGGCCACTACACAGCAGTCTCACTTCACTTCGCGGCCATCATCGCGATGCCTTCTCCCAACATGGTTATGCGCTTGCATGCATGCAAGCATGAGACCTTCTCTGACTTGAGGATCGAATTAACGCTTGCGCGTGGAACCTCGGACCAAACAACGAATGGGCAAGCAGGGAGTCTCGGAAAATGAAAAGTTGTTGCGCGAGCTTCTGGTGATGACAGCAAACGCTTTTACGTGCGTCGGCTTAGAGAGGCGATGACGGCACACTGATGCCTCCGCTCCCCTTGATCCACCGAGATCACACCGATGCTGACCATGATTCAACTCCTGAGCAACTTGAAGTTGCATGAGAAAGTACAGATGTGAGCCATATTCCGAAACTCGATGCCAGACAGTGGAACCACTCACTCCACGAGTGAGCCAAAGTTGCAGCGCCGGCCTCGCGAGTAAGCATGTTGCTGTTAATGGGCTCGTCGCCGAAGCACCGTACCCGAGCTCACGCCATGTGCGGCAGCAGGAGAATCTCACCGAATCTGGCGTTGCTCGGAATAAATGAGCCATTCTTGTGTTTCCGGAGTTGTTGCGAGTCTCCCTGCGAAAGAACCTCACGCGATCGCGATTAATCACGAGGAAGAGGATGCCGTGAGAACGCGCTCGTTGAGGTACGGTTCTGGGAGAGACGCTTGGAGATGGCAACCACTTCCAGTATCACACCATGATCATAATCTGCGGCATCTTCCGCTGAGTAATAGTATGCGACCGAGTACCCCAAAGTCAAATGCTTTTGACCCAGCGACAGCATGAGCCAGGAGGACGTCTCCACGCCCGTCTCGTCATGAATCAAGTAGCGGTGATGCGCTGGTTGACCTCGGCTGCCTAGATCTCGAGCATGTTTGCTTGTCGCTGTTGTTCCTAGGTGCGTATCGCGAAAGAGTGTCAAACCATCACGGATGGGCAACTGCAACTCCAGAGACAATGGTAGCTAAGATCCTATGATGAGTGCTCCTCAATCCTGCATGTCAAATCGACTTTAGACTTTAGCTTGGAACACCACGGGCAAACGTACAGTAGACGAGGCCATGACAGTCTCATTTCACTTCGTCATCATCATCGCAGTGTCTTCCCCCAACATGGTTATGCTCTTGCACACATGCAGACAGATGAGAAAGATGACTGCGAACGATACAGCACAGTAACGCTGATGTCTTGACTGGTGCGAATAGCTTGATGAGCTCTGTTGCCCCGCTTCACAAAGGAGATCTGCTGGTCATGTCTCGCGAATGAAAGTTGCGCTAGCATTTGGTGACGAAAGATACTTTTGGCGCGTACGCATTTCGAGAGGCGATATCTTCTATTACAAGTGCTACTGTCTCCACGACAAGTTCATGCCTCACTGGGCTGGTCGGATCATTCTTCATCTGATGCGGGTCAAAAACTCTGGTTGACCACTGCCTTGTCGCGCTCAAATTATCGATGGACTAGCATGCAAACTTTTTAGTGGTGTGCGCAATTGGTCTTGAGTCGCACTATGCACCGCTGCGGCATGATTCAGCCAAGAAAGCAGTTTGGGAATAGATCGACAGAGTTGGTTGCACACGACACCTGTATCATGAGCTTGGCACTTTGCTTCCATTCCTGACCGTGTCCACGAACGTATGATCCATACTAGATAGTATTGCATTGAAACCAAATTCCATCAAAACCCATGTGCCAGATTCCTGTCTCAACCGTCAATGTGAATCCAAAATGAATCAAAGATGCTAGGATGAAGAGCGCACATACAAGCAGTGCACGGTTAACTCCCGAAGAAAACAAGATGCTACAGCTTTTTTTATTGTTGTTGTTGTTGTTGTGAAGACTCCTTCGGCTCCTGGTATCTCTCCACGCCAGTTTTACTCTCCTACCACTCAATAAACGCCACGCAGACACACAAATACGATTGTCAGCTTTCCCAGACTGCTGGGAGGGGTTTGGTTGCTTCCTAGAGCAAAATATCCTCACAGTACGACGGTCCAGACACCTCCATTGGCGCTGTAGCATTTGGAGCCTCGTCATGCTCAGCTTGTAGAACGCATGGCAGCTCCAAGGCGGAGTCGTGACCAACATAGCTCGGCGGCGCATCCGACGACGACGTTGACTCGAGCACTTCGTTGTTGCTGCTGGTCATGGGGTCACGATTCGGACTCTCACCCGCAACGTCGCCTTTCCAAATCGACTCAAACAGCGCCTGATCGTCCTCAGTTTGCAGATGTGTCGCGGGGTACTTGACAGGTTGCACTGTCGTCGCCATGTACCGTGTCGGATCCACCATGCAGTCGTCCTTGAAGAGCAGGCTACTCGAGCTGCCCAGATCGTCAAGATGCAGCGTACAACTGTTTGGCAAGTGGCTTTGTGACAGCGCATCGAGACCACTCGCATCATCAGCAAGCCCCTCCGGTGCATCCATCATCGTCATCGCAAACGGATTGATCATCGCCGAAAAACACGTGTCGAGGGTCGGAATCTCAAACACGTCGTGGTTACTGCTGCTGCTGCTGCAGTTATTGGTGACAGATGCTGGTTCCTCAAGCAGCGAATCGGCCGCGCAGACGGTGACGGAGTGGATCAGTTCCTCGAACGAAGCTGACTCAACAGATTCCTCATCGACTCTGACACTCAGTGGCGCATTAGTTGCTGGGGACAATAACTCGCCACAAAGCTCGTGCAGATTCGCGTCGATGCCGGTAGGCGACGATTGTCCCTTTTGGGGATCGGGCTCCGTGCCTACACGCAAACTCGCATTCTCGTCGTCTACCACTCGCGCCGACACCACTTTGCGTTGTTTGCCGGGTCTCGGCGACGCTTTCTTGTGGCTCTTCTTGGAGTTCGTCGAAGAAGAAGACGTGCTGGTGGCTTTGAGCGTATCGGACTTCAAGAGCGACGAGTGCCAGCGGTTCTTGACAGCGTTGTCCGTGCGTCCGGGCAGCTGGTCCGCGATCTTCGCCCACGCGTTGCCGTACTTGGTCTGCAGCTCGACGATCAGCTGATCCTCCTCGGGCGACCACGAGTCCTTCTTGATGTCCGGGTTCAGCTGATTGTGCCACCGTTCGCGGCACTGCTTCCCATTGCGGCCGGGCAGATACGACGCGATCACGGCCCAGCGTCCAGGTCCATGCGATCGCACGAGCTCCACCATGCGTGCATCTTCAGCCGAGCTCCAGGGCTTCTTGACTGCCGTACCCACGTTCTGCAACTCGTTCCAGCGCGCGTTGCACTGCGACGCCATGCGCGACGGCAGCGCCAATGCGATCGTGCGCCACTTCTTGCCGCCGTGCTTGTACACCGCTGCACGGAGCGTATCATCCTGATATGCACCACCACAAAGTTAAAGGTTAAACATTAGGGCATTGTGACGCTGCCAAGGGCTCACGCACCTCGCTCGACGTCCAAGGAGGGCAGTCGGATTTCACGGCGCTCGCTAGCGCTTTCGATCTATATCAAAGCCATTTAGAAAGGACGGGAGTGTCCGAGGCTCTGTCATCTAGAAGGTACATCGATGAGGTAAACGAACCGTTGGGACGCTCGGTACGTTCGCGTTTGCATGCCAGGCAGTCAGACGAAAGACGAAGCGCAGCTCAAGTTGCAAACTGATTTCACGAGGTGACTGCAGTACGACTTGAGCTTCGGTGCCGACAGTTTGAGTCGCGAGCCATCAAGAGCAAACGCTCAGTGTGGTTGGTTTCGCGTCCCAGACTCAAGTCGCTTCGCAAAATGGGGAGCTAATGAACAACTAAGGAAGGCAACGAAGCAGTATGCTGACGCTGACTGGTGTTCGTGGCGCATTCATTAAACAGCAACAAGAGAATGGAACACATTCGAAGTTTTTTTGTTGGATGTGGGGGGGGTTCGTCATTACATAGTGTTACGCTACGTCGCGCTCAATAAGTTACTAGTGCTTTGTGGTCTTGCCTTCGACTATATTATCTACGAATACGATTAAATATGAAGCAATAGCGAGATCTTCTTTACTCGAGTTGCGGCTCGTCGCACATGGGGCAGCAGTAGTCGAGAGACTCGAGCTGCGGGATCACGCACGCATCGTGGAACTGGTGGCCGCAGCTGAGCGTCGTGGTGCTGCACGCGTCGGCGTGGATGCGCGCGCACGAGCCGTCCGAAGCCGCGTCGGCGTCGAGGCTCACGTCGCACAGGTCGCACTTGTTGAAGAGCTCTTCGATGGTGTGATCGTTCTCGCCCGAGTCGGTCGAGGTCGTCGACACGAACGAGCCGGCCGAGCAGCGCGCCGTCATCTCCTGCTCGTCCTCCAGACTCTTGCGCACCAGTGCGAAGCGAAGGTCGCCCTGGATGAAGTTCATAAACTCGGTCGCGAGGTCGTTCACGAGCACCGAGCAGCCGTGGTTGCCGCGGTTCAGCAGCGACGCCATCAGCACGTTCATGCACTTGATGAGCTTCTCGCGGCGCTTGGTCATCACGCTAGGACTGCAGTTGCCGAAGAGCGCCTTCTTCGGGAAGTACTTCTTCACAAAGCTGTGCAGCCACTTGCACTCAGCGCTGCACGCGTGGCCGTACGCCAACGACTTGAGCAGCCGCTGCTGGAACTCACGGTAGTCCTCGAACGTGTGCGTGACCTTCCAGGACACGGGCGCGTGCGCGTTCGACGGCTGGTAGTGCACCCGCAAGACGTACTCGGTGTGGCAGTGGTAGTTCGACGCCGTCATCTCGAGCGCCGTGCTCTCGAGCCACGCGAGCGCCGTCGGCACTGCAGGCGCGCCAACACCCACGACGCGCGCGCGCTTCGACGTGGTGGAAGCAGATGAGGAAGAGGCCGTCGACGCCATGGACGACGCCGAGCTGTTGTGCATATCGGATGCAGCCATGGTGGTTCAAGTTGCTTTGGAGTTGCGAGTAGGTTGCTTCGTCGCGACTCAACGTATGGATGTGAGCGGAACAACGCCGATTCGGAAATGAGGCAAGTCGGTCAGCGCGAGGTGGGTGTGACGACGTGCGACACCCGAATATTTCGCTATACCCAGTGCTCGAGTCAGCCTGCATCCGGAATTATTAGCATGGAATAGGGGGCGGAAAGAAGGGAAGCGACCAATCCGAACGCGCAGAAAGAACATCCAGCCAATCACCAAGCGCCAGAGAGTGAACAGCTGAGTGTTGGTAGCAAGTGATTACTGTCGGTGCGGTTTGCGTGGCAAGGAGTGGCTTGCGTGGATAGGAATGCGAACATGGGGGTAGGGGGCAACAAGCGCGGACCAATCATGCAGTGGCACATTACACAATCAATGGGAGCAGGCGTCAAGTGCACTCTACTTTTGCCTTTAGAAATCGTGTCAGCCCTTTGTATAGCGCATGCGTACAATAATGAAGTGATTGAAGCCTCTGTAAGTCTGTCTACGAGGTGATTGAATGTAAACTCGTGGGTGAAGAGGCTCGAGAGGAATCACATCTGGATTTCGGGCTGTCTCGCCGGCGTCATCATCGGCGTCTCGTCGGACAGGGACTAACGTCCAGCATCACACTTGAACATCCTTCCAGGAACACACCCTTTATATCACATGTGCTCCCCCATTTACATCGTCAAAGCATCAGATCAGAACCTGCTGAAATCAAGTAAACCACTTTAGAGCCGTTGGAAGGCGCCAGCAAATCGCTCCGAACCGTTACCGTTTCTGTGCTTCTTCCATGTGGTTCCTCGTCCGCCAGTCAGAAAAGTAAGAATGATGGTGAGCAAGCAGGCACCACATCATCCGTGCTGCGATTACGAGCGATGACGGCGAGTGAACAGGCGACCTGTTTGCGTCCGAGCGGCTGGTCCACCAACCAACTCTCCTGCCTCTGTCTCTTGCGGCGACCTGGCGCTGATTACCGCGCTCTCGGCAGTGAATCTGTCAGCCGATCGCGGTGGATTTGCACATGTGCACTCACTCCGGCGCTGTTGTCGGTCGCAAATGGACTCATCAAAGTGGCTCTTTAGTCTCTTGCTTCAAAGTTGAAGCAGTGGCGCGTGCGATTGAGAATCCAGCGCTGCTTGCTGTATAAATGTAGTCAGCCTCCGTCTTTTTACTGCCAGCCGTGTGGATTGTGGCTGTGATAGGAGGCGGCACTAGGCTTTTCCGTGTTGATGGCTCCAGTATTCGCCCAACTCGCCCGGAAATGGCAGAGAAACGCAAATTTTGCTGTCGTATTGCTCGAATTGCAGGCTCTGGCTGCTGTGATTATGGATATGGGGTAGATATGGTAGGAGGCGGCACTGGACGATGCCGTGTTGACGCCCTTGGTGCTCAACTCGTCCGACTATTGCAGAGAAACGCAGGGTTTCGCTGCTGAGAGTTGCATGAGAGGGAACAGAGACACGCGCCATGCATGTTGGTCCTTGAAGGTTGTCGAATGCAGCGCTGTGGAACGCAACTGTCGAAAAGATCTCACATCGTGCCGTGATACAACTCCTTTTTTGCTTTATAAAGTGAGGTAGGACTTGTGTCACGGCATGATACATTGTGAGCGCCTTGCGATCCATTTGAGTGAGATCTGCTTATAATTTCGCAAATGAGACCCACTTGTGATTTCTCAAATATTGCGGAGATCATGTTTTGAACAAAGAATGAATCAATACAAAAAAGCAGATGATCAGCCAGTGAACTCTTCACACGCGCCGTGATTTGTGCTCATTTCAAATGCGAGTCATTTCTGATCGAGGAGCGGACGAGCCAGAATCACAGACGATCTGCCTCGGCCAGAAATATTCGAGCGCCTCTGGAATCACCACGAGCTCTATTGTTGCCTGTTTACAGCAGACGAGCGTTGATGTTGGAGGAGCGGGAGAACAAACCGCGCAGATGCTTCGCTGCGGTACCGTCTTCGAGAATCTCGCCATACTGGCCGCATATCTAAGCACCTATAACGTGTGGGCTAATCCTAGGATCGGAATATTTCAGCAGCGCGCTGTTCCCTCCTTTCTCCATCCTCCTCGCGCTTCGTCCTGTTTTTCAGATTCCCTCTTTGTGAGCAAAGCTACTTGAAAAAAAAGAGCATCGAGCGGATGTGGTACCGAATGAAGGAAAATAGAATATCCTGGGTTTCTTTTATGCACAACACGGTACTGGAGAGGATAATAAGAGCCCCGGGGATGTGAATCTGCAGTCTACGGTATTGCGACTGCAGCTCTTCAACACGGCGCAATCGTCTGACTCGCAGCGGTAATCCTTCCTGCCAAATCGCCAAAGTCTTTCTTCATCTGGTTCTTCTCTCCTTGAAGCCAACAGAAGCTCAAGCGCACGTGAGTGACTGCGCTCGCAATGGATCCGTGTTGATTCGAGCGCAATCGTCAAGTGCACAGCAGTGTGCCTCTTGAGAACCGAGGCATGAGGTGGGGTCCCCACCTGCCTGACTCAGTGGCAGAGGGGTAAAGTGCTACTGCAACGCGACAGTCAGTCTCCAAAGCGCAATCGACAGATTCGCACGCCGCGCAAATCGTGGCAATCTTCTCTTGCTTTCGCCCAAATCTCGAGCATTTTGCTCCTCTGAGTCGTCGAGACGAAGACTACATTCACTCGCTCCTTATTTAAGAGACACGAGCAGTAATGGGTTTAAGTTCGTCCCGCATGCGCGGCGCACAATCGGCTCGAATATGACGCTGGGACCAAGGCATTTGGCTTCGCGTTGGTGGTGGTGGCGGCAGAGGGGTTTCGCCACGGCCAGCCCACTCCTTTTTTCGTTGCTTTTGCTGGGGCCACTTGGCATTCACGGCACCCGCAACGCAGTCGCGAGCCACAAACCAGACAATCTTCATCCAGGGTATATATCCTAGTCAAATTTCGACTCTGCAGCTTATAATAACAGCAACTACGTCGACTCTTGAAATCAGGGATGTGGGGAATGGACTTGAGCCAGAAGCATCAGCGACTTAAAGCGCGGCTGTCCCACTGTCGAGAACTACCCATCACACCCACAACTTCGCGATGCGTAATCGCCAGACTGCGACCATAAGCACCAGCCAAACCCAATATCCCGTTTAAAGCATGCAGGTCCATGAGTTTTGAAGCCTCCAAATACCTCCGTGCTCATATACCCTATGTAAAGCGATCGATGTGTTTGGAGCATTACGCGTCCAAATTTTGATGACGCCAAAGATGATTATGATGCGCTGCTGGTTTGCGCGCGGCTGGGAGCTCGCAAAGGGAAAATAAGTCGCAGCGAGTGGGTGAGAGCGTTCACTTTCTGCAGAGCCCTCACTCCTCAAGTGTCCGCGTGTGTGTCACTGCTCCTTGACGTGTCCGGCGTGCTATATACACTTTTGCCAATCATCCAATCGATCTCTATCGCAGCTTCTCCAGAATGACAGTCACTCGAGCCCCATTGCCCTTGAGCGTCGCGTGGCTCGAGAACGCCACGCTCGAGATCTCGGCTACGCAGCGCCACAAACGCGACGTGCGGTACGTGCTCACGGTGCACCACAAGCCGTCGCACTCCAAGTGGACGCTCAGTCGCTCGTACGACGAGTACCGCCAGTTCCAGCAGCGGTTCCTCGAGACGCTCGAGTCGGGCCACTTCTGCCACGCCGAGTGTCCATGGCTCTACACTTTCGTGCTGAGCTACTTCCCCAAGTCGTGCTTGTTTCGGTCCTCCAGCGCGCGCGTGATCCAGTTCCGCCGCGAGACACTGCAGAAGTACATGACGACACTGCAGTCTGTGCTGCTCAACCGGGACAACCACTGCTGCTCGGTGCTCATGACCAGTGTCGTGTCCGAGTTCACGGACTTTGTGTGCGGTCCTGGCGGTCTCGAGTCGCTCCCGCTCAAGCAGTGGGCGTTCGCGCAGGCGCGCGCTCGGGGCTCGCGCGACTCGATCGACTCGCTCGCGTCCACGTCCGACGAGGAGAACCCGACCGCCATCCTGGGCAGCAGCAACAGCAGCGGCTCGTTCGTGGACGTGTTCTGCTCAATCTGCGACCACGAAGTCGACGGCTACAAGACGAGACTGCGCTGTGGCCACGAGTTCCACGACGAGTGCATCCTCCCGAAGCTCAACGAGAGCATGAAGTGCCCTACGTGCGGTCTCGACGAGACCGACGAATAGGTCTGCGAGCATTCTGAAGCGGTTTATATATATATTGGAAAGACTCGTTCGCACTCTTTCCTCATCACATGGGAAGCGAGAGGCGAGAGTTGAGTAGCTAGTTGTTTTTTATTTATGACATTATGAACCAAATCACACACTTGTTGCAAAACCAAGACGAACTGTCTGGGTTGTAGCCTTCAAATGCAATTCGATATGAGCTGGGTTGATGTTTGAAAAGTTTGGCAAAACACTCGTTTAAACTGCTTTCTGCGTGAAATAGCGTTCATTACGATCGCATTCACTGCCACTTCTGTATTCTCGAGTCCTCAAAAAGAGAAGCAAAGTCGAAGGCATTGCGCGTGTTATGCTGCTCGCATGGATTAATTTCACATCAACGTGAACCGTAAACGTGGATTTTATTGTCATATCGTTGCGTGCCTAGCACTCACAGGCAATCAAGCACTGTAGCGGCTTTACCAAAGCGCGTTCGGGTGGAAACGATAAGAGCGACGACGACTGACAACCTTTGCATTAATCGCGGCGGCGCAATCACCAACGACAAGGCGAGCATTAATAAATACCTACACTCTCGTGCATATGAGAGACGCACAAGAGCCCGAGCGAGCGAACGACAGAGAGCGCTGGCGGCGATTGCTTACGACCCGAGCCGTTGTCTGGATGTCAGAAACACGCACCGCCGTGCACAATCATCGTAATTCAGCGTGTATCGCTGCAAGATTCGCAGTCAAGTGACAGCCATTTTGCGGAGTGATTATGGCACGACGCCTTCTTTCCAGATTCGTTTGCGGCTCTCGTGCCTGCGATTTGGCGACCGATCTACAGACACAGACGCAGAGTGCTCGACTTCAATCTTCCTCGACGTCGCTGCGCTGACAATGGCCAGTGCATTCCTGGACCATCCTCGAGATGACAGATATCGATTCAGGCATGTGATCCTACAGCTTGGAGGTGCTTGAACTCCAAGCGCTGCACCCACCACCAAGAAGAGGATCCACTACATGTGCGGCTAGAGTGTCAAGTTTGCCAGGTCCACCGCGTGGTCTGCATCACTCTTCCTTCGCCATGTTCTCACGACAACAACCTGGGACTGCTTCAAGTGCCAATGGTTAGAGAGTAAGTATTAAGATCCTTGGCCACTTAGTAGCTTGCAGTCAATTAGGAATTAGCGCGTGCAATATACAATGAAGCAAGCGTCCAAGAGCGACTCTTTATCGTTCTATTTGTCGGATGGTTCATTCCTTGAGGCGACAATGGTGCCAAAGCCGCTCTGAGTTCGTTTGGTGCTCGACCTGGCGACCAGTCTACAGACCACAGCTGGTGAAGTGCAAATCGCGGAGCTGATCGCGTTGGGTGACTGACAGCTTTCTATCCTCTTTGATGGACCTGACACGAGACTGCCAGCAATCGCTTGGGCAATCAGTGAAAGCATTTGCTGCGAACAATCAGGTTGTATTACTGCTCCACCTCCTTTATCAACTGCTGCCAACTGAGCAGGACAAAATCGGCTATAAGAGCATCCAAAGAACGTGTATTTGTGTGTGTTTACGTATTATTACGCGTTATAAAGAGTGTTTATATATCTTGAACGTATGATTATCCGGGAGTTTGGTGCTTCGACCGCGAATAATCAGAATGGATATCCTCGCGTGTGTATTATTGTAAAAGGGCAGCATGCGTCGAGAATGGCTCTCCGAGGTTTACCACGCCTCCACGAGTAATCTTTGGCCCGAAAATGAATACCGCTCTCTGCCGCTTGCAGTCTGTAAGCCTGTTATTGAATGTGCACACACACACACACACAAAACTCCATATATACATGCGCCTGAAAGTATCAAGGTCATGTGCGAAATATGTGGTGAACTTGTCGAGACGTAAGACACAAAGCAAGCCAATATTTTCATGAGAGAGTCGCGGATTTAACATGAGAGTACCTTGATGCATCGGTCCGCGTAGATGATTTACTCGCGTATTTAGCACCAGTGTGAAGATTTTGTGCAATGATATCACCTACACCCCCCCTACACATCCAGTGGAAAAACTGACTTTTGAGTGGTGCTGGTCTGGCTTGGAAGTGATCACTTGCAAACGCGACTGAAAGCTGTCCACTTTGATTACACCTCGACAACTGCACGACACTGCAACACGGATGGAGCGCAAACCTGCCGCATCACCTGGCCACTTGGAATACGCTCCAGCAGAAATACGAAGCGAAGCAGCTTACCTCCAATCGATCCTCACAACTGAATCCACCTCCTGCAAGGTCCAAGCCGAACTCGAAGCATGCCGCGTACCTTCTCACCCCCATCCTCGCCGATCCGCTCGCCCGCGCGCTCCAAGCTCCGGTCGCCGGCGCATCGCGCAGAACTGATGAACCTGAAGTCCACGATGCCCGAGACCATCCAGTACCTCGACCAGTTGAGCTTCGATATGGTCGCGAACAAGCACTCTGGCGACAAATCCTCCAAGGGCGTGCAGTACATTCTCACGGTCGAGAACAGATCGAGTGGCTCGCAATGGACGGTGAGTCGCTCGTACCGTGCCTACCGTGATCTCCAGGAGCGACTCCTTGACGTCATGAAGCAGGGTCATTTCTGCAATGCCGAGTGTCCGTGGATGTACTCGTTCGTGAAGAGCCAATTCCCCAAGGAGTGTCATTTCTACTCGTCCACTAGCTATGTGATCAACAAGCGCCGCGACGCGTTCGTGAAATGCTTTAGCATGCTGCACGCGCACTTGCTCAACCGCGGCAACCACAACTGCTCGGTTGTCACGAACGGTGTCGCGATGGAGCTGATCAAGTTCATCAACGAAGACTTGGAGGAAGCCAGCGAGCACAGCTGGAGCACCTTCACGACGACCGTTGATGAGACGCCATTCTCCGATTTCAACGTCACGGAGCTCCCGATGCTCGAGATCTCGGTCAAGTACACGAGCCAGTCCTCCGACACGAGCACGAGCAGCAGCAGCAGCAGCAGCGATGGTAGCAGAAGGAGTCGCAGCAGCAGTCGCAGCCGTCGAGCGAGCTTCTCTACTCCCAACGAATGCGGTCTGTGCAACCCGAGCCGAGGCAGCGTGGCTGCTGTCGACGACGCCAACCCTGAGACCCACGCCAGCGACTGCGAGAGCACGGCCTCGAACGACTCGTTCTCGTTCACGAAGCTGAGCTGCGGCCACCAGTTCCACGACGAGTGCATCATCGCCAAGCTGAACGAGTCCATGCACTGTCCCACGTGCGGCCAAGCCCAAGTCTGAAGAGAGAGAGGGTGGATTTCGTAGCTATATGGTCATGCACTGGTTTGTGTTAATCCTATTTATGCATGCTCCTTTTCTTCTCCTCAGATTCTATTTTTTGATCTGGCTTTTTTTTTTCGGTAATTGAAGTGTCCCACGGATGGAGGAATACAAACCCCAAGTCAATTCACAAATATTAAAAGTAGCGTGTTTTGATTGGCTGATATATGTCATAATCACAAATGAGAGCGACACGATTGGCTAACAGCAGTTCGGTGTTGCTGAACCGTGACGATCACTCAAGTGCCATTTTACACCTCGTCAATTTGAACTCCTCGCCCCGAATAACGAGACTTTGATGCAATTCACAATCACATCAGCCAGCAGAAGCGATAGCCTCATGTCGTTCTCCGGTCGATTGCATCAGCCGACAGCGTCGAACCGCAAGCGCAACTCGGTCGTGGCTGTGCTCCCGGCGTCCATCGCGTGGCTCGAGCTGCTCAGCATGACCATGAAGGTGGAGTCGCCCTCCGCCCGTCACCACAACACGAGTCGGCAAGCTCCCAAGTTCGTTCATTACCAGTTGACACTGCAGCAGAAGAGCACGTCTGGGGAACGCGCGCTTGAATGGAGCCTCAGTCGCTCCTACGACGAGTACCGCGCGTTCCAGAAGCGATTGCTCAAACTGATGCAACATGGTCACTTCTGCACGGCCGAGTGTCCGTGGCTGTACACGTTTGTGAAGAGCTACTTTCCCAAGAAGACGTACTTTGCCTCGGACGCCAGCTGCACCCGACTCGCGGAGAAACGGCGCGAATCGTTGCTGCGCTGTCTGATCGCGCTACAGACGTTCCTGTTGAACCGTGCGAACCATGGTTGCGGCGTGGTCGTGGACAGCGTCGCGATCGAACTGCTGCAGTTTGTGCTCCAAGATGAAACCAAGGACCATCCGTTGAAGCGTCAGTTGTTTTCCAGTGACGGCAGTTTTAGCGTATTTTCAAGCGACTCGGCCATGTCGACGACTTCGGACGAAGAGGAAACAGGCAGCTCGACCGAGTTTGAGGGCGGTATGTGCACCTTGTGCGAGTCGAGCCTCGATGGGGAGCCGTCTAGCAATTCCAATTCGACTGCGAGTATGGGAAATCAGTCGCAGAACAGCATGTACTCGTCCGGCAACAGCAGTTCGAGCTGCACGACGACGCTGAGCTGCGGCCACCAGTTCCATGACGAGTGCATTATCCCAAAGCTGAACGAGTCCATGCAGTGTCCAACGTGCGGCGCGAAGCAGTCCAGCCACGCGTAGACAGGTGCCTGCCAGATTCATTGGGGCAAGATACCTCATATTTATCGCGTGATGAAGTGCTCCTTCCCTCCCTTCTCGCTTTGCTCTTCCCTCCTATCTTTCTCATCTTCTCTCTTTCTCTTACAGGCGCTTTGTGCAAAAGTACCACCTCCACACTGCAGGTGAGTCTTTCACCATCACTGTGGCACTGGGTTATGTGCACAGACCATCATTCTGTTGATCTGATGTCCACGGTGCAGCTGCGGTTTTAAGCATGATCAAATGCGCCTGCATAATGTAGAGATGCACACGCTCATGCGAGGAACACGATGGAAGTTGAGAGATCAGCAGCGTGCTGCGGATTCCTCTGTACGATCGAACTCAACTCTGGTGAATATCATTGAAGCCGCTAGTTGTTGAGGCTGAGTGAGGTCGGACCAAAAACCTGCTTGCTTTGGCGACCATCATTCTTTTGACAAATGTAATTTACGTGCTGTACTCATCACAAATTTTAGGCGATGTGTCCTGTTGTTTTGCAGGTTTGAACAACCGGTATTGATCGGTATGGAACCTATGTAAATGCATATGCGTCAGCAGAGTTGTTTCTGACTTGTTGATCTGAACTCCTCTGTTGAACTCTTCCGCCTGGGACGGCGCGATTGGGAAAATGACGGCGGACCATAAAATGCGTCTGTGTTCTCTTGCTGGAAAGAAAAGAAGAAAGCGTTTGATCAACAGACGCGGCGGTTGCTGCAGTCCACGAATTGGTTTCTTTCTATAAAAATGACGCCGAGAGATCTTCTTCTGCAGTGGCAGCTGACAAACGACTAGGCGCAAAATTCATCGCGCAAACGAGTCACACAACTGCAACGAAAGACGATCTATCCATCGTTGCACTTGCTGCACTCTCAACTGCAAACCATCTTCCACTATGATGAGATGCGATGATCTGCCGACGAGAATTGACGGGGCAAACGCACATCACGAGCGGAATTTATTCTCTTCAGTCTTTGCGTTTGAGTATTTACCTTTTCTGTTTGAAAGATCAGTCCGACAAGCAAAGCATTCGCGCAGTTCGAGCGAGTCGCAAAATCCAAAGGAAAGAGCATCCTTGTCCCAAGCTTTTGCTGTACTCTCAACTGCGGGGAGCGAGGATCGGAAGACGAAAGTCGACTTGCTGCAAGACACGACCCGCACAAGCCGAGTTGACACAACAACGCAATCCGAATGCGCCACACAACGCAATGCCGTCGCGACCTTGCTTCTGCAACCAACTGCTGCAGTTAACAGTTCGTTTGTCTTCACACATGATGGGGAACGAGATTGCGCGAGTGGCTTCAAAAATCGGAGCTGCACTTAAGTCACCATCCTTCGAGATGCAAAACAAACACGACAAAGTAAAGATTATTAGCTCATGTGCATAGCTTGCGTTTTCTTGAACCGTACGTCCGCCGTCTGACGTTTGCTTCGGAGGATCGAAGGAAGGTGAAGCTTGCAGTGTGCGCTCGCCGTCTGGGTCAGGCGGTCTGAATCCGCTCCAAGTGGTTCTTGCGATTCCAACGGCAACTTTCGCATGTATCTCACGCCAGGTGGTTGGTGACTAGTTAGTTCCTGTGTTCAGGGGTGGTAGTGAGCGAAAACAGAGCGAGCGCGAAATCCTCTCCAAGATGATGCCTGGCTGCAGACTGAGGAACAGGCGGTTCTCTGACCTTCACTGTCTCACACACACATGTCCAGTAACAATGAGCGAGCGCTCCGTGCAGTTCCAAATTCAAGAGCGAGCAATCGTTCCGCGACCACGACCTAGTGAAGACACTGGAGACCGCGACATGTTAGGAACGTCAACAAGAAAATGGTCGCCACTGCATCAAGTTCTATCAGCCAAAGCGTTAAACGTTTTGATGAAGGATACCATCGCCGGGGCTTTGCTTTGCTTTATCCACCACCCACTGATTAACAGAACGACTTTGAGTGGCTGTCGCACATTCCGCGATTTCGTCTTCCTCCGAGAAAGTCGCCGTAAAAGCACACTTGCTCGCCTTGTCATATTCTGTCCTTTGCAGCGGAGGATGGACTGACTGACAGGCAGGGACCGCATCCGCGACCGCACGACTGCGAGAGAAGCAAAGAGGAATTCGATGGAAAGAAGCTCGAGTTTCCAGATGCGCACTGGTCTCTTGTCCTACGCTTCTTTGCGTGGCGCCAGCAACAGAACGTAAACAAGCTCGCAAAGCCACTCACTCGCGCTGCTTGGCTCGTTTTTTTCGCAGACGACGCGTCCTGTTTCTATTTTCCAGTTTTACCTGTGATACTCGATCTTTCTTCTATTTTAGAACGAATGGTTTTGTGGTAAAAGATGCGTTTGCTATTCCAGGTTAGCCTGTGGAAACGGATAAAGACACCGACCATCATTCCGAGCATTACCTAACGTACCCCTTCACGCAAAGGTGAGTCTTGCTCACTCGTCGGTTCATGCCAGTGCGTCAGTCACTCGTTCGGCACGCAGGCAGGCGTGAACGCCGCTGCTCAGTCAATCTCCTCCTCCCATCAAAAACGAGACCAGATGGGTGGCGCCGTGGACACTTCCAAATTTACAGGCTGCCAGTTGTTTTGGATATTTTAAAAAGAGGCTCGCTCGACAGGTCACTCGCCAGCAACAGTCGAACGTCGAGAACAAGACATTCACAATCTCATTCCTGTATTAGCAGCCTGCAGATCAGCACACACAATGGCATCCGCTACCGTCTCCAAGACGCTCAAGCGGCATCCGAAGTGCTCGTCGTTTTACTCGACCACGGCGCGGCCGCATGACGCCAGCGCCAGAGCAGCAGAGCTCGCGCCAATGACCCCTAGCATCGCGTACCTGGAACAGCTCACGATGCACATGACGGTCTCGAAGGCGCTCAAGGGCGGTCCACAATACGCGATGACAGTGTATCACAAGAAAACCAAGGCGACGTGGCGAAACTGCCGCGATTTCGAAGAGTACACGCAGTTCCAGACCCGCTTGGTGCGCGCAATGTCGCGTGGCCACTTTTGCTATGCCGAGTGCCCGTGGTTGTACACGTTTGTCAAGCGCGCATTCCCGAAGTCATCGTTTTTCAACTACTCGTCGCCACGTGTGGTCGAATTGCGCAGAAAAGCACTCAACCGATTCTTCAATACGCTCCAGGCAGTCTTGCTCAACCACTCGAACCACGGGTGCTCGACACTCACGAATGAAGTCGCGAAGGAGTTTGTTGGATTTATCTATGGTGGCGTGAGCGATTCTGCGCCATGGGAGAATTTGTCCCCAGTCGCTCGTGGTGGAACTTTGGCGCGCACATTCTCAGAGACGTTTATGTCGGCGTCGTCGACTTCCGAGGAAGAAGGAGACGGAGAAGACGCTGTCGTCGCACCAGGCGTGAGTGAGGACTACCACGCGAACGAGCGCGAGTGCTGCGCGATGTGTGCATTGCATCAAGTCCGCTCCGATGAGCAAGTATTTGCATGGTGGCAAGCGAAGAGCCGCTTCGAGAGAGAGAAGCCGGCGCCAATGGCAAGCAAATCGTCCGAACCTGCACCACCTTACGCGATGCAATCTCCATTTGCTTATGCACACTCGCCCGAATTCCACCATCACCACTACGGTGCTTCAATCACTCCTGCCAAAGCCAAGAAGTTTGACGTGACGTCTCGCGATGCCTCCAACCAGCTTACGCTGATCATGGAACCTGGCATGTCGCCGCTCATGTCGCTCGCGGACACCGCCGTTCTCGGAGATGAAGAGATCGCGGTGCTCGGCCACGACGGTACGCCAAAGGAAGCGTACCCAGGCACTCCGAAGAGCTCGTTCCACAGCACGAGCATGTCGGGATGGACGAACTCGTTGCTTTCGTCGCCACCACCACTTTCGTTTTTGCAAGATGACGACGACGATTTCTTCAGCAAGAGCGCCTACAACCCCAGCAGCCGCAACAATGGTCTGAACGCGTCGGCTGCGCAGACCAAGCGCGAGTGCACGGGCCACAACTCGATGCCAACACCGACGTTTTTGCGCAAACGCATCCGGACGCTTCCCCGCCGATCGCTGAACGTGTGGTGCTCCGTGAGCAACGCGCTGAGCCAGAAGCTCAAGAGCTCGCAGCAACACACCTTCTAAGAGGAGAATTCGGCGTGGATGTTGATTCCATTGCGACAAGACGTGGGAGTAGTGTGGATGGCAGTTGTCATTTACAAATAATTATCGATAGGTGTAGCTGGGAACTGTCTTCCCTACCCATTATGAACGAAATATTTATCACCCCAACACCACATCTCAACATGTTTGGACTTTGTGTCATTTCATTTCACAGCGCGACCTGTTGGTAAATATCCGCATGAACTTTCTGCGGTCATATGACACAGGTATACATTAAGCCCAAGTCAGATCCGTCATGCATGCTCTGGATTTCTCGGCTGCTATCCTGCCAAAATCCACTATCGATAGCTTCGCATGTGATCCAACTTCAAGCAGGTAAAGTTTGGTTTTTGCACTGCAGTCGCAAGGGAATAATCTATGCTGGTAATAGAGATTGGCTCAAGTGCAGATTCGAATTGTGGAGACGGACCATCCCAAGTTCTCATGTAAAAAGCAGCCAGCGAGACTCGTTTCTATGTGGTGCGTTCCCCGCTTGAACCTGGCCAAGAGTAATCCACTGTCGCTATCTCTTTTGGCATCAACCTCAGGTTGATTTGACTTTGCCATCATCAGCAGTCTGCAGCTTCTCGGCACCTCACCAGATCTCGCTGCCTTCGACACGTTGATGTTGCTCTCTCAGCCAATGGCAATATCGATAAAATACCGGTCTCTCGTACTTGGTATTTGTATTGAAGAGCTGGCAAGAGTCAAGAATCGGTAGAGGACCGGAGTTCTATTCGACGATCAGCAAGACTTCTGTCGAAGAAAAGTCTTCTCATACTGGTATACATACCGGGATGAAGCTTCTATTTAGAGTAGGTCTTCTGTTCAGGCATTTCCACTACGCATGCTGAACAGCTCTACCATTGGTCGAAATTCAACTCAAGGCTGTGCTTGCAGAATCAAAGGTGCGAGGGAACTGTGAGATCGCGCAATTGAAAGCACATCTGGTGGAGAAAGAACGTCGTTTAAAAACAACAAGCAGCTTTACCCGCCAGCAGAAGTCGGATGTCCCGACAATACCCAAGGATGTTTGAACCACTGCTCCAAGTCTGATGCGTGCACCGCGCGAGAAAATATGAACCCGCCAAAGGAATGTCTCGTTGTCACCATGATGTACGAATGTTATGACCCGGGGTACCTCCAAGCTGTGATGTCGAATATTGGCATCCCAGCCTATTTCTGCTTTATTGGGTACGACGCCACCGCCGAGTACGCGCTCTACGCGCAAAAGAACAAAATCCCGGTGCTGTTCTACCACTACGAGCCTGAGTTGTTCCACGTCAAGCACGCCGGTCTTTTTGACCGTGTGTTTCTTCCACGACCAATTCCAGAGCGAGTGGTGCTCGCAACAGGCACCTACGGCGAGAACGGCTACGGCGAACCCACGACGAATCCAGTCGATGTCGACTTTCCGCCCACCAAATTGACCAAATACGCGGCTTCTCTACTGATGAACAGCGACAACGACGGACCTGTGAGCAATTTGGTGTCCAAACTGTCGCTTTCCGAGCTCAATATCAACGACATGCTTCGCAAGCACGACCAGATACCGCGAATGGCAAACAACCCCACAGTGGAATTCCAGGCTGCGTGCCAGTGGCTCAAAGAAAACTACACCGTGTGGGAACTCTGGCTCGACCGGCTGCCGCTGTGTACGTTTGAGAAATACATTCAGTACCAAGTCAACGGATGTGATGCGAGTGGCAACAACACCAGCGCATATCGCACGATCTTGTTCTCGTGGGTCACGCCAAACCCGAAGAACGCGTCGCTGCCGTACAGCTGTGATGGAGGGCTCACGGAGTACCCGCCACCACTAAAGACCAGTCGCTCGTGCAAGTGGGTTCTTGCTGACGCGTCGAGATGGTTGAGTTGGATCAACACCAAGCCAACGTGCGACTCCACGTTCTACGAGTACAACGTGTCGGCGTGCGATTCCGCATCGAAGCGCAGGGTTCACTACTACTGGCTGCTAGCAGACCCAGCGAGTGCGACGAGATCATTGGAGTGCGATCTGTCCACAACGACGACGCTGCCAGAGGATGTCCTAGTCGACTGTGGGTACGTGCCGCTCTCGTCGCCGGTCTTCATGGTGTGGGCGATCGCGAGTGGCGTTCTCATCTCTGTGCTCGTGCTCGCGATGGTGTTCGTGTTCGTGTACCGGAAAGCTCCGATCATCAAGCGGTCGCAATTTGAGCTGCTCGAGCTGATGATCTTTGGCGACATCCTCGTGTGCTTATCGGCGATCGTGTACGCCGGCGAGCCGTTCGACGTATTGTGCGCTGCGCGTCCGCTTCTGGTCTCGTCGGGGTTCACGGCGATTTTCGGTGCGCTGTTTGTGAAGTCGCTGCGCGTGTACCGCGTGTTCATGAAGAGTTCGATGAAGCGCGTCAAGATTAACACTCTGATGGTGGTCAAGGTGTTGTCGGTGTTCTACGCGGTGGACCTGGTCATCATCGGCGTGTGGTTTGGCGTCGACTTTCCGAAACCAACGACGATGCGGGAGCCGGCGATCGAGTTTCGGGGTGAAGTGGAGCGCGTGGTGTGCCATTCCGAGAGTTTCATCTTCAGTGCGCTGCTGATGTTCTGGAAGGTGATCGTGCTGGCGTTGGGTATCTACATTTCGTTTTTGATCCGGAACGTGGCATCGGATTTCCAGGAGTCGATTTGGATTTTCTCGTCGTCGGTGCTGGTGGGGTGTCTGGTGATTTTGCCGTTGGCGTACTTGGTGGATTTGGCTGCAGTCCCGTTCTACGTGTTTCTGGCAGGTTCGTTGCTGATCTGTACGGCTGTGGTGATGTCGTTCATGCTGGTGCCGAAGGTGTGGCGTTTGCATGCAGTGTCGACATCGTCCAACTCGTCAAAGTACCCGCTTTCGTCACCACATCGCGCGTCACTGGTCGTTGCCACTGAAAGTGTTGGTGACTTGGGTGCAAAAAGCAACTCATCAGACCAATCTCCTGCTGATGCATCAAATGGAGGAGAAAAGGGGAAAATCCAAATGAGCACAAGCAGTTTGGGCTGCGAGACGTCATCTTTGGCAGGAGCTCGATCGCGTAAAACGACTGTGCGGCCCATTGCAGAGATCTGATGACCAGCGTTAGGGTACCGGGGTGGCGAATATGCTTTTCGCTGTAAAGGCAAAGCCCGATTGTGTTTGAAGGAGAGAGTTAGTTTCGTTTTTTTCGACAGCCTCCAGCTGGTATCCTACCTATCAGACACCAAACTCAGCTTCGCATCATTTCGCGAGGTGTCGTGTATGCCAAGCAGGTTTAAGCTGAGCTGGTTTATGATAGGACACGGATACAAAGCCAAGAACAGCTATTGCTCTATGTTCGGCGAGAGGACGATGAAAGGACAGCGTATTAGCGAACACATCAAGAACTGCCTTTGAGAGGGGCTTTCGTCATCCGCTGAAGTTGATACAATCACAAACCTCGACAATGTTGATGCTGATTGATTTGAGTGGACATCACTTAGGTCAAATGATATCGCTTCTATCATCCCTCCGACCTCGAAAAATTGAAAGTGTGAGTCATCTCTTGTTTTCTCACGCAAACCATCCGACAGATGGAGTTAATCATTCACCCATAGCCCGATTTCGTTTTAGCTTCTGTAATGCGTTATAAAGTGGTTTGAAATGCAGACGGAAGCTCCGGCATCATGAAGGTTGTACTGTGAAAGTGCGCACACGAATTTCAGCCTGGTCCACGTTGTTCGCTGGTGTTATCTTCACTCCACTAGCTCTCGTAGTCTGATCAGACGAGTCTGCCTGGATATAATCAATCCCTTTCTGGTTTCCATTAACAGTCGAAGGCGCGCTGCACGCGGACGACCTTGGCGATGTCGACACTGCATGCAAACGCCACACCTTCGGCACCAGCATGAACGACATCACCACAGCCGTACAGATCAGCAACGAACCTACCAGAAACACGTAGAACGGGACTGCAGCCAAATCCACCAAGTACGCCAACGGCAAAATCACCAGACACCCCACCAGCACCGACGACGAGAAAATCCAAATCGACTCCTGGAAATCCGATGCCACGTTCCGGATCAAAAACGAAATGTAGATACCCAACGCCAGCACGATCACCTTCCAGAACATCAGCAGCGCACTGAAGATGAAACTCTCGGAATGGCACACCACGCGCTCCACTTCACCCCGAAACTCGATCGCCGGCTCCCGCATCGTCGTTGGTTTCGGAAAGTCGACGCCAAACCACACGCCGATGATGACCAGGTCCACCGCGTAGAACACCGACAACACCTTGACCACCATCAGAGTGTTAATCTTGACGCGCTTCATCGAACTCTTCATGAACACGCGGTACACGCGCAGCGACTTCACAAACAGCGCACCGAAAATCGCCGTGAACCCCGACGAGACCAGAAGCGGACGCGCAGCGCACAATACGTCGGACGGCTCGCCGGCGTACACGATCGCCGATAAGCACACGAGGGTGTCGCCAAAGATCATCAGCTCGAGCAGCTCAAATTGCGACCGCTTGATGATCGGAGCTTTCCGGTACACGAACACGAACACCATCGCGAGCACGAGCACAGAGATGAGAACGCCACTCGCGATCGCCCACACCATGAAGACCGGCGACGAGAGCGGCACGTACCCACAGTCGACTAGGACATCCTCTGGCAGCGTCGTCGTTGTGGACAGATCGCACTCCAATGATCTCGTCGCACTCGCTGGGTCTGCTAGCAGCCAGTAGTAGTGAACCCTGCGCTTCGATGCGGAATCGCACGCCGACACGTTGTACTCGTAGAACGTGGAGTCGCACGTTGGCTTGGTGTTGATCCAACTCAACCATCTCGACGCGTCAGCAAGAACCCACTTGCACGAGCGACTGGTCTTTAGTGGTGGCGGGTACTCCGTGAGCCCTCCACCACAGCTGTACGGCAGCGACGCGTTCTTCGGGTTTGGCGTGACCCACGAGAACAAGATCGTGCGATATGCGCTGGTGTTGTTGCCACTCGCATCACATCCGTTGACTTGGTACTGAATGTATTTCTCAAACGTACACAGCGGCAGCCGGTCGAGCCAGAGTTCCCACACGGTGTAGTTTTCTTTGAGCCACTGGCACGCAGCCTGGAATTCCACTGTGGGGTTGTTTGCCATTCGCGGTATCTGGTCGTGCTTGCGAAGCATGTCGTTGATATTGAGCTCGGAAAGCGACAGTTTGGACACCAAATTGCTCACAGGTCCGTCGTTGTCGCTGTTCATCAGTAGAGAAGCCGCGTATTTGGTCAATTTGGTGGGCGGAAAGTCGACATCGACTGGATTCGTCGTGGGTTCGCCGTAGCCGTTCTCGCCGTAGGTGCCTGTTGCGAGCACCACTCGCTCTGGAATTGGTCGTGGAAGAAACACACGGTCAAAAAGACCGGCGTGCTTGACGTGGAACAACTCAGGCTCGTAGTGGTAGAACAGCACCGGGATTTTGTTCTTTTGCGCGTAGAGCGCGTACTCGGCGGTGGCGTCGTACCCAATAAAGCAGAAATAAGCTGGGATGCCAATATTCGACATCACAGCTTGGAGGTACCCCGGGTCATAACATTCGTACATCATGGTGACAACGAGACATTCCTTTGGCGGGTTCATATTTTCTCGCGCGGTGCACGCATCAGACTTGGAGCAGTGGTTCAAACATCCTTGGGTATTGTCGGGACATCCGACTTCTGCTGGCGGGTAAAGCTGCTTGTTGTTTTTAAACGCTGACACAGGTACAGCCCGGATGAGAGACTCCTGCGCTCGATAGCCTTCCCAAAAGTTCGCAAAGTACGGACCCGATGGATGTTTGGTAGTGTTGAGGTACTCGTCGATGAAATCCACGATTGTGTATAATCCAGCGCCTACTGCATACGACTCGTCGGTGTACTTCTTGAGCCGTTGCTCGATGCCGGCGATCCAGACTTGGAGATTGAGATGCACGGGGGTGCAGCTTCCAATGATCCCAGACGCCATCCGCTGCGTTAGATCCGACATGTCTAAGCTGTAAACTCTGACACTTCGTAGCCCAAGGTCTCGGTCGTAAGGTTCGCAAATACATCCAAGGTCATTTCATGCGATGCCCAGCGTTTCCGTTCCATGATGAACGTATTGCTAATCTTGCCTTGCTTTGTGATCGCACCACTCGCATCCACTTCGGCGTCAGCACCATGGACGAACGTGCCTTTTGCCATGCAATCACAACTGTACACTCCAGCGGCAGCCGTTCGCGGATCAAGCACCTGGTAGCGAGGGCTGGGTGCAGAGACTGATGCACCGGTCGATTGAGTTTGTCTCGATCACTCGCGGAAATCTCCATCTCCTTCACCACCGACGCGACCCGTTCCTCCGTCAAGCACGCGCCCAGAAAATGGTTTGGTGCATACACCGCCTCTACGACATTGATGCCGCACACAGCCAAGTTGAACGTCAGAACACTCCATGCGAATCAGGCGGTTGCAGAGCAAAAGTGTACCCATGTCTCAAAGTTCGCATGCTGCGGTTCACTCGATCTGAATGAGCAGCTCCACTCATTCTCATGAAGAGAGGTGACACTGTAGTGATTCCTCTCTATGTGATAGATGCAAACCGATTTGACAAAAACCAAAATGAAGTGCAGTTTCATTGGGTAAAACTGTGTGAAAGGCAATGTGGGATTGTGCTAGTCGCGTCCAAATTGGCAACTTCAACTTGGTTTCGACTGACTGCATGGCTTCAGGGCGTTGGTGTCTGTCAGTTTGCTTTGGATCATGCGATCGAACTGAACCAAGTCCAAAATGGTGCCGAACATCAGAGGATGCATTCAGAGGAGACAGATGACCCCTCACTATCACTGGGCATCCAGCCTGATGCAATATTGAGGTATACTGTCCCCAGAAAAATGATGGTTTCAAAGTCTCCGATTTTCAAATGCACCCGCATCTTATACGCAAACGCTGTCAAATGACGTCTTGACTTGTCCCGCTTGCCCTGTTTGTTTTGTCCCGGTGCACTCTGCGTTGGGAAATGGACCAGAGCACGGTGTAAAATAGATGATTCCCCAGAACACCAGTAGACTGCCGCAACGACCGAGGACGCTTCGCGTGCTTCAATGGTCTTTGCGTTCATGAAGCAATTATGGACCGTGGGTCATACAGGACGCCTACATCAGCCGCGCGGTGGAGCAGATGAAAACCGTAGCGAATGCCAAATGACGATCCATTCCGAGGGTGCAAGCACAACAAACATGTGATCCTTGCCTGCGTCTCAAGGGGTAAGCAAGGAGAGGACGAGGCAGAAAGAAATTGCAATTCCGCATGTAACGAAAGGCGGCTCGTTGCATCGGACTTGCATACATTAGCATTGCATGCAGAAGGACGATGAGGCGCTTCCTTTGCTGGCAAACATGTTTCTTGGGAACGTTTCCATGAGGCTCGCTGGTGAATCGAAGTCATCGTCATGAACCGGCTGGTAGCAAGCGGATTGGACGACGAGCTTGCATTCGAAGCCACAAGGTTCAGCGTCTTCATGCTCCATCCTCCTCCTGATGGTACTGTCGAGGCACCAATGCTTGTGGTCCCTGTCAGGGATTGGCGCATCGCAGCGTCACGTAGCACGATGTCGAACAGTGGTTTCTCTCGATCACGCGCGTTCTCATTATTGCGATAACTTTGTTGGTCAGTGGTGCTTGCCGAACGATAGGATTGACTCATGAATGCTGCTGGATGCGAGCGTGACGTGTTGGCTAATTGCAAAGGCTGTTTGCTGTATGAGGGAGCAGCAGCCACGCGTGTCCCTGCGCTGGACTCACCACGTTTTGTTTCGGATCACGCTCGGTACCGCTGCATCGGGCTTTTTTGCGCATCTTTCTTTGCCGCACTGGCAGGATCGTATGTTGCCTTTGATAATCGTTTCCGCAGTTTGTCTCGGCAAACAGATTGATACTTTGCGATCCGATTCTGCGCAGATTTCGTCAAGTAAGTACACGTTAAGCCATGGTAGTTTCGATACAGGCTACCGCATACTATACCTCATGGAATCCACGCTCGCATTTTCGGCATCGGACGCGACCAACTTCGTCAGGTGCATTGAACTCTTCCGCACGTTCAGCTTCAAAAAGGCGGGATCCTTGTCCATATAGCTGTGTTTCTGGATTGTCTACAGCACAGACATTGGCTTTTGTCGCCGGTACGTCTAAAATGCTCCCTGCAGTGCCTTGACACGATTCTTGATCCAACTTCAACGCCAACTCGACCAACTACCAGCGCAAAATGGAGTCCGTGTTCGCAGTGATGAGCAAACTGCAGTTACCGGCATTGCTGCGTGAACACATCCGCCAGTATTACGAGCATCTGTGGCGCGAGTACGAGTCGCTCGACAGCGAGCTCGTAAAACTCGCCAAGGATCTCACGCACAATCTGACACTGGAAGTCGTGCTGTTCAAGTACATGGATTTGGTCATGAACGCACCGTTTTGGCGCGAGTGCTCACCGGATTTCCAAAAGCAGCTCGTGCTGCATCTGCAAGTGCGCGTGTACTTGCCGGACGATTTTATCTTGCAGCGTGGCGAAGTCGGTGACGAGTTTTATATGATCAACCGCGGCAGCTGCGAGCTCACAACAGGACCTGACTCGTTCGAACAAGCGACAGCGCCGCTGCACCCTCCCCGTTCAACAGCGAGCGATGTACGATGCACCGACGCGTCCAGGTACGCGAGCTCGGGGTATTACGGTAATAGCGTCGGTGGTGCACGAGGACTCGAATCGATTGCGACCGCCGACAATGAGCGGCATCTCAAACGGTCTTGCATCCGCACGAGTGACGGTAGCATCAGCAATGGCGTGCTCTCTGCACACAGCCAAGAACGCGCAGCAAAGCCCAAACTGACGCGGCGGCTCATCCGCGGCCAAGCGTTTGGTGAGATTGCATTGGTGATGAATTACGAGCGCACGGCGAACGTACGCGCCATGACGTACGTGGAGATGTGTGTGCTGACGCGGACAGATTTCCAGACGGTTCTCACGCGATACCCTGAGGACCGATGCCACATGATCTCCAAAATCCTCACGTCGTGCATGGAAAGCAACGAGGCACGGGACGTTTTTTGTCCGCTGAAAGACGCCGTAGTGACCGTGTTCACAGACCGCAGTCGCCATGACGCCGCCGCCGTCGAGACGATCACCGCGAAACACGCTGCGGTTATTATCAAGTGCGTCGTGAGCCCCGAAGTGACCGACTCATCGATGAAGTTTGGCTTTGGTGCCAAGCTGAAGCGCGATCTGATCAAGCTCAAAGAGCAAGACGACGCGCAAAAACAGCGCTGGGAAGTGAGAAACACTCCGCTCTCGCGGTTGACACGACGAGGGTCCACGGAACCAGACCAGAAGCACGCGGATGGCTTGGTGGAAGCCTCGACGCTGACTGGGTCCACTTGTGGTGCTGCTGCTTCTACGGGATCGTCTGCACTGGAGTCAAGAATGCAAACCTTGGAGACGACGCAAAACCACATCCTGCGTCAGCTCCACGACATGCGCTCCGCCATGAACGACCTTCGCCTCGGGTCGTCTTCACTATCAGCCTCGCCATCGCATGAGCACGCTCGTCGGCGTCGTCCGCCGCGTCGTCGTCGCCCACGTGCTACGCCGACCAGCTCTTCCAGGTGCGCAGCATGAACAATGCGAACAGTGATAGTGGCGAACAGGAGCAAGAGTGATGGTCCAGCAAACACTTGTCGAATCAGTTGGCGTCACAATTCATTCCGTCATTTCACTCGACACAATTATTGTCACAAAATTGAAACTAATTGCAACTAACTCTCATTTATTGCCGCACAACTTGCTGCATATGGAAAAATGGACACATGGGGAGTGAAGATGTTCATGGCAAAATAAATACGTTTGGCTCTATTACACGCGCGCTCTTCATGAGCATTCTCGTTCACTTTCTTGCTCTATCTACCACGTCACAGTCACTAATTCTCGTTGTTCGCGCCTGCATCTCACAGCGCATTTGATGCCGCACCAGCGAACAGTTTGAGCGCGGGCTGCCGCAGCAGCTCGGCGATCGTCACGCGCGCCTTCGGGTCCACCTGCAGCATGGCCGAGAGCAACGCGACGGTCTCGGGGGTCACGAGCTTCGCGAGGTCCCACATCTCGAGGATCTTGACGATGCCGCACTTGGCGAGCAGGCGGAACGTGGCTTCTCGCGGCGCTTCCTCGGCGATCAGTGGCGAACCGGTCAGCAGAATGAAGAGCAGGATGCCGAGCGACCAGATGTCGGCGGCCTTGGGGTCGTACGTCTCAGCGTGGACGACCTCGGGCGCCATGTAGTAGAGTTTGCCCACGATATCGCCGTCGCAGAGCGTGTTGGCGTCGGTGCTGAGCCCAAAGTCGCAGATCTTGGCCGTGCCGGACTGCAGCAGCACGTTCTCGAGCGACAGATCGCGGTGCGCGATGCCGTGGTCGTGGAGAAACTGCACGCCACGCGCGATCTGCGCGAACACGCGCAGCGCGTCGATCTCGTGGAGCCGCGCGTCGGGTTTCTTGGAGACAAAGTCGTACAGGTCGCCGCCAGCGCAGTACTCCATGACGATGAACAGATTGTCGTCGTGGTAGAACATGGCGTCGTGCGCGCCGTCGTACTGCACGATGTTGTCGTGGCCACCCGTCTTGGCGAGCATCGCGATCACGTCGCGCTCCTGGCGTGGGTTCTCGCGCGCGTGCTCGCTGTTGGCGCGCAGCGCCGATAGACTGATGCGCTTGAGCACCACGAGCTTCTGCTGCTGCGCCTCGTCCTGGCAGAGCGTCGTCTCACCATAGAGCGTCGTGTGCAGCTGCTTGCAGAGCGTGAAGCGGTCCTGGATGTCACCCTCCGTGCCATTCGCGAAGCTCATGTCCGGGAGCTGCTCCATGGCGGGGAACGGCATGTTGGTCATCATGGTGTCCTGTTTTGTCGAAAGTGTGGAGGGGGTTACGCTTTGTGCAGGCGAGGGGTTACGCTTTTTCGGCAAATGCTTGTTTGTTTGCTTGCTTGTTGCGCAAGTGGGTAGGTGTTTGCTTGCTTGTGCGGCTTGTTGTTTGCTGACTCACACACGCAGGTACGAATCACGGGGCAAATTGAATAATGAGCAAGAGGGGGATTGAACCGCAAGTGCAACACACACTTGAACACTTGAAGGTTGAAGCTCAGGAGCACAGTCAAAAGACAGACGAGCCACGTGCATCGCTGGATGTTGTGCCGTTGACGTGGCGTGGCGTGGCGTATGCAGGCGGATATATTGAGCAAAACCACACACACACACACACCCGATCTTGTGTGTGCTTTTTCTCCTTCCATGCTGGCGCGTATGCTAGTTTCAGTATAGGGTGCTGTTTCTTTTCTCTGTCTCTCTCGCTGTCTTTGCGACTGCTGGAGATCGTTGCTCTCACAAACGTTTTGTGTTGAAAAACGAGCGCATGGAAAAATCCAGTCCCACTCTCACTTGCACAAGTGCTTATCTCACATAAACCTGTGTAATGAAGCTTGCAGATGCAAATTGATAGCAAAGCGTGAAGGTTTGTAGTGTGTTTAACGCATACATAGCTTGCAGCTGATAGTGAAGGTGCAAATAGTGGACAGCACTTGCGCACTTGACATGCACAAACTGCCTCTTGTCTTTGTCGTTGGCTCGTTGCACCGAGTGGCAGAGCTCTGACTACTGGACTGACTGCACAGTCAGTGCGAATAATTAGTAGGAGCCACAAGTTGCACTCCATCATAATAATCTGCTGCGCGTGCTGCTGCAATTGTTTGCAGTACGCAGCAGCGTAAACACTCGCCACTCGCGCTCTGCAAACGCTGCTTGCTGGCAAAAGATCAACTGCAACATGCACGAGCTGCTGCAAAATGTCCAAGTGTCAGCCAGTATCTGATACGCTCTTGCTGCTTACCACAAACACTTTTACTGAGCATTGCAGTAACGAAAAGGGAGACAGCGGAGATTATTGTCAGCAGATCGCTGGCGAGCACACCCATGCGATTCTTTATGGACGCAGACAGTCAAGCCGGTCTCACGTCAAGCCGCTCGCGTGCGAGTGTGCACACAGACAAACAGATCTAGCAATGCGCACCCTTTCGGATGCACCGCGAGATCAGCAAGCGCACTTTTTTGCGCAATAATTTGCAAATTATTGTATGCAAGACATGCTGATACATGGTGAAGAGGATGTCTGCACTATCCTTTTGACAACTTTCTCCTGCCTGAACTGCAACCTCAAGTAGACGACTGTGTCATCAACACGCGCACATTTTCCTCCCATCTCACGGATTCGCGCGTTTGTTTGTGCACTTCAAGCGCAGCTTCTTCGCTCTCTTGCTGAAACACGCCATGGCTTCATTTTTCGCACAGCAAGATCCAGTGTCACAAGTCCGATTTGCTTACGCTGACGCGTCACCGATCCAGATATGCCGCAATTTTGACAACACGACGTTCCCAACAAGTCAGCAGCAAATTGCGACTGACTTGTTGCAGCTAACCGTAATTCGAACATCGACTTTTGGAATTTGTCATGCATTATAAATTTGAAGAGTCTCGTTACTGTTTTCTGCCTACTGCTTTGCTTCAATCTGCAAGTTCGTCAGCATTTTTGCAGAAACAAACAAAAAAACTCTTGGGCGTGTGCCTCTCCTTTGTTTGTCTTTGTGTACTGGACACTACACACGCTTCTCAATAAGCGTTTGATTACTCAAAAGTAATCACGAGCTGCTTGCATGCCAACCGTTTTCAGCAAAATCTCGAGGGCTTTTAGATTCCTCAAACTCGCAGAACCTCAGCCAAAGAGAAAACCGTTCTCTTGCATCTTGAGTGGCGTGCGTGAAATCAAACAGAAACAAACAGCAAACCTGTCTGGATGGCGTTCGGTGGTGTCCTCACGTCTTTGCTACGTTCTCAAATTGTTCTTCTAGCTGCTTTTCTTCTGGCTGCATATTGTTCCTGTGCGTGTTTCTTTCGTATGGGACTGGTCTCTCCCCTCTCGCAGCGTTAGCTGCATGACTGGCACTCGTGGTGCCGCATAGAACCTGCAATCACCAACGTCAAACTCTTTCGCTTTACGCGACGGGGAGAACAGTCGCACTATTCTTGTGAGGTACGCCATTGTGGTGGTCCTGGTCTTCCCCCTCTTCTTCGCTCCTGTGGTCCGTTGCCACCAGGACACGAACCTAACTTGCGCCACGTGGATCCAGTACCGCCACCCGTTCATCTTTATATTCTTCGTTTCTTCCGACGTTGCTTGAGGTGCAGACGAGCAAGCAACTTGTGTTTTTGTATCCATGTTGGCGTTGAAGTATCAGACGCAGATATCGAGCTGATACTTGTCTCCATTTTCCTTGGTGGCACTTTGATACTTTTCCAGTCTAGGAAGGCGTGTAACTGCGCATGCACCAGTGGATGCAACTTGGAGTCGATTTGCAGCAAGTGACACACATACGCGACCATTTCCATGGCCACCATCTGGTCTTCCTGTTCGTCTCCTTCTGTTGGACCCATGTGGTTCTTCAAGATCGCCACGTCAGACGAGGAGACTGGGTGGTTCACAGCGCAGCAGAGCAGCATGTCAATGAGAATGGACAGTGCTTTGCGCGTTGACCGTGTCGCCTGCGTCTGCTGCACGAGTTGCACATCCAACTGGAATGTTGGACTCGTAACCGCGTCTTCCACAAACCAATGAGCTGGAACGCCATGCGCAACTTGCGCTTCTTGAGCAACTGCCAGCGTCGGATGCGCTCTCGCTTGCGGCGCTCCTCATTCACGAGCATGCGGCACGCCTGGTGCAAGTGGGTCAGGTGCTTTTGCTCCTCGTAGATACGGAAGCAGGTCTAAATGCGCACGGCCGCGCGCGGTAGCGCAACTGCACGCGCGTCGCACACGCATGCGCATACTGCGGGTATGGAAACCCGCGCGTCTGGATCTCGTCCTGGTTGTCCTGGAAATCGAACAGCAGCTGCTTGATGCCGTCCTGCAGCGTCGCGAGCGCATCCTCAATGTTGCCCGCAGCCACGAGCTTTTGCGCATCGTCTTGGATCTCCTGCGCTCGGTCGTGGATCATCGTCGAACTGCCTGGAGTCTCAATGGCTTGAGTTACTCTGTCTGCTGTCTCCTGCGCTGCCAAACGTGGAGCTTCTGCTGCTTTAAGCGGCGTGTTTGGCGTCGCTGCATCTGGCTGTTTATGCTGTTGTATCTTCTCGATAGGTGTCACTAATGTCGGGACCTCATCAAATGCCAATCTCCGGGTCGGCACGAAGCCGCCAAACACCGACTCGCTCGTCATTTCGCTCGCGATCAGCGATGCCACAGAGTCCTTCCACAGCCCTTGACCCGCGGTTCCGGTCATCGCCTCGTGGATGCGCGACTCGACTTCAACCGAGTACAACGGCGCGTCGTCGTCGTCATGGTCTTCATTATGCTGCTGATGGTGATGCTGACGAGCCTCATCACACGCGAGCCACGCAGCCAAGCGCCTTTGGCTTTCGATGAGCTGCTGCAGATCGCGACTCTCTTTCGTCTCCACTCGCTTACGCGACGACGCTCGCGACTGTGCAACTGCCTTGCTGTCGGCTCTCTTGGTTCCTGGTGGGCATCCAGTAGCACTCTCACTCTTCGCCGGCAGTGCTTGGCGCTCGTTCTTCTTGTGTTCTTTGACCCGCACATGTTGCTGCTCTCCAAGGCTGCTTATGCCGTTTGTGGCAGTCGCTATGGTGGGCTTCGTCAGCGCAGACTTGCTCCCTTTCATGGAGAAACCTATTTTGTCATTTGAAGCTCGCCATTGCGGTTCCACTACGCGCTCATCGACACACACAACCTTCTCTGGATCTGCTCGCAGTAGACCGCCTCTAGTCCCCACTGCGTCCATCTCCAGTGTGAGTTGCAGGATCTTCTTGGCTGCGCGGGGGACAACGCTGGCTTCGGCACGGCGCGCTGCTGTCGCTGTCGATACGGAGAGCGCTCCAGCGGCTGCACACGCGCATTAGTATGCACACATACACGCACGGCATCGCAGACGATACCTTCACAAGCATCGTCAAATGCACAGTCAACGGCGGCTGTGATAGCGCCATCGGCATTCTCGTCCACGTCGTCGTCGTCTTCTCCCAAAAGCCAGCGACACTCGACGGACAAGTCCACACGCGGCAGCGCAGACCACTCGAGCCACCGCAGCGCACTCCCGCCTGACGCAGAAGAAGCAGGTGTGGGGTCCACAGTGATCATCGCGTCGATACGCGAGCGCAGCCAGCGGTGCAGTTGGTTCCTCGCATGCTCATCAATCACAAGCGAGGGCTATTTTTTACTGTGGGAGCAACAACACGCTGCGAAAATAGTGAAAACACAACCTCCAGTCTGCACTCTTGCAATAATGTCGCACTTTTCATCTATACCAATTTATAAAGGTTTTGAATTTGCTGGAGAGTGAGCTGCATTATCAGAATGCTAACACATAAATACGTGGCAGCTTTCACAACAGGTATTATGTTTGACAGCGAAGTCAGGACTCGGTGCTTGGTCCAAGTCGTGCAAAGGGACCGCCTTCACACTCAAACCAAGGAAAAACAATGCAGTGCTCGTGCGCATGGACGCTTGGATCACATCCTCTCTGTAGCCGCATGCTATGACGACCAGCAAGTTCATTCAGCCCCACTCCAACCCCACGTTAAAGAAAAGGCAAACAACGCCAACAGACAGACAGAGAAAGGAGTTGTTTACTATACAGACACACACGCCTCAATACGCTTTGCTCTAACGTCTACGCGACCGACAACTTCTTTTCGCCGAGCTCCTCGTCGCCTTCGTCCGCAGCCTCGACGTAGATGCCCTTGTGGAGCAGTCCCAGGAAGAGGTACGACACGGCGACCGGAATCGCGAACATGACCAGCACCCACGTGTAGTCGCCCTCGAGCGTGTTCTGTGCCCAGGGCGTGAAGATGTAGTTGAGGAAGCCCATCGAGAGCGACCAGAGCGCCAGGAAACACTGCATGCTGCCGTACAGCTCCGCTGGGAAGCACACAACTGCAATAGAGACAAGATATAAGGTTAGAGAGACTGAAAAGTCGACACCATCACTCTCGCACAAAGTCAGCGAAAAGGAAACGTACTGATATAGGAGAACTGCAACGCATAGAAGAACCCCTGCGCCAGCGCATACCAGAGGAACGTGAGCACCTGCACCTTGAGGCTGTTGATGTTGAGGAAGCCGATGAACAGCAGCACGAACGCCGACGTGGCCGCGAAGCCCACACGGAAGCCGTACTTGTCGATGAACAGTCCAACGAACGGCGTGAACAGGAACGACGTGTTCGACGTCATCGGCAGCACGTAGTCAATGTAGTCGAGCGCCATCGCGGTGTCGTCGCCCGCGAGCTGGAAGATGATGTTCGGGATTGCGCCGCCGCAGAAGCCGAACCAGGTCGAGATCCACCCAAAGTAGACGCCAAAGAACCACAGATCTGGACGCTTGAGCTGCTCCTTGAGCTGCGGCCACACGTTCTGCGGCTTGGAGAAGCGAGGCAGGCGGCACGAGAACCCCGAGAGCGTGTAGTGCGTGTTCGCGTCCGTGAGCGACCGCAGCGGGAACACCACGAAGCACACCACGAGCGCCACGAGCGTGAAGATCGCATAGCCCGTGTAGAAGCCGCGACGCGTGACGCCGTGGATCTTGAGCATCATGAACACGTATCCCGAGGCGTTGAAGAGTCCCGAGATCGCCGAACTGAGGAACCCCTGACGCTTGTACAACTTCACGAACTGGAACGAGCAGATGTAGAGACCGTAGCCGCCGATCGCGAGCATTGCCGCACCGGCGATGATCGAGTACCCCATACCGGTCTCCGAGTCACCGTACGCGATCAACAAGTGACCAAGGAACGAGATCAACAGACCGAACGTGGCACAGAAACGTGGACCCACGATGTCCAACAACAGTCCGAACGCCGCGTTCGCGATACTCAGGCACTGGAAACTCGCCGAGAAGATGTACTGCAAATGCACCTCCTGAGGCGCGCACGTGGGTCCCTCTGGCGGCTCGTTCGGGTCACAGAGCTCGCTCCATTGGCCCTCGGCCACGAGCATCGAGTAGAGCGGACCGAAGCCCAGGATGAGCCCCGCCGACATGAACGTGATGAGCACGGACGTGATGGCGATGATGACGTGGCGATGCACGCGCCAGTTGGAGAGCGAGTTCTGGATCTCGAGATCCTCGTTCATCTTGGCGTAGTCGGTGGCGCTCGGCGTCTGCACCACCTCCTTCTGTGGCGTCAGCGGATTCTCCATGGCTTCGAGGCTTGAAACTTGACTTGGGTTGCAAGCAGAAGTCCGACGGGGAGGACTGGACGGAAAGAACCACTTGCTCTCGACGCGGCAAATTGAGGAATGACGAGAAGAAAAGTGCAGGTCCAATCGACTGTTTTAATACGCGGCGGTCGGTGATCTCCAGCCGAAAGCTGTCAGCCAGCAGAGTGAGCCGAGGGCTCCGAGTGATGGGTAAGCTCGGGACCATCAGGTAGAAGGGGTTCTTGATGCGGTATATTCAGTTAGAGTAGTACAGTTCTCCCAAGCATCTGGTGTGGATGATCTGACCGATGCAGATGGGATTTTGAGTCAACAGACCATAAAGAGGGTACATTTGGCACAATGCATTCGAAAAGTCGACTATGCACCAAGACAAACAACCTCCAGATGGTAATTGCAGTCATCTACTCGAGCAATATGTTACCGTTTAGTGCCCTTTTCTTGGGGAATAAAAAGATGGATGAGCGGGACTGCTCTGCAATCCCCTCACACACACACACACCGTGAAGAGCTCCTCCACGGATGGATGGTTGGCGCTCTTGGCTCTTGCTGCAGCGTGTCGTTGTTGTGGGTTTCGATCATCGTGAAGCAGCAGTTGACGCTGCAGCGCACACATCATCCGTCAGACGTGAGCGCGTCCACCAAAGTCGCTTCACCTAAATGCACACACAGTATACACTTCACTTCGTTCTCAGCATTTGAGAACGATGTGCAGCTTTCCTCCTACTTTCTTTTACATGTCGAAGTTGTGTCTGTGCCACTGCGACGTCGAAGTTGGAAGCGTGCAGAGGGAGGCCATCGATCGTGTCCACGTTTTTATTTGACAAAGAGAGCCTGTAAAACAGAAACCAGCGGAAAGAAAAGCTGAAGCCGTGCACAGAGCAGCCGTCCACCCATTATTATGTCATCGCAGCATCGGTAAGAACGCAGTGATTGCGGTGCCACCTGCCGGCCTGGCTCTGGACCATCACGTGGGAGTGTGATTGTCGTCCGTCGCGATGATGTGTGGAGCGTTCCTCCGATGCAAACCAAAGTCCACCAGAGCAAAGAGTTTCTCTTCGTCAGTATTATATATAAATGTGCACTCAGCGTCGTGAGTCAGAAGCATCTGCTTGTTTTCTTACACCTCGGCAGTCAATGAGGTATATGAAGCGCAAGGTAGGTTCTTTTTATTATTTTCAGGTGAGCTGTCGCTGATTTATGGCTCCTTGATGAGTTAGTAATTCCGGAGGAGGGGGGGGGTCACTAAAGAGGGAAAGAAGGAGATGAACTGGTGATGAGTGCGTTTGGTGCTGCTGTATCTAAACTGTTACGATTACGTGTGCTATTCTTAGCTGATAGCGATCTCTGATTGGCTGTAATCGGACATGAGGCAGGCAGCGTCGACACTCATCGAGACGGGACATGAGCAAATGTAATTTCATTAAAATGAGGGTGCTAAAGAAACACTATAAACATGAATCGAATCAACCAAAGAGATGCATAAATTGCAGACGAATCTTCTGCTGTCAATTGGCGGAGGATTTGAAGATGCTCCTAACAGCGTCCACTTCGTACGGAGACGTGCCTCTTTACGACAACCTGCACTTGTTTGTATTCCTTCATTTTCGGTGGGGCATTTCCTGGGTCCGTTTTGCACTCAGTGGATATTCACCCGAATCCGGACTGAATTGGATGCTTGCAGTTTAATGCTGCCCGTCTGTGGCTCGACATCGATTTCTGTGTGACTCAGTTCCACTGCCTTAAACAGACAGAGTATGGAAGCAGGCGTTGCATTGGCACTTGTGCCTACAGACAGATCTGCAGAAAAGCTTCCTGGATGACGACCGAGACTGTGGGCACACGCTTCCCTCTTTCGATTAATGAGGAGAAACCATCTCCAAAGTGCCTCGAGACACCGGTTAGGCTGTCGATTCCGGCGCTGAAAATCGCTAAATGGCCTCATGCGGACGGAGGAACAAGTTGCCAAATCTTCGAGAGATGAGGAAACTTCGACGTTGAAGTGCAATGTCTCGGTTCAAGAAAACTGCACTTTTTCGTGCACACCTTCCTTCGAAACGCATCCGCAGACATTATTGTATTTTCCAATTCAAGAATAGAGAGATAAATGCTCAAACAAAGCTATCACTTCTGTTTCTGAATTTATACTGAATGCGTCTTGAACGTAAGCAACTCCTCACCACACGTTTTGTCAGACACCACACAACACTACTCAACCAACAACACCACGCGCCGCAAGCAGGTCCGTTCTATGACTTGAGATGGGTGTGCGCATCGGAGCCTCTCGGAGGCCAGTCGTTCGAGCCGTAGACGCCTGAGACCGTATCTATGTCCATGCATTTGTTGGGTGCAGCTTCATGACATCGTCGTGTTACTGCACCACCGGCAATGCTTGCCGATCCTCATGGTGCTGTCCCTGTCATCCTTGGTTGCGTGGACACCCTCCTCCACGTTGAAGCACAGGCGGCTTTTCTGAAGCACTCGCAGCTTCAACGTTGTTGCGAATATACCGTCGTCCAGGTCGTGTGACTCAAAGCCCATACATGATTGATTTCTCTTTAACAAACACACAAAATGCCTCTATGCGACCGAGAGCTTGCTGGCTTCCTTCTCGGCGGCTTCTTTCTCCTCCTCTGGGGTTTTGACACCCTTGTGGATCACCCCCAAGAAGCAGTAGAAGAGCAGCACCGGCGCCGCAAACACGATGAAGATGTCGGTGTAGTTGCCGTGCAGCGTGTTCTGCGTCCACGGGTTGAACGCGTAGTTGAACAGCCCCATGAAGAACGAGCAGAGCGCGAGGAAGCACTGCAGACTGCCGTACACTTCAGCTGGGAAGCACACAACTGCAACAGACAAGAGTAAAACAAAGTTAGTTCACTTGATCTAGGTACCCACGACAATGGATGGACAGCATGAACTTACTGATGTAGGCGAACTGGAGCGAGTAGAAGAACGCCTGCGAGAGCGAATACCAGAGCAGCGTGATGATCTGCACGTGGAGCGAGTTGATTTTCAAAAACCCGATGAAGAGATGCACGAGCACAGCCGTGATGCCGAACGAGATGCGGAAACCGTACTTGTGGATCACCATCCCCACGAGCGGCGTGAACACGAACGAGCTGTTGCCGATCAGCGGCACCAAGTAGTTAACGTAGAGATCGGCCGTGGACTCATCGTCGCCCGCGAGCTTGTAGATGATGTTGGGGATCGCACCGCCCGCGAACGCGAACCAGGTCGAGATCCAGCCGAAGAAGACACCGAAGAACCACAAGTCCGGACGCTTGAACTGCTCCTTCAGCGCTGGCCACATGGCCGTTGGTTTCTGAGGCGCAGAAGTGAACGTGAGTTAGCAACTAGAAAAGCAAACCATGGTGGGATAGCAACGTACCACAAATCTTGGTGTTCGCCACTTGAACCCAGAGAGCGTGTAGTACTTGCTGACTTCGGGGTTCGAGCGCAGTGGGTATGTGACCCAGGCGACTAGCATACACGCGACGGAGAACACACTACGGAGAAGCGCATGAACGTTAGCCAGAAGTACACGACAAGCAACCATATTGGCTCCGAGTGTGCATCTTACGCGTAGAAAAGGAAGAAGCCTCTGCGCGTGATGCCGTGGATGTGGAGCAGCATGAACACGTAGCCTGCGGCGTTGAAGAGCCCCGAGATCGTACTGGTGACGAAACCTTGACGGTCAAAGAGTTGCACGAACTGGAACGAGCAAATGTAGACAGAGTAGCCGCCGATCCCGATACACGAGTAGCCGACGATGATCGACACGCCCTTGCCGACCGTGGACTCGCCGTACGCGAGCATGATGTTACCCATGAACGTGATCACGAAGCCGATGAACACACAGAGACGTGGACCGATGATGTCCAGCAGGAAGCCGAAGAGTGCGTTCGCGAGACTCAGACACAGGAACGCGGTCGAGAAAATGTACTGGAGCCACACTTCCTGTCTGGCGCACGTCACGCCGCTGAGCTCTTCATCAGCAGCACAGAGCTCTTTCCACTGACCTTCGTCCACAAGCAGCGTGTACAACGGACCGAAGCTAAATAGTTTACGCAAGACACGTGCGTTAGTCTAGCGGCTGGAAGCACCATCAGCAGCTCAGATAGCACGAACTTACCCGAGGATCAAGCCGCCGGACATGAAGGTGATGAGGAACGCTGCGAGCAGCAGGATGGACAGGCGGCTCACGCGCCAGTTGGACATACTGTTCTGCACGGCCAAGTCGTCATTTTCTGGCTTGCCGGTCAGGTCGACGTACGCTGCGGTCGTGGGCGTCAACGGGATCTCCATGGTTTCCAAGTCCAGGAGCAAGTGGCTCGCTGAAAGCTGAGGCTAAATGCGAGTGGGGACCAACCGCGAAATTGCGATATGCTGAGCTGGAGAAGGGTGGCTCTGGAGGGCGTGAGTGAGGAAGGAAGCAGAGTGAGCTGCTGAGGTGAGGCTCATGTCGAAGTTGTCACATCCATCCCCCTCACTTGAGTGGCCCTGCTCAGTTTTTGATGATAGAGGATCCTTGCATAATGCTTAGAAGCATTAGACAGGTATACGAAGGGTCTTTTTGATTGTAGTAAACTATGCAGAGTAGACAAGCAGGTCGTGGCTGCTTTGGATACTTCTGGAGCACAAACATCGTGCAAGCGACAGAGCGATTGCGCAAAGCTGTGACGGATGATGCGAGTGGATGGCCAGATGGAACGGCTCAACAAGTCCAGTTGCCCGACTTGTACAGGTTTTATGTCAGCTATTTAAACATTTATTGACAGACCAAAGTAGGTAAAAATGCATACAATGCGCATAATATAAAGAATTGGGTTGCAATATTTGGAGGGTTGTCACAATCATCACTGACTGTTTTGCGGCATAACTGACTCCAGCAAAAAGAAAAATGCTGGTGCTTTGAGTCAACCCAGCAGTGTCCAAGAGTAATTCACAAATGCACGAGCTTCTCGCCACCACCATTTGGTTATGGCTGTAAGGTGAGGTATATTCAGGTACAATTTCTGACGGTCACCACCATTTGCTTGTTCTTCATCTTTCTTTCCGCTGGTTGATCACGAGTCCAGTCTGACGTGCTCACTGCTAAGTCCAGGCATCTTCGCCTCCGCCTGCTGGTTTGATCACGGCGTCCATCGTAATGAGCGCAGTAAGCAGCGGCTCGAGGTGATTCCCGGGAGGTGCACGTACAAGTTGAGATGGCGAGGCGCCTCGTTCGAACGAGAGCCTGATATAATAGAAACCGAATGCAGGTTTGGACGAGCAGCAGAGCCCTCAATTGGCTACAGCAGCAACAAAGGTTACTTCGCGTTTTTCGTGCACCGCCATTGCTCTTTGAACCTCAGATGCCGTTTGAGCATCTGCACATAACGCCTGCGACACAGAAGAGAACGCTGCCGACGCTCGAGGCGTCACCTCAGATGCGCCGCCGCCGATTGGACTGCAGATTAATTCGCTATCACAGTCGATCGACCATTCCCTCTCCTGCCGGATCGGGTGCCGGGCATTGGTGGAGTGGTTCTTTTTTCTGTTTATGAAATGATAGAGAGCCGGTCAAGAGATCTGACGGATCACGGTTTGTTTACATCCCAGAGCCGCGGGTTTTGAAAAAGTAGGCTCTTTTACAAAGACCACGTATCGCTTGCACAACCTGCGAGCAAGCTGAAGATCATGCATCGCTTTTGGTCGGATCATAGATTAGAAAGTTCAAATTGAACCTGAAGTGTGTCAGCGTCCAAACTCACCCAGGCTCATGAAACGTATTGAAGCTGCCTAAGCGACAAAAGAGCTCTTGAAACCATGGCCATCTACTGTATCTGGTTCGCTTTGCCAGTCTCCTGCGTCTGATTCAACGCAAGCAATATCGATATGCACACCGCACTGCAGAGTCCACATCGACACGACAGCCTGTCAAGAGCTCACGAACCAAGAGAGCGAGTCGCTTATCAAAAACGACCGTAAAGTTTTAGGCTCGCTGGGTCAGTTCAGCAACTGCAGAAGGGTTGCTTCGTGCATACGAGCACCTCGCAGTATCATTCGCTGTTCGCAACGTACAGTAGGCTCTGTTGACACAACAGTGTTGTGGCGCAACGCTGGCGAAATGGATGCGAATGTGTCCATCCAGTCTTACGCAGGGTCCGAGAACAGAAAGCATCCTGCTGAATGGCAGTGCATTAGAGTGACGTCGAGGTGCATCACTGACTGGTTTGCGCAATGCCGACTTGCATGCGCACAAAGAGAGAGGAGCGAAGAGAAAAGGGATACATTCTCAACGCGCTTTCTTGTCTTCATAGCCTCCACTATTCGTGTATATTCTCTCACACACCATAAAGCAAATCTATAAACCATACACATCCTTGCGTCTCAAGGCACCTCTGGGATCCTCCTGATCTCACACCGCAGCCATTCAAACCACCTACGAATCGTGAGACTGCTGACTCAAACGACCCTCAGCCGCCTCATGGCTGGTCTTCCGCGTCTTCATCGACCTGTTTGCTCAGTCGCGCGAGCTCCACCAGCGTCTGCGCACACGCCGAGCCATGGTCGTCCGAGACCAGATCGTGGTCGCTGGCTTTACCGATGAACGTGAGCTCTTGCTCCTCGCCGAGGTACGCCAAGGCGCTGTAGACAACAGGCACCAAACGGATGCTGCCGATGTGTCGGATCTCCTTCGTGGCCATCGCGAGCAAAGCGATACGAATGCTGTTGTGTTTTGTGGACTTGGACTGAGGCCAATTGGCATTTTCTGAAGTGCACACACTCGCATTGAAGAGCGAGACGCCGAGTGTGGGTGAGTGCCTTTTTTTTTCTTCTAACGGTGCGAACTTCAACAGTGGCATCCACTGAACCTCGATAGCCGGTTAGTTTACGGTCACATCTTTGCTCAACAGTCAATGTGTATTGTATTGTGCACAATGTGCATTGTTGTGCAGCATGTATTGTATTATGCATTGTGCCTTGTTTCGCTGACAGAGCAAACACTCACACAACCAGCATCGCATGCATTGCATTGTTGTTTTGCACACTCAGCAACAACAGCAGCAAGCAACATGGCCACTGTCGACAAGTTCGCGTACCCCGAGTACTACGACTTCCCCCCGTTCTTCACGTGCGTCTTCTCCATATACATACACACACACACTCGTTCTATATGGTGTCCTATATAACGCTCTCTCGCTCTCTATGAACCAGCCTGCAGCCCGTGCGCGCGACGCGCGAGAAGCAGCTCGTGCTCTGGAAGCAGCTCATTTTGGAATATCACCGCACGCACGGCCTGCCGCTCTTCCAGCCCTTCTCCTCTGTGCTCTTCGAGAACGTCAAGATCTCCCGTACGCTCTCGTGTGTATATGTATATGGAGAATTAGCCGTCCTAATGCCCCTATTCTTTGTAAATGTGTGTATGCGCAGGCAAGATGGCGCAGGAAGGCCGACTGGCGGTGGTCGAGTACCTCATCCGCTGCGGCAACGGCTCGTGGGAGGACGAGACGCGCACGCGCTGCCGCATCATGTGGAAAAAGCCCACCGAGTGGGCTGCCGAGATCTACGACTTTGTATGCGTGTGTATATTCTTTATACACTTGAAAGTAGTGTGTGTATAAGTTCATATTTGTGGATAATGACAACAGGCCAAGCAGCGCGCGATGATCGGGAACGTGTTTACGGTCTACGAGCTGTACGCAGGCGAAGAAACCCTCGGCTCCAGTGCGTATTGTTTGTATAATTTGTGCTGTTTTATATATATACAACAAATGTGGCAGCTGACACTGTTGTTGATATGAAAAGGTCTGCATGGCATGGAGCCGTGGCTGCTCCGCGAGGCGCTCAAAGTGCTCGAATCCGAGGGCAAAGTGCGTCTTTATACACAACAACAATGTGCATCGGCGCCGCATTGCTGCAACAATATTGCTGACAATGTTGTTTTGTTTGTTATATATATATATGTATGCAACAAATAGGCGGCGATCATCGCCGGCGAGACGTGCGAAGAAGACGGTGTCAAGTTCCTGGGCACCGATTAAACAATGGGACTTTTTGGCTTTGTTTTTGTATATATGCTATGGTTTTGCGTACATATGTGCTTTGGTTTATGCGAACTTTTCTGTAAGCGCATGTCGCTGTTGAAGGGACGAGACGTCCAGTGACGACCCCCAGCAGCCTGGGTACCTGGGTACGCACGTCTCATTACGATGTCAACTGCCACGAACGTCTGTGTGTATGTTATATATTTGTCTTCTAGACATGCCGCCGTTGGAGGAGCACGCATTTCTCAAACGGTTGTCGAGAAACAGGCAGAAGTCCCTGAGGTCGCATTTCCCGAAACGAGCGCTTAGCGACAGACACGCAACACGAAGGAGAAAATGGCGACGACGCACGCTGACCGCACGCACCACGACCCCCAGATGACCTTCAAGCCCGTTCTCGTCGAAGAACCCGGCGCGATC